>CM052811.1:62908160-62939476 GCA_028533885.1 Nasua narica
CTCCAACATAAACTGTAATGTTATGTGATAATTAACCTAGTTGCCAACTTTTTATTAATGGGGAAAATGGAAGGGTAAAAGGAAAGAAAAATATTCTTCCTACTGAATATACTTGGTGGAAAAAAAAAACTAACAAAGTTACAACATATACCTCCATGACCTTGAAATTCTCTAAAACTGATTTGGAAGGGCAAATCAGAATATTACTCTTGGGAGCACCTGAGTGGCCCAGTGGGTTAAGCATCTGCCTTCAGGCTCCCTGCTCACTGGGGTGTCTGCTTCTCCCTCTCCCTCTGCTCTTCCCCCACTTGCGCCTTCTCTCTCTCAAATGAATAAATAAAATATTTATTTTAAAAAAACAATATTACCCTTAAGTATAGAGAACAAACAAGGCTGCTGGAGGGAGGTGAGCAAGGGGATGGGCTAGGTGGGTGATGGGCATTAAGGTGGGCACTGGTTGTGATGAGCACTGGGTGTTGTGTGTAAGTGATGAATCACTAAATTCTACTCCTGAAACCAATAGTACACTGTGTGTTAACTAACCAGAATTTAAATTAAAAAGAACAATATTACCTTGATATAGATTCTGCACAGTACAGTGTGGAAACGGTGAGAGGATAAGGAGATAATAGAGTAAAAGTGTTCTGTAAATTTATACATCGGCAAATATATGTGATGATTTGTGATTATGAAATATTAGGAATAAGAATGCTAATTATCTTTAAATTAAAAGGAGAATAACTTTAAAATAACCAGAGAACAGCCTAGGACAAAAACTCACTACGTCATATTTATCCTAAGAAATTTATAGTTTTTAAGACATTTGCAAGATTTCTATGTTGTTTTCATGAATGTCCCATGTAATGAATATTCGTGTTTAAATAACTATGGAAAGGAAATTTAGGGGATAAAATCAAGCAGGGTATCATCTGTTCTACCCACATAAATCCACGTTACCCGATTGGAAGGGATTAGGAGTGCCTGAACTTTACTTATTCCTGTTAATGTGAAGAACACAATCACTTTCCTCATGGTGAGTATTTTGCATACTTTCCTGGATTTGGGCTCCAGAGCAGACAAACACCTCACTTTGGAGAAATCTATATTGCTTTAAAGAAAATGAATTTCTTGGGGCATCTGTGTGGCTCAGTCGTTAAGTGGCTGCCTTTGCTCAGGTCATGATCCCAGGGTCCTGGAATCAAGCCCCACATTGGGTCCCTGCTCAGTGCAGAGCCTGTTTCTCCCTCTCTCACGCCCCCTGCTTGAGTTCTCTCTCTCACTGTGTCTCTCTCTGTCAAATAAATAAATAAAGTCTTTAAAAGAAAAAAAAAGAAAATTAATTTCTTCATCTAATTCTTCTATTAGCTTTTTGTTTTAAGTTTATAGCAGTAAGCTATCTGATTTATCCCAAGGGACATTATTTATGGTGGCTTTCTCTTGCTTCTAGTCATCACTTTATGAATATAACTAAACTTGAATTAAAGTGGTAACTATTTAAACAGTCTGATCTAATTTCAAAGAAGTAACAAATATCTATAACTGCAAGAAATCAAGTACTACATAAGAATAGTGAAAAAGTGGAAGGAAGGGCTTCTACCAATTCCTTAAATTCATTGGTATTGCTAAGTGGTATTAATCTGTTCTTTCTCTGTAATGTTGAATTTTAACCCATAGAATCTATTTCTCCACTTCAAACACCACATAGACACATACACACACACATACACACACACACACCTGCACTCTTCCCCACCATGAGAGAAAGGAAATACACATGTACCAAGATAACAAGAGAAAGTCTAGAATCTCCACAACTTAGTATTTGTTTGTGGAGAATTAAAAATATCAAAAGGCTAAAAGGTTTATATCCAAGAAAACTATTTTGACCGATACATGAATGAAACCAATGAATGGAATTGGTTGAGTGTTTTCTTAAAATTTTATGAAAAATCTGCACATGTAATAGTCTAGCAATGAAGATCAAGAAGCTAAGATAGTTTCTGAAAAAGATCAGCAAGGTTGATCAATAAGAAAAAACATACAAGCACATGAGAGGGGCGTTGACAAGACTGGATTGAATTTTTTTTTTTATCTAATAGAGCAGAGCAATACAGAAATCACCCTTACGTTATTATTACTCCCATCACTAGCACTGCTAACTGCAGTTAATGTGAACAGAATAAACACAGAGTCACAGCACTAAATGATGCTTCTACAAATCAGAATTACTGTAACTGAAACAAGGAAGCAGTTCTATCAAGCACATCATGTAATTTATCATTTAATCTGCACAAAGACTCTATTAGGCAGCCTTATCTGTTTCAAGTCATGAGAAACCCAAGGATGATGAGATTCCTAGTCTCTCATCATTTATTTTATAAATTTATTTGCCAGTTTGTGGTTGTGCATTCAATGAACTGATTTAGTCAGTAGCAGAAAGTGTATGTTCCTCAGTGATTCCTTAAGGATATAAGACCCAAAATGAAGTTGATAGAAATTAGAAAGTTGCAAATAGTAACAGTAATTAACACATCAAACAGATTTACATAGTTAATATTCAAACAACCCTTTGAAGTACATACTGTGGTTATCCTCATTTCACAGATAAGAAAGCTGAGGCAGAGAATTAATAAGCCTAGAAATCAAGCAAAAATAGGGAGATTAAAAAAAATAGATGAACAACTTAAATCTTTCAGAAACAGATCTTTAACCTATCAACTGGCTTCTTCAGGTTACCTGTAACTTCAGGAACATGTAAAACTCTGCAAAGCATCCTTATCAAATTTTCCCAGAACTGGGAAACTATCTCCTAACAAGGCACTCCTGATTTCCACACTTAGGCCTTTGCCTTTAGCCAGATAAATGCACCGCCCTTTAACCACCACTGTGGAATTCTTTGACTTTGCTATGACAGTGAATGCTAGACATGTACGAAAAAGATTATATGGTGTTCGAAAGGTATTACTTTGCCTAAGATGAACATTTTTTCTTTCCTGGCCCATCTCTCAGGGGAGGAGTTTTTATGATGGCTGTAGGAATGAGATGATTTCAAATAGGGTGTTTCACATCTTTCTCTTATTTAGAGGAAGATGTCAGAGCAATAATCTACAACCAAAACAGAAATGAATGGTCTATTCCACTGGTCCTACATGTGTTCATATTCTATACTGCTATATCAGAGTAATATATGACATTGTCTTCACATTTTTTCTTTAACTTCCCAATTTCACCATTGTGCAGCCTTACCAGATGAAAACAGGTGGAGTGCTATCCTAGAAAAAAATGGAAGAGATAATTTAAAATGAAAGGAAGTAATTGTAATGCCCCAAGCTGAAGAAATTAAAGGAAATTGAAATTAAAAGAAATTAAAACTGACAAATGCCCATTAAATTTTAGTATGACATCATTGGTGATTATGAAAAATATAAAATCAGTAAAGACAAAGACTAAGGAGAAAACAAGAGATAACTATGTAAAGATAGACAAGTGTGTATTCTTTAAAATGATTTTGATGAGAGTGAGGGATGAGTTAGAGCCTTAGATAAAAATTAGAGTGAAAGACTTAGTGTAATTTCTTTTTGTTTGTTTGCTTTTTTTGGTTTTGTTTTGTTTTTTTAATGTTGGGAGAAACTTGAGTGTAGACAGCGTAGAAGTTACAGAGCAGAGACTGATGAAGACAGATGAATGAGGGTGATGGGATTGTGATCCATAGCAGAGGTGCAAGGTGACGCTTGGATGGGAAATGGGGCATTCTTCCCATGGAAACCAAAATAAAGCAGAGAAAGGCTGATTGGATGGAAATGTACTGGGATATTTGTGAGGGGGATGGGCTTAAAGGACTTCACACCTAATGGATTCAAGGGTCATTAGGAAATAAACGCCAAAGATGCTTGCTGAGAATGAAAAGAAAGTAGAGTGGCAAGATTGCAAGGAGTGGCACTGATATAAATTACCACTTGAAGGGAAAGGTTCCTAAGAAAATCTCAGCATACAGCTTGGCTGAAGATTAGGAAAATGTGATGACTTCAGGACAATCATGGATCTTTTCCTCTGGGACTTAGCCATAGGGGTATAGGGACTGGAGAGATGAACAGTTTGATTTATACAAGGGGGTTATTACTTTTCTGGATACAAGTGGGTAAGTATTTGTAGGTAATTTCTGCTAAATTTGATAAGGAAAATGAATGAAAAACACAAATTCAAAGGACTGCAGCTTTGGTTTCTGTTGAAGGAATTTGAATCTGGGGCTATGTTGGAGAAGCTTCCATAGCCTCTCTGAAATCACACTTTATACCTATATAACCAACAAGCCAGAGTCATGAAGTGGTCACTTGCATGGGCACTGCAATCAGAACACTTGGTTTCAAGCCCTGCCTTTGACACTTCCCAGCTATGTAATATTGGGGCGATTTCTAAATTGTTCAATTTCTTTACCTTTAAAATGGAAATGAAAGCAATTGTAAAAACCTCATGAAGATTCATTAAGCTAGTACCTAGAATAGTGCCTGCTTGGTCACATTAAGGATTCTGTAAATGTTGGTACTAATTAGACTCTATAGCAATTGCTTCCTGAAATTCAATGCAATCTCTAAATGCTGAAAGCAGAAAGTTAAAAATATGCAAGGAACAAAGCCAAGAAATAATTATTTGATTTTTTCTATTAATGTTATAAATAATATATGTAGTATTCCATCTCTCAACTTCATTAACTACTGAATGAGGGTAAGGTTCAGGGTTAATTTTTAAAAAGCAGTTAGTTTGCTCTAGTAGTGACAGAACCTATTAACTTATTGCCACTTACTCCATTTCTCTACACATGGACAAAATCTTAATTCAGCTCTGAATATAGCTGTTCCAATGGCTGAGAGTAGTTTTATCATCATTAGAAAACCACTCTTTGAAATATATTTTCTGGCTGAAATATATTTTAATGGCAAAAAGTCCTCATATGCTAGGTAGAGCAAGGCAGTGAAATTTTAAGAGAATGCCCTTTGTTCTGTAGTCAGAGGTGATGAGGTACTTAATTAAGGATGATTGGCACATCTTTCTACATCCATTCATAGGGCAAAAGAATAAATAATTCCTAAATGCCCAGTGTTCCTCTCTGTTTCATTTGACAGCTAGTCTTAGGAAAGTGCATTAGTTTAAGGAGGGCTGAGGAGGTGAACTTACACCGAGACTATCTTGGGCAGTTGTGCTCTAAATAACTGGGTCAGGAATCTCAGCATCACCTGGTGGAAATATAAAATCTGTGTCCACTTTAGACCTCTCAAAACAGTCCTGCATTTTGGCAAGATGCCTGAGAATCCACACGTAGGTTTAAATTTGAAGAAGTTCTTATGCTCTGGAAGAATGAAGTCTGATTTAAGGTCTCAGCCTTCTGCTGTTTTCCATTCCTTTGGTTTCTGACTAACTGGAAGATCTATTAAAACAGATCTGGGAAATTTGAGAACAAGTCAGGAAGGTGCTTCGCCCCTACCAGCCTCCACATCTCCTTTCCTTTCCCACATCTGCGTGAAAGGAGACTTTGTATTCACACACCCCTGACCTTGATTCTCCTCGTAAAGTGATGGATTTTTGGTTGAAGAAATAGGACTCTCATGCTGTGGGTGCCCATACAGCTCATCAATTTTAGCAACCACAGCTTTTGAAAACAAAATCATAAAATATGACTGAACATACAGTTTGAAGACCAGGGATAAATTTTCCTATGACAAGAACATTTTTTAAACCCACAAATTTGTCCTGGGTGATATGTGCTTTATCAATAAAGACAGTTGTTGTGGCAAGTTGTCAGGCTAAGTAGATTTAAGAGAACAGGGAGGGATGGGACAACGAAGCCCAAACATATTTGTTTAAAGTTATGAATTAAATATTCCTTGTTTTATTTCTTTCACTGGCTTATATAATCTTAACATTTAGGAGAGAAGAGGGAATAATGAATTTGGTTTTCAGAACAAGATTTAAGAGTAGAAGAGAGTTTAAAGTTGCACTAACCATTTCTGATACCTTTTCAAATAGTAAATCATCTCTTTATCTTGAAAGTTTTTGAGAAAACTAAAATCTCTCAATTGAATATGAATGAAATTTTCTTCATGAAATCTTACTAGAAATATGTCTGAAGTAATTCTTAAATGATCTTTCTCCCCTGAGGACATGGCCTTTAAACATAGCAAATCATGGGTTTCCCATTACCATACCATCTCAATTTCCAGAACCAAATTATGTTCTCTATAACTGTGCAGATGAGTTGAACATTTTTTAGATAATAACCCATTTTTCTTGCCTTGATATATCTTCTGTGGATTAATTCCATCTCAAAGTTTACTTTGAAGTAAAGGTAAAAAAAAAAAAGTTGAGAAAAACGAAGAAAGCCAAAGTGGATGATAACAAACAAACAAACAAACAAAAAATAGCATGATTATGAATAAGTTATAGTAATTAATCTGCTGTTGTGTTATCCTGCCTATTGAGATTTTAAACATTAGATAATCTGACTTTGGGGGTGCAAGAAATATTTGAGACTTGAAGTTGAATGTTTACATTAGGGAAATCCAAACACTGTTACATGATGATTAGGAGCAATGGTTCTCAACCCTGGGTGAAATGCAGTATCCAGACTAATTCCAGCCCAACTGAATCAGAATCATTTAGGATATGTGGCCTAAGCGTTAGTATTAAAAATAAACAAAAACTCTCCAAGTGATTTCTAATTGCAGTTAGGGTTCAGATCTACTTCGTCTGTTATAAGACATTAATGGAGTTAGTATTTGATGTATATAAAATGCAATTCCATTTATTATTAATTATTATCCATAATGTCTGAGTTTGAAAATGGTAGATGTCATTTTATAAGACTGATCATAAAACCTCCAGGTGAGGGAGATACGGGTTTAGTATGTGAAAAATGCATCCTGATGAAATATCTGGGCACAATTCTTTCTTGGGGAGATCACAAATGTCATTGTTTCTCATTCTTATTAGTTCATGGAGGTTTTATTGCCTTTAAAACTTTATACAGGGAAGAATATAGTCATATAAACATCCTTCTAAGAATAGAATATAACTTTCAGCTTGGGTGGCACCATCCATAATATAAATATCTTGGAGTTCAGGATATGAAAAAGGATTGTTATATTTTATTTGAAGTGTTGGTCATTAAGTAAAATACCATTATTTACTTTTCTTATGCTCAGATGTTAAAACATTTCAGCAAATTTCATACTGAAGCATTTTCAATGGCAATCACCTGAATTATTATCTTTGTTTATGGCTTAGTGACTTATCCTATGTTCTTGAGAAGCTACTAGAGAAAATAGGTACTTTGTCTAATAGTTCACCAGCTTTTGGGGGGAATGTAGCTTCTCTCTTGGAGGGGTAGGCTTATTAATATTCATGGCAGTGGAAGTACTAGGAAATAAAAGTAAAGCAATATTTTTTTATATTTAAGAACTTTGGGGAATTAGAAGAGCAAACAAAGAAACAAGAATCCCACTGGAACAAGTTTCCTTTTAAGAATGTAGATTGTATATCCTACTTAAACTAAGTAACATATAATAGTTTCACTGGTTGTGAATAACTTGAAGGTATTATCTAAAGTCAGGTAGGGAGGGCACCTGAGTGGCTCAGTTGGTTAAGCGACGACCTTCGGCTGAGGTCATGATCCCAGAGTCCTGGGATCGAGTCCCACATCAGGCTCCTGGATCCGCGGGGAGTCTGCTTCTCCCTCTGACCTTCTCCCCTCTCATGCTCTCTCTCACTGTCTCTATCTCAAATAAATAAAATCTTAAAAAAAAAAATAAAGTCAGGTAGGGAATACAAAGATTATTTGTAAATGGGCCACTGTAGAATCTAATGTCTCTAGTATAATTTAAAATATATAGGAAACAAAAGCATTTTTAAAAATGTAAAAAAGGAATGGCTGAAATACACATACACACATATGTATCTGTATATATGTGTATATGTATATATGTGTTTTGTGTGTGCATGTATACATATATATAGGTTGAAGTCTATATAGTAGGGACTAGGAATGTGCCAGTTTGAAGGGAAGTGTTTGCTTTACTTCTTTGCCTAGTGCTAGTGTTGATATGATGTAAGACTGAAAAAACCACCAAATGATTATGTTTTTAGGAGAATTAAGAAGATACTTCATTTAACAAAGTAATAAGGAATATACTGGTATGAGAGCCCACCAGTATTAGAGCCTACATTCTAACTAAGCTAGATTTATGGGAAGAAGAGATTAAGAACTGGTCTAATTGATAAGAATGGGGATGGTAAGTTCCCCCAAATAATGGAGCTAGATAGTGACTCTTAACAATTTAAAACAAGATAAGCTCAATGATTCTCATGGGCAGCCAGGTTGGAATGACATCAGAGAAGCATGGCAAGCAGAGAGCCATAGATGTGGCTAAAATAAAAGTTTCTTTGGGATCAAGGTAAATGCACACTTAATGAGGGTATTGCTCCATCTCTCTAACAGTAACAACAAATCAAGGAAGGCTAAAGCAGGAAGACTTAAGGCAGCTGTCTTAATAAAATGTCTCAACCTTTTGTCCAGTATCCAGATGTGAGCCAGTTTTCCAGCTTTGAACTCACTGAATAAAGGACAGACAAGATCCCCAAGAAGTATCTTGCAGCACTCCAGTTGTAATGATTACCTTATCTTTTTCCAAAGAGACCTATAGCCATTTACTTGAATGACCGTACACTAGAGAAAAGGGAATACCCAAACATTCTGAGGATTGTTGCACATAAGAGCTAAGTGGTCCCTTCTCTAATTGGCAAATATATAATTTTCGTAAACATTCTTGGCAATTGGCACAACTCTTACCTATAAGGTAAAATCTTTGGCCTATAAGGTATAATCTATCATGGTGGAAAAGCAAGAAAATGGAAACAACAGACAAATTGCCCCCTGTCCCCCCTGACCACAAAACACCAACACAGGCAAGATAGGGACAATATTTCAAGTGAAATGTCAGAGATCGGTACTACTTTAAAGATAAAAGGAGACAGAGGTAGTGTCTCCATGATATCTGCATTTGGTTCACAGGGTGGTAGGGCACAGATGATAAAGTCCCCCCAATGGGAGCTTGTGCATCTTGATCCTTCTTTTACCCTGAAGCATGATCATGTAGGTACTAGCTCTTTTAGCAGCCACTAATATACGTCTCCCTTCACTGTTTAATACAAATGTTACAAAACAACTCAAATTTATAATCTTACAGTTTTGGAGTTCAGAAGTCTAAAATGAGTCAGCAAAACTGCAGTCCTGGGGGCTGTGGTGGAGAATTCATTTCCTTGCCTTTTACATATGTTAGAAACCACCCTTAGTCATTGGCTCATAGCCCTGCATCACTCCAGCTTCTTCCATGGTCACTTATCTGATTCTGACACTCGTCCCTTTTATTTTATTTAATTTTTTTTCATTATGTTCACTCCTCCCTTTTAAAAAATTACTTGTGATTATGTTGGACCCACCTAGGTCATCTGGGATAATCTTCCCATTTTAAAGCCCTTAATTACATCTGCAAAGTCCCTTTTGCCAGGTAGGATAAACCATCATAGGTTTTGAAGATTAGTCTGTGAACATCTTTGGATGTGATTATTCTGCCTACCGTCTGACCCCCATCCCCCATTCAGCATCTTAAGATGAGTCATCTTTGACCTTGCTGCACCATTCTGTATGCCATCTCCAGAAGTTCGTATTTAAATGGTTTAGAACTGAGGCCCAGGCATCTATATTTTTGAAAGATTTGCAGTTACACCCTTAATTAAGAACCGTTTCCATTATATGCCAGGGAATTATTCTCAGAGTCACTGGCCTGCCTCTCATTCCCTAGAAGAAAAAATATTGAAATATAATTCAGTTCTCCTTCAATTACTTATAGATTCTAACCGTTCTCACAAAAGTTCTTCCTTACTCAATATGCCAAAATAAACTCAGCATTCCTCTATGTCCTTGGTTATAAATATTAACTTTCAAGCCTTGTTTGGCCTCCTCTCTATAAAACTTTCTTTGTAGAATCTTTCAAAAGTATTCTCTTCCTTATCCAAATTCCTACATGTTATTTATACCTATCATTTTGGCTTAGTGCCTATAATCCTGGGTATGGGTCTTTGTTGCCACAGTACATGGCTCACTTTGCTAATATAAGCTTACCTGGACATTTGGAGAAATATTAATGGCACTAATACATTTCTCAAAGTATTATTAAAACTAAAATTATTTAAAGTAAAATTAGCATTGCATCAAAAACAAAAGGAATAGTGATATGGATGCATTATTTTTCAGACTCTATGTGATCCTGATTAATGCTATTGGGTCAATACATAGAAGTCTCTTGAAGAATAAGTGAGGTTTGGAAAGGTAACTTCTATTGCTGGATTATGGGATAATAGGTGTAAAGGGCAGGGTGTTTAGAGGGACCATGTAGGATAGCTGAGAGGAGCCTGTGTAGAACAAAGAACTGTAAAATATTAATCAGTTCTTATGGGGCTGAGAGTCACTGGGGTCTTCAGGAGGGTGGAGGACAGGTGCTTTCAATCCTTAGGCATACCTGTCTGTTTCTCTCCCCATCACCTTCTCTTATTTTTTCCCCTGTCCTACTTCACTTCTCCCTTCTCTCAACTGAAGTTACTTCTTTCTTTTCCCCAACCTCTCAAGGAGCTCAGATATTCTTAAAAGCCATGAACATCATTTGTAGGCAGTCTCTGCTTTCATGCCTGCAATCACAATTTCCTTGGGGAAAAATAAAACAAAACAAAATGATGCCCGCATTCTTGGTAAAGGAAGAGAAGAATGTACACAAATTAAAGTCTCAATAAACTTTGTGGCCACCTATTATAAATCACTTCTTCTCAATAATACTCTCAGGTAAGTATCATTATAAAATATAAACTGCTTAGTCCCCAATCATTTAGTGAGTGTAAATATAAATGAACCCATTTATGGAAAAGCTAGCTTTGTCACCTAGGGTCACCTCTCTGAGTCTCAGATTCCTCATTTATAAAATGAGGATATAGACCAGGTGATCTCTAAGGATCCTTCCAAGCCCCAAATCTGCCTCTGTGTTATTGAAGCTATATGAAGAAAAACAGCTCAGTGGGATAGCAACTTATGAAAAATTTAACTTACCCAGCCAGAAATTCTTCATCTTAGCAGGCTTTATGTCACGATGGGAACAGATGCCATCTGACTTTGTAATTTGAGTTTAATTGATTTACAGGCTTATGGTGCCCTGCAGTGCACTGACTTCTCCAAGTACGAGAGAATTGCTAGTCTGGAAGATCTTTAAATTCTCTGATATGAAATTATGCTTGTGCTTCATGCAGAAATCACAATTGCCTTTCTGACTTTTCCAAAGACCTGCCCAGGCCCACTTTCCCTCTACTCACTCTCTTGTCATGCCCTTTCCTCACATCCTCTATCACCTCGTTTTAGAAAACGTTGAACTGAGTCTCTCCAGACCCCTTTCCTGGGTTCATCCTGCATTTCCGTCGGGTTGCTAGACATTTCCACTTTTATGATTCATAAGGACTGACACTCAACATGTCAAAAGCAGACTGACTTTGCATTCTGTGTCATTTTTCTGTGATTATCATCTGCATATTCTCTGTCATGGAGGCTGGAAAACCGCTATCATGTCAGAATCCGGCCTTTCTCAAGCCTCCGTGTCAGTTGTGGGGGTTTTAAAATAGCAGTTGCTAGGAGTTCCGCTCTGGACTGAGACAGCCTAGGTTCAAATCCCAGCTCCCCTGCTCCCCAGCTGTATTGTCTTGGGCTTCAGTTATCACTCTCCAAAAATGGAGCCAATTGCTTTTCTCTCAGGCCTGTTGAGGATAAGATTCAGTAATGTATGTGGAGTTCTTGGCACAGAAAAATTACCTATTAAGTGATCATCATAATCCCTAATTGAGTTCCAAACTCCTTAGTATTTTTCCTGAAATCTCCATTCCCACGTGCACTAAGATAACATGAACTTTCTTTGCTTCACACATAATCTTTTCACTTCTCTCTTTTTCTTTTCTTTCTTTCCCTTTTTCCTTCCCTTCGCTTCCCTTCCTTTCCCTTCCCTTTCCTTTCTGTCATTTTAACCCCCTATTTAGTGTATTAGTCTTTGGCTTCCCCTTTCCTCCAGAATAACTTCCCATTTCTGAATTCCTGTTGAATGAAATCAAAGTTCTTTGGTCTAGCATTCAGGAAAACCTGTGATTTAGACCCAGTGTCCTTTTCTTATTTGCTCTTATTGCTAATATGTTTCTTAAATTTATTTGCTACAGTTTCATTATCTGTAACTTAAACCAAACAATGTTAAATTGTTACTTTCTTCCAACCATACTGTGTAATTTGCCCATACTTTTATACTTCTTTTGCATGTTTTCCTTGCCAATATCCCCATACCAATGAAGGAGCTCAAATGCTACTTTGGTCTTCACATCCCTCATCATCTGGGAGTTTTTTCCTCTCCTCTAATGTTCCATAATTAACCTGTCCTTTACTGTAAGTAAAGTAAAGACAACTTTCTCTCTTTCATTAATGTCACTTGTATACCTAACTCATCTTCCTTATTTAACTACAAACTACCTCAGGAAGAAACCATTTCATTTCATATTTGTATACTCCAAATAGCTGTTCCACTGGAAATGTAAGTGGACAACATTTTTAAGGAAAGAAGGATTTAAATAAATAAATAATGAATGGGTCAATGAATGAGTGAGCTATCAGATAATAATTATTTATTTAGCATATGCCTTATAAATGGACAGAAAATTGTAAAAGCAAAGTACCAAAAGAAGATTAGGGTAAGAGAAATAAAAACAAGTAAAAATGAACTCAAGAAATCACAATGTAAATGTCACCACTGATGGAGTGAGACAAATAGAGCAAGTCAGGCAGGGTAATTAACATGGAGGGACTAAATTTTTCATCTGCCATGCATCAGGTTTGCCATCTTTATTACCTACATAAATATGCAGTTTTACCCTAATATAATGAGATATCTTGAATGCAACCAGGGACTAGTCTAATTCAATGTTAATAATAATACCTAATTTCACATCTTACACTACTTTATAGTTTCCAAGTATTTTTATGTATATTGCCTCAATTTTTGGTCTTCAAGATGATGTGGTATCAGTATTTTTTTATTAAACAATGGGATTTGAATATAAAAAAATTTTTAAGTTGCCCACCTACTTAGTAAGATAAGGTCTGGGCTCATATCCAGAGTTTATGAATTGAAATTCAGATACTTTGATTCTTTCATTACTGCAACCTACATAGGGTAGATGGTATGCATCCAAATTCAGCAAAACAAAGTGACAAAGCTGCACATTATCCTTCCAAAAATCTACTCCCACTCTGATGGATGCTATTTTTTTAAAGATTTTATTTATTTATTTGAGAGAGAGAGAGAAAAAGAGAGCATGAGAGGGAAGAAGGTCAGAGGGAGAAGCAGACTCCCCGTGGAGCCGGGAGCCCGATATGGGACTCGATCCCGGGACTCCGGGATTATGACCCGAGCCGAAGGCAGTTGCTTAACAACTGAGCCACCTAGGCGCCCTGATGGATGCTATTTTTAAACAAAATAGTAAGTTCAATTTGTCAGGACTGAATGTGAACCCTTTACATGCTGCTCATGCTGCCCCTGACAAGGAATAATGGCCCCACTAAGATTTCTCACCAGAGTGTAACAAGCCTGGGATGTAGAATCCATGCTGCCAACCTGCTCTGAGGAATTGTGTTGTTCCTGTATAATTTGTTTACTTTCTCCCTGGAGTCCATTATCTCTGGATGATTTTAGTCCTGAAAAGAAGGCAGAGGTAGCAGCAAGCATATGAATGTTTGCTGACAAATGCTGCTTTATTGTTCTGGAACACACATAGACAATAATACATGGAAGAACTTCATATTGCAATACTAAAAAAGGAATCATTTTTTCCTTTTCTTAAGTGACGAATATTGGGAAATAAAAAGAAATTGACTTATGGCTTCTTAGTTTGGGTCAGACAGATAATAATTTACTAATGAACTTGATCTGCTGTATCTAAAATTACTTATTTGGTTGCCACAAGAGCTAAAGATTGAGTTTAAACTGTATTTGTGCAATTTTTCTCTGTTCTAAGTGTGAAGATAAAATTAATTAATATTAACTTCATATAAATCATATAATTTATATATTATCATGAAAGCATGCAATTAAAATTAAATGTAAAATTGAGCATGCTAAATTGATAATTTAGGATATCTCAAATGTGGGAACAAATTTCAAATGCCTCACAAATCTTGTCCATTGGAATACCTACAGAGGACAGAAAAATTACAAAAGAGTGGGGAAATCAACCTGAAAGTAAGCCCATTAGCACATAATTCACTGGGTAGGGGATGTATAGAACTGAATTTAAAATCATGACCAGTAAGAAATACTTGTTTCTCCTAGAGGACTCAAAATTGACAAAATTAAAAAGTCTTACTGGGAGAGTCAGAGCTCTTTCCACCTTCTGTCTCCCAACTTAAACTCCTTGAATTATTAATGACAGGATAACTGAACAACCAACCCCCTCTTTCATTTTCACTCAATAAGAACAATATTTTCTCTCTGCCTCCACATCAGTATCTCTCTGTCAGTATCCATCTGTAGACTGCAACACACACAAACACATACACACACACACACGAGAAATTAATTGTAGACTTCTCTTACTTTTATTTTGTGGAGTAGGGAAAAAGAAATGTGATTTTTTTTTTAAGTTTTGTACTTAGGAAGAACATAGAAATAGAAATAGAACAGAGTAGTACATGATGGAAAGTATAGTTGTTATGTCCGACTGTAGTTTTTCAGGGAACAAATCTATCAGGAAAGAACTTCTCTGAAACTAGCATATAGTTGAAGTCTGTTTAATAAGTATACACTGGTTTTGTAGTGTAGTGTATCATATCAATATACATATCATATACATATACATGTACATATACATGTATCATATCATATACAATAATTTTGTATATATTTTAAGGTGATTATCTCTAATGGAGATAATGGGGAACAATGCCAATATACAAGTTAACAGTGACCAAGGCTTAAATCTTTACTTGATGACAAACATGGATGTGGGATAGACCTCAGATTTTTAACAATCAGTATGCAATAAACAAAATAATCCAGAATGAGATATATGAAAAATACTTTAGCACAATGAAACATTTACTATCCTATCTCAGTGAATAAAAATACTACTGAAAATTATTTTTCAGTAAAAAACCAAAGAAATATTAGAATCCATTGGATATTCTGAATACAATGAAATCTCATGAACTGCAAATAACACTTACTTAGAACTGTGCCTGGAACATAGTAAGCACTCAGCAAATTGAGTATAACTCATGAATCAATCATGAATGTATAACTATCATGAGCATATATGTACCTAACAGAAACCAAAAAATACAAGAAGCAAAAACTAACAGAATTAAAAGGATAAATGTACAATTCAACAAATTGCTTCTCCCTCCCGGCTCATTCTCTCTCTCTTACTCTCTCTCTTTCTCTCTCTGAAGTAAATAAATACATCTTAAAAAAAAAAAACAAAAACCCATAATCATGATATTGTGGTACTCACAGAAGGATAGAAATATAGATCAAAAGAATATAATTTAGCCACCCACCTGGGTGGCTCAGTGGGTTGAGGCCTTTGTCTTTGGCTCAAGTCATGATCTCGGGGTCCTGAGATCAAGTCCTGCATTAGGCTCTGCTCGGCGGCAAGCCTGCTTCCTCCTCTCTCTCTGCCTGCCTCTCTGCCCACTGTGATCTCTCTCTGTCAAATGAATGAAATCTTAAAAAAAAAAAGAAAAAGAATATAATTTAGAAATAAACCCTTATATTTGTGGTTAATTGATTTTAGTCAGTGATGCCAAGACCATTTTATGGGAAAACAGTCTTCTCAACAAATGACACTGGGACAACTGGATGGCCACCCACAAAAGAATGAATTTTAATCTCTACCTCACACTATGTAAAAAAATATTAACTCAACTAAATGTGAAGGCTAAAACTATACAACTGCTAAGACATAGCTTATGTGTAAATCTTCAGGAACTTGAGTTAGGCAACAGTTTCTTTGATAGATGACCCACAAAAAGGGAGAAAACACTTGCAAATCATATCTGATGTGGCCTTAACCTTATAACTCAATGATAAAAGAATAAATAATTTAAAAATGGGGAGATATTTGAATGGATATTTCCCCAAAGAATATACACATACACATACCCATACCCATACACATACACATATGTACTTCCCCAAAGTAAGTACACAACATGATGCTTGAAATCATTAGTCAATAGGGAATTGAAAGTCAATGCCACAATGAGATACCTCTTCACACCCATTGACAGCTATATAAAAAAAAAAAAAACAAACAATAACAATTATTGATGAGGATGTAAAGATACTGGAACCCTCATGCATCAATTCTGTTGAAAATCTGCTCTTGAAAACAGTTTGACAGATTCTCAAAGTGTTCAACACAGATTTACTATGTGATCCAATAAGTCTACTCATAGGTGTTTGTGTAGAGACAAAAAGAGAGGACCAAATAAAATTCTAAATGAGAGAGGAGACTTTAGAAATGATACCGCGGAAATATAAAAGATCATAAAAGACTACTATGAACAATTATATACCAACTAAATGGACATCCTAGAAGACATGGATAAATTCCTAGAAATATACAGCCTACCAATACTGAGTCATGAAGAAATAGAAAAACTGAACAGACGAATAACAAGTAAAGGTATTGAATCAGTAATTAAAAATCTCCCAAAAGAAGAAATGCCTAGGACTAGATGGCTTCACTGATGAATTTTAGCAAACTTTAAAGAATGAATTCCAATCCTTCTCAGCCTCTTCCAAAAATTTGAAGAGGAAAGAATACTCCAAACTCATTTTATGAGACCAGCATTACCGTGATACCAAAGCCAGGTAAGGACACTACAAGAAAAGAAATCTACAGGTCAATATCCCTGATGGACATAGATGCAAAAATTCTCAACAAAGTGTTAGCAAAGTGAGTTCAACAGCATGTTAAAAGATCATGCACCATGATCAAATGGGATTCACCCCTGAGATACAAGGGTGTTTTAAAATCTACAAATAAATGAATGTGATATACCACATTAATAGAATGAGGGATAAAAAATTATATGATCATCTCAAAAGGAAAAAATTAATCATCTCAGTAGATTTGACAAAATTCAACATCATTTTATGATAAAAACTTTCAAAAAATTGGGTAAAGAAGAAACACACCTCAACATGACAAAGGTCACTTATCACAACTCCACAGCTAACGTCACACTCAATAGTGAAAAGTTGAAATCATTTCCTCTTAGGTCAGAAACAAGACAAGGATGCCCCCTCTCACCACTTCTATTCAGGCTACTACTAGAATTCCAAGCCCGAGCAATTAGATAAGATAAAGAAATAAAAGATATCTAAATCAGAAAGGAAGGTATAAAATTGTTTCTATTTACAGAAAATATAATATGATAACTATCAAAAATACTGTTAGAACTAATTTAAAAAAATTCAGTGAAGTTTCATGATACAAAATCAACATACAAAAATCAGTTGAATTTCTCTATACTAGGAACAAACTATCTAAAAAATAAAGAAAATCATCCTATTTGCAATAGCATTAAAACAAATAAAATGCTTAGGAATAAATGTAATTAAGGGGGTAGAATATCTTTACACTGAAAACTATAAGATATTGATAAAAGAAATTGGAGAAGATATAAATAATTTAAAAGATATCTGTGTTCATGGATCAAAAGAATTAATATTATCAAAATTTCCATACTACCCAAATCTATGTATACATTCAGTGCAATTCCTATAAAATAAAAAAAAAATGTAATTTTAATAGAAATAGAAAAAACAATCCTAAAATTCATTTGAAAACACAAAAGACCTCGAATAGCCATAGTAATTGTGAGAAAGATGAACAAAGATGGTACTGATCTACAAAAAGACATATTATCAAAATGGAACTGAATAGAGATCCCAGCAGGGAATGCATACACACACACACACACACACACACACACACACACACACACACACAGTCAACTGATCTTTGATACTGCCATGTGAGACAACATGGATGAAACTTGAGGGCATTATGCTAAGGGGAATAATTCAAACAGAAAAACATAGATTAGTGGTTGCCAAGGGCTGAAGTTTTGGGGAAATGATTAGACGTTGGCTGAAGATTTCAAACAGTAACAGTTATAAGATGAATAATTTCTGGAGATCTAATGAACAGTACAGTAACTATAATTAACAATACTTTATTATATCCTTAAAAGTTCTTAAGAGAATAGATCTTAAACTTACCACACCACGTAACTACATGAGGGGATGAATGTGTTAACTGACCTAATTGTGGTAATCATTTCACTATGTGTGTGTATATGTCAAACCATCATATTGTATACCATAAACTTACACAATATTATATGTCCATTATCTCAATAATGCTGGGAAAATGTTGACTATTAGTTACTAGTTTTTCCACTTAATAATGCTAGAATCTTACAACATTTCATTCTATTTGTCCTTTTCTTGAATGTTTTATTTTTATCATTTATTTTAATTCTTACATTTTAAATCACAAAATGTACTATTTTCTTCGTTAATATTCATTTCTTTACACCTGCATATTTACTGTTTCTGTGACTCTCTCTCCCAATATTTATGCTGAAGAACTCACTTTAGTATTCATTGTTTCAAAATATCTTTATATTACTATTAATATATAACTATATATTACTTTATATTACTATATAATAACTATAATATTACTATTATATTTTAATATAATTATGGTTAATTTTCATTGTACGATTAAACATTATATATATATGTAAGTAGATAGATGGATAGATCTCTCTCTATATATAGAGATGGATAGATAGATATAGATAGATAGATAGATAGATATTTCTATCTATATCCATTCTGATGTTTATGTATATAGTTTCCAACTGTGGAGTAATATGCAGAATGACTTCTGAGTCCCTGTAATGCCTATACCATTCTAGTGAGATAAACCCCAGGCTGCAGATGATAAAAGAACCCAATCTACCCAAATATCAAGAATTCATCTGAGGTTAATTAGGTTCTAAATATTATTGTTTGGTGTTGATTTATTTTGGGCTTTAAGTTTAACTTATAAAATGAAGATAATGTGGTTTCATAATTTGGATCAAATATTAATATTTTCCAATATTAACTTTTAAGAAAATTTAAGTTTTGGACTTTAATATATACCAAGAACTCCATAATAGAAAGAATTTATATTCTTATTTAATACATATTTTTACTGTTACTATTGTTATGGATGTACCTAATTTTATGTAATTTTTTGAAGTTTTTATTAAATATATTAAATTAAATATTAAATAATTAAATTAAAATATATATTAAATATATTATATAACTTTAGTTGAGCTGTAATGGACTTTGCCTTTGAACCTAACTTGGAGTGAGAAAAAGAATATGGGATTGAATTTTCAGTCTTGTTTGTAGAGAGCCCTTGGACATCATTTAATCAATTCACTGTTCTGGTCTTTTTTTTTTCTTTTTTTAAGATTTATTTATTTGAGAGAGAGAGCAAGGGAGGGGCAGGGGTAGAGAAAGACTCTCAAGCAGACTCCCCCCACACACCCCAATACAGGGTTTGATCCCACAACCCTGAGATCAGGACCTGATCAAGGGTCAATCACTTAAATGACTGAGCCACCCAGGTACCCCTCAATTCACTGTTCTAATAGATGTAAGTGATATCTGGGGAAGTCTAAAATCTCTACTACATGCTAGTGGTTCCAAAAAAGATACATAAAACAAATGTAGCTGGTAATAGGAAAGTAAGTTCATAGATTGCAAGCTACTGGTGATTTCCTGTTCTGAGAGAGACAAGACTGGCTTTGATTAAGAATGAGTTTAATGGATAAGCCCACTAAGAAAAGAACCACACACTATAAAATATGACTAGGGAAGGGGTCTCTTTCCTCTAATAATATGATACCATTTGAAGAGAGCCTCAGTAGAGTAATATTTTTAGCCTTTTGCTCTTTTATTCACTCCTTCCCAGCAGTAAATTTGGTGACATGTGCTAGACATAATTATCCCTTCCAAATATGTCCACATTCTAATAATTCCTGGAACCCATGAATACGTTGTCTTATATGTCAAAAGGCACTTCTCAAATGTGATTAAAAATCTTGAGATGGGGAAATTATTCTAGATTACTTGGGTAAGTCCAGTGTACTCACAAAGGTACTTGTAAAAGGAAAGCAAGAGGATCAGAGAAGGAGAAGACGATGTGCTAAGAGAGGTAGAGGTTGGAGTGATGAACTTTTGAAGATGGAGGAAAGAAGCCGTGAGCCAAGGAATGCAGGTGGCTTACAGAAGCTAGAAAAGGCAAGGACATTTATTCTCCCTAGAGTCTCCATGAGGATAGGCTTGCCAACACCTTGATTTTAGGACCACTGTACTCCAGAACTGTGAGATAATAAATAGGTGGTATTTTAAACTAAGTTTGTGGTAATTTCTGCAGAAATAAGAAACTAACTGTAAGATTATATTGATTTTGCCCCTTCCTTCCTCCTTTGTGATCTGCCTGCTTGAAAAGCACATGCATTCTGTTCTGATCTTTCATGACATATATTTTTCAGGCACATCCCTGTGGAAATCATTGATTTTCAAACCCTGCCAAGGACAATGATTGGCTGAGTGTGTCCAATTTAGTGTTAAAATATTAACAACCCTATTTTTCTTAACAGATTTAATGCCATGGTTGTTCAGCATAAGCAAAGTAAGGAATGACTTGAATTTTTTATATACATTTATTTGATTTCACTATCACTTTTTTTTTTCCAGTTCCGAAAGGTAAAAAATTGGTGCTGTGTACTAGCTCTTTCAAATTCCTGCAGGAGCCTCATAGATTAGCTGTTTACATAATGGATGACTTTGGGAAAGTCACTCAGTGTATCTATATCTCTTTGTCCTTATCTTTAAAATGTGACTAATCATAATACTTGCCCCTTCAGGTTGTTATAAGAAATAAATAAATTAATGTTTATAAGTGCCTAAATCAATGCCTGCCATACAATAAGTGCATTATCCATGTTAATTACCTCTTCTGTTAGATGGGAACCTCTTGAAGGGTTTCTTCAGAAACTACTTTTTAGAGTGCTTATGCAATAACACGTGAGCTAAGTACTCAGTAAACAAGACTAAAAGATGATTCCCTTTATCACTAAATGTTTCCAAGTAAATAAATCTCTCAGAAATGCTTTTATTTTACAAAATGTTTCAAATAGATCTTTCTAGCTGCCAATTTAGCTCACGTGAGCTAGAAAGGAAACTTAGAAAGTATCAAGCCTGAAGGAATACTATCAAATTTTTGTTTCCTCTTCACTAGAATAAATGCTCAGTCTGCCTTGAAAATAGTGATTCACTGGAAACATGGGTCACTTTTGACATTTAGTATGTGGAAAAAAAAAAGCAACACAAAAAGCTAAACCTAGCTAAGAAATCATACCAGGAGAAAATATCTTGAAAAGAGAACAGCAGAGCTTCTCTATATAGCCATGAGATCATGTATGTTCTAAATTGTTAAATAATTCACTTTTAAAATTAGTTATTTGCTTAAATGATAGAAATGTTTGTTTTTATCTATCTTATGTTCACTGACATAGCAATTTGAAAATCATGAGGTAGAGATAATATATCTCAGTCATTGGAATAATGATTTTAAAGTATCATTGAACAGAGTATGACAAGTAGAATGTTCATGTCCAGGAAATCTGGCTAAAACTATTTAAAGAGCAGCTTGTCTCAAACAGTGTAATTGATCTGGATAGCTGTCTCTTTTCATATAAATCATACGTGTTTATTAACCTTCTCTGCCCTTGTCATCCTGACGCTACTGATAGCATAATATTAATATCCATACTCTAGGTCTTCGGGTCACTTGAGAGTGAATTACAGACCTGGAAGGGCCTTATAGGTCAGTTTAAGTACAGCTGTTGTTCTATTTTATCCACAGCTCCTGCCTTAGGAAAAAGCTTTCTAAACAACTTCTATTTCTCCTATTTGTACTCAGTATCTGATAAAACGGGAAATAAGCACAGTGTTCTCTCCACACATCCATAAACAGGACTATGGATCCTACTTTACACCTAAGAATTTGAATTTTGCTGATCACCTTTTCAACCTAAGTTCAGGAATTTAGTTTCTTAGGAACCTACAACTGATACCATTATCCATCCATTATATAAATATCCACTTATATAATCTTTTTCAGACCTTATTTCAGTACAACAAATTTTCTGAGACCAGATTTGAGGTGGCACTGAAATGTTTTGTTCCATTACAAATTCACTTAAGGGGTGCCTGGGTGGCTCAGTCAGGTAAGCATCTGCCTTCAGCTCAGGTTATAATCTTAGTGTCCTGGGATCTAGCCCTGAGTCAGGGACGCCTCCTCAGCAGGGAGTCTGCTTCTCCCTCTGCCTTTGCCCCTCCCTGCTGCTTGTGCATGCTCTCTCTCTCTAATAAAATATTTAAAAAAATAAAAAATTAATTTAAATAAGGAAATATGTATATGTAATATATATTTTCCTCCAAAATTATACAGTGCCAGTATTTCCTAAAGCACAGATTAGACTAAGATACTTAAGATGAAGAATTTTTCCCATTGATACAAAGTAACAAAATGATATAACAATGTTGGTGGTAGTCCACTATGACTGACAGCCTCTATACTTAGGCAATTGAAGTAAACATTGGTAGATGGAATAAATTAAAGATAAATAACAGCCCATTTCATATTTTGGGTGACTCAAGTCTTCCTTCTTCTTTATTGAGCTGTTGCAAAACATACAGAACATCTCTTTTTCCTCCTTTTCTCATCTATCAACCTTACTCATATCTAATGTTTGGAAACTGTAGCAATTCCCAATGTATCTGTGAAGTCAGGGTTGTGTCAACATCCATATGATGAACTGAACAGGTGAGTTGTGAGCAGATCTCTGAAGAATATAAGGTGGTATTCCTCTTTGTTGAAATAAACTGGCACTTCTGGTGAGTTCTACTCTCGTTAAATTTTCTGTTTAACTGATGGTAAGAAATATATAATGACTCAAATATGGTATGTTATTTAAGTGATATTTTTCCTTATTTGGCTCTACTTTTCTTTCTGTTCAACATGCTTTTGGAATCAAGACTCAGGCCCTTTCACTTTGAGTCAGTTTGCTGTAGCTGGTGTTAATAACAGATTTTTCAAAGTTTCTATAATTTTTCAGAATATTTTTTATAAGGCATGGAATAGTTTATCACTAAACTAAAGAAACATAGTCAATGTATTGAACTTCCACTTTAATCAAGCTGTGTTTACTCAGTAGAATTAGGAAGCAATACTGAAGATAGGTCTTCGGTGTAGTAGGAAAGTTTCTTTCAGGCATCATTTCACTATTTTTTTTTAAAGATTTCATTCATTTTTTTGAGACAGAGAAAAAGCCAACTGCCCCCCTGCATGGAGCCCAAGTCAGGGCTCGATCCCAAGACCCTGAGATCATGACCTGAGCCAAAGTCAGCCAATTAACCAACTGAACCACCCAGGTGCCCCATTTCACTGTTTAAATATAGCAGTTTTGCATAGCAAATCCTACTTTTGCTATCACAGGTTTAGATTATAAAGGCATTTTAGAGAAAGCCATCTGAAAATGTTTTGATTACATTGAACTGAACATTCCAAATCTCTGCATTTCTATGACTGAGCAGAAAAAAAAAATACTCGCTAGTTCATTAGCTAATGGAGTGGCTAGTAAAGATTGGAACTATAATTGCAGAATGTGCAAATAAGGAATTTCCTCATTTTCATATACTGACTCCAATTCACCCAGACTGTGATTACTAATTCAAATTGTTTAGAAGTGCCTGGCTGGCTCAGTCAGAAGAGCATGTGACTCTTGCTCTCGGGGTCACGAGTTTGAGCCCCACGTGAGGTATAGAGATTACTTAAATAAGTAAAACTTTTTTAAAAAACCAACCAAACACACCACAAGGTATTCCTGTTCACCCTAATACCTGCCTCCTTATTGTCATATAGGTCCCAATCAGATGGTATTTCGAACATCTTAGACTCTAAGATCCTTGACTGAATTTCATCAATGTATTTGGGACAGCATGGCTCATCTTGAACCCTGGGACCCACTCCGAACTCTCCTCTCTGTATATTTATGTAGCTCTTCTTCCATGTCCTGGAGCCCCTTTATCTCCTAATCTATCTCTTTCCTCAAGCCAATACCCATCCCTTTTTATCAGTCCATTTCCTTCCTGCTGGCTTCACATACTGACCTCTACATATAGTTTCCATTGCTAAACATTCAACCCACTACACTCTGCTCTTGCTCTCTTGGGTTTTATGTAGGGATCATTTTGTAAATTGCCTGAACTAGACAACCAATCTACATTTTAATATCTATACTTTGATAAGTCTCAAATATAGTCATTGGTCAAAGCATACCCATGAGTTCCAGACCTATATTTTCATTTATCTACTGAACATTCCCATCTTTATGTTTCACAGACATTTCAAAATTAACATATTCAAAACTTTTTGCCTCCACACCTTCTCCTCCTATATTTCCACCTTTGGATAATAGAAAGAGACATTCTCAGTTCAACTGACCACAAATTATCACCTATCACAGTAAGCTCTTAATAAGGAAATGGCATTTTAAAGTCTCTCCTTATGTTTTTATGTATAGTTTATTCCATTTATATCTTCTGTTCAAGCTCTTAAAATACAAGTATTCTGAAATGGATGTCATCATATATTTCCAATGAATAATAGCAATAGCAATAATTTTAGAGCAACCTAATATTATGTACGTCTTAGAAATAAGAATAAAGAATTGCACTTAAATAAGAAAGTCAGTTATTTTAAAGCGTCTCCCAAATAACATCTACTTGATTTTACAAAACATTTATCACAGGTTTATTTACATTTTTTCTTTCCTAACACAATTTTGGATGAGAGGCTTTACACTGAAAAACATTCATTTTCTACAAAAAGCATATATTAGTTCTGACAAAGTAGTCTGAGACATGTTCAGAATTTTAACTAACAAATAATAAATATTGTTTCAAGCATGTTAAAACAAAATACATCTCCCAAATCTCATTTCCCTTGCTTAAGATTAGTCTTCTAGATGAGGGACTAGATGAGAAGGAGACTAATATTCCTTCTAAAATAATTATTTTTTAATTTTAGTTTACTTCATATCTTGATTAATAGCCTCATAAGTGAAAACAAAATTTCTGTTTAAAAGGAATCAGGCTTTATCTTTAAAAGGAAAAAAATCATAACACTAATGTATATACTAAATATAACTATTAACTGCTGCCATATCAAACTTAGGAAAACCTTTAATTTGTATTCTGTCAATAGAGATATAGGAAATAATTAAATTTCTCAAGCACTTTTAATTTTTGCTTTTTAATTTTCCTTACCTTCTGTGACTTTATAAGTTTTATGAAAGAACTGTGCCACCCTAAATCATTTTTGAACTAGTTTATTACTAATGAAAAGATACATAGCTATCATTTAAGGATACTTTAAATTTTATGCTAGGTCATGAGCAATGAAGTTGAAAGCAGTAATATTTGTTAGTTTCTATATATATGTTAGACACATATGCTTAGGATATGTGATTGCGGTCCCTTTTAGTTCTTGAGTTGTCTTTCATTAAAACAAAATAACATCGATTTGTGTAACATTTTTCAATCTACTACAAGTAGTCTATTTTCTTTCCATGATGAATGCTTTCCTTCAAATATAATTTCAAACAGGAAACATAATGTTGCCCTGGATGTTCTTTTGCCTTCTAGAATAGTAAATGATGCTATATTGTCCAGAAATGGTACAGCCTTACGACTACCATTTCAAGACTTTTTTCAGTCAGCCAGCTAGTTTTGATATTTACCAGCTGGGTGGCCTTAAGCAAGTTGCTTAATTTCTCAATATAAAGTTAAGACATGAGTACCTATTTCATAGTCTTTGTAAGGATTAATATGTGTTAATATATGCAAAGTGCTTGGAATAGTCCAGGGCACTAAGTGCCCAATAAATGTTAGTCAATGTTAAGTGAAAAATTCTATATAAAGAAAAAAATATAAGCCATAGACATAGTCCAGCTTCCATAATTTCTCATTTGCCCCATTCTAAGAAGGAACGTTAAATCACATGGTGTGGTTCAAAATGCTTTTTTCCAGCATATGTAAATTGTAGGCAATGACTCTATTCTTCATCTTTATTTCCTTAAGGACAACCTTTGTTTCTTTATTCATATCTACATTACAGACAAACCAGTTGGAGGAGCGGAGAAGGGAACTGGAATAATTACCCACAGATCAATCCAGGAGTAGTAGTATTACAAGTCATCTGTGAATGGATTCTCTATAATACTGCAGAAAACTTGCAACTCAGTTCATAGTCTGGTACAGATGGTAACATGAGAGGTTAGAAAAGGAGATTATGTACTCCCAGTTGTGGCATCAGTATTTAAAGCTAGGAGTGAAATACAGAGTGGGCCATATAAGGCAGCTGATGGTATGAATTTGTGAATCAGCAGTAATACAACTCAGTGGTGTCATTTGAGTCTACACATCTTATTCATTAAGTCTTTGCTAAATTAACTTCTTTTTTTTTAAAGATCTTATTTATTTATTTGACACAGAGAGAGAGAGATCACAAGTAGGCAGAGGGGCAGGCAGAGAGAGAGGGCGAAGCAGGTTCCCTGCTGAGCAGAGAGGCCGATGTGGGGCCCGATCCCAGGACCCTGAAATCATGATCTGAGCCGAAGGCAGAGGCTTTAACCACTGAGCCACCAAGGTGCCCCCTAAATTAACTTCTTTATTGCATTAAGCCTTAATACATTAAAGTGGGTATCTCCTATATGACAAAGCAAGTAACTGGAAGTTCCCTGAAATTAAACCATAAAACCTGTAACTGTCAGAGTAAAAAACAGAAGGTTCATGCAAAAGGGATTGCACAGTGCTTGGTAATGTTGCAGTAACTAAACAAGGAGCCCATTAGACTGAAATGGCTCTAATACCTTGGTAGCCTAAGTAACCAAACCCAAATCCAACCTAGGCTAGAGTCACTGTACTGGAATCAGAGAAAAGGAAATTTAAGAACAGCCATCCACAGCCAACTAGGGTTCCTGAAATAAGACAACCACTTAAGCTATAGTCATTCAAATAATTGCTTTCCTTTGTTTCTGAATCTTCTCTATAAAAACTTTGCAGCTAGCTCCTAACCACTTCTGGTTTGGTCTTGTCCAGTTGGATCAGTGTTTGCTCAGAATCTTACTGTGCTAAAGTTTATCTCTTTATTTTTTTGAAGTTTAATAGTAACCTCTAGTCACTCAGTAATGATAAGTAGTCTGTAGTTTTTAGAGTACAGATCCTTTACCTCTTTGGTTAGGTTTATTCCTAGATATTTTATGGGTTTCAGTACAATTATAAATGGAATGAATTCTTAATTTCTCTTTATTCTGTCTCATTGTTAGTGTATAGAAATGAAACTCATTTCTGGGCATCGATTTTATATCCTGCCACATTGCTGAATTCATGTATGAGGTCTAGCAATTTTGGGTGGAGTCTTTTGGGTTTTCCATATAAAGTATCAGGTCATCTGTGAAGAGTGAGAATTTGACTTCTTTGCCAATTTGAATGCCTTTTATTTCTTTTTTTTGTCTGATTGCTGAGGCTAGGAGTTCTAGTACTGTGTTGAATAATAGTGGTGAGATTGGGCATCCCAGTCATGTTCATGACCTTAAGGGAAAAGCTCTCAGTTTTTCCCTATTGAGAATGATATTCATTGTGGGCTTTTCATAAATGGTTTTTATATTGAGGTACATTCCCTCTATCCCTACACTGTGGAAAGTTTTAATCAAGAAAGAATGCTGTATGTTGTCAAATGTTTTTTCTGCATCTATTGAGAGGATCCTATGGTTCTTGTCCTTCTATTAATGTGATGTATCACATTGATTAATTTGCAAATGTTGAACCACCTTGCAGCCCAGGAATAAATCCCACTTCCTTGTGGTAAATAATCCTCTCAATGTACTGTCAGAGCCTACTGGCTAATATCTTGGTGAGAATTTTAGCATCCATGTTCATCAGGGATATGGGTCTGTAATTCTTTTTGGTGGGGTCTTTGTCTAGTTTGGGCATCGAGGTAATGATGGGTTTGTGCCAAGGTTTACAGTTTATGGCAAATGGAACTGAGTGCCTACTGCCAGGCTCTCTGACCATAGCTAGTTTCCCCATTCCAATGCTTGGGAACTCTGTCAGCTCAGGTACCCCCATTCTTCATGTGACCCTGGAGATCCTGAGACCAAATTGTCCCACCTGGGATTTTGCTCTGCTTCACCACACAAGCACCTTTCAGGCAGAGACATCTCTCACTGGAGCAGATTTCTAAAAGTTCTGATTTTGCACTATGGGCTCGATCACTTTCTGGTGCCCACTTATGGAGGCTCCCTAACCCCGCCCCCCCGCCGTACCATTTATCTTCCAGTATATCCTCTTAGATTCACTTCTCCGCACTTCCTACCTCACAAAAAGGGGTTGCTATTCTATTTGTAGAATTCCAGCAATTCTTTTCTTACATCTCAGGTTGAATTCATAGATGTACAGAATGATTTGATAGATACCTACTTAAATTCAAGGGAACAGATGAAACAAGGTCCCCTACTCTTCCACCATCTAGCCTCCCTCCCCTTTGTTCATTTTAATATTAAATTGTCTTTTTTAGATTTACCTGTAAGAGGGATTCTTTTATATTCTGAATATAAATTACATGATTTCAAATACTTTTCCCATTCTGTGAGTGATCATTTAATTTTCGTAATAGTGTCCATTAAAGCAGAAAAGTTTTTAATATTGATGAAGTCCAATATACTTTTTTTGTTGTGGTTTAAGAACTAATTGCTATATATAAGTTTAGAAAGATTTACCCTTATGTTTTATTTTAAGAGTTGTATAGTTTTAGCTCTTACATTTGGACCTTTGATCTATACTGAGTAATTTTTTATGTGATGTGAGGTAAGGGTCCAAATTCATTCCTTGGCCTGTGGTTATCCAGTTGTCCTACTACCGTTTTTTTGAAAAGATTATTCTTTTCCCATTGAATTACCTTAGGACCCAAAGATACATACATTTATTTCTGAGCCCTCCGTTCAATTTCATTGATCTTTAAGTCTGTTCTTATGCCAGTACCAGTACACATGCCAGTAATGGCAAGTATTACTATCTTGATTAATATTTCTTTGTAGTTAATTTTTAAATTGGGAAGTGAGAGTTCTCTTATTTTGTTTTATTTCAAGGTTATTTTGGCTATTCTAGGTCTCTTGTAATGCCATATAAAGTTAAAACCAGATGATTTCCTTAAAGAATTTCCATGAAGAATCTAGCCGACTGGTAGGATTATTTTGAGGTCTATTTCTCTTTGATATTGTTTCTCAGGGGACACAGCTTTGGAGATGCTCACAGACACCTTGAGATAGCATATTGCCTTTTTTGGGCTCTCTTTCAGTAGCCACACCCATCTGTTGGGCTGCACTGATTACTAGCTATTTGTGTATTGTTTACAACAATGCTGAGACCTACTTGCTCACGGACTGATCAATATCAAACCTGACTCCTTTGAAGAGAGAACTCCTGTGGTTAGTGTTTGATTTGTGTCTTCACCCAAGAATGCTCCTCCCTGCTGTCTCTTTCATTTCTCTCTTGCAAGTGAACCTGCCTACACTTTAGCCTATATTCTCAGTAAATCTCTCTCATCCCAATTGTCTTTCATGACAGCCTGCACTTTTTTTCAAGTGCCCTTTGACTTAAACTTCTTCAAATTCTGTTGCAAATTAAGTCACTTCCTTTGAAAAGAGATAATGCCCTCTGTACTTATGGCCTGCTTCTTACCTGGGTAAAATCTTTGAGCCACATCCCTGGTGCTGGGGATGGAACATATTGTACTTCTTTCTGACTGACAACCCCAATTAGGAATTGAATATTTCATTTGAGTAGGAGAACAGCAGCACCAAGTGTCCTTGCTTCCCACTCCTGGCTTGGAATCCCTGCTCTACAGGTTAAGGCAAGAGGGAACAGGGCCCTTATATCCTCAGTTCTGTCATACCCAATGTAGAACCTTGCTCTCATGAGTTGGGGCTACGTGGAAGAAGGCATCTCTCAATCTCACTAATCCGCATTCCCAGAACTCAACCTCAGTAACAAGTAGCTAAAGGCAACATGAGAAAATGTGGTATCGAGGCTCTCCTGGGAACAGAGCCTTCTGACTAGGAGCTGTAGTTGGTGAGGGAGCCTTGTGTTCTTGACTGTGCCAGCCTGGAGCTGAAGTTTCCATCTCACTAAACTGAGAAGGGAGAAGTGGAGTGGGTCTTGGTTCAAAAATGACAGACTCTTACTGTTCTTACTAAATATTAGTAGATTTCCTTGAACAAATGTTTCTTCATTTGCTGTATGCCCTTAGAAGCATTTCCAGGGACTTTAATGTCTGCAATTTTATTTTTACTAAATCTCACCAGTTCTGAAGGAGAGCATGTCCACCGAGTTAGAAATCCTTTTAAGTTTTGAGTTTTGTACTAATAGAAAATCTATAAGAAATACATTGAAAATATTGTTTAAGTATGTCAGAAAGGGAATTCAGGGTGACAATTATCCAGGCAATGGCTAGGATGGAGCAAAACATTATAGAAGCGATAAGGGCAGAAATGAGATCCAGTATAGCAGAGGTAAGAAGCACTATTAATGAGATCCAATCCAATCTAAATAGTCTAACAGCTAGAGTTATGGAAACAGAGGATAGAATTAGTGATCTAGAGGATAAAATGGTTGAAATGAAAGGTCAGGAGGAGAACTGGAACAAACTGCTCAAGAATCATGAGAACAGACTTAGGGAAATAAATGACGCCCTGAAACGTTGCAATGTCAGAATCATTGGCATCCCAGAGGAGGTAGAGAAGGACAGAAGACTAGAAGATATAGCTGACCAAATTCTACATGAGAATTTCCCCAATCTGGGGAATGGAACAATTGTTCATGTCCTAGAGACAGAAAGGACACCTGCCAGGATCAATGAATCTAGAAAAACACCAAGACACATAATATTAAAATGTGCAAGTTATAATTTTAGACAGGAGGTCCTGAGGG
>CM052811.1:62939976-63083597 GCA_028533885.1 Nasua narica
AGAGACTGTGGACTCTGAGCAACAAACTGAGGGTTTTGGAGGGGAGGGGGTGGGGGTGTGGGCGAGCCTGGTGGTGGGTATTGAGAAGGGCATGTATTGCATGGAGCACTGGGTGTGGTGCATGAACAATCAATCTTGTAGCACTGAAAAATTAAAATAAACATATTTGGGGAGAAAAAAAGAAAATATTGTTTAAAGCATTATCCTGATAAATACTGTAAAGATAAAGTAAATTAGATAACTTTTTTCTATCAAAAAATCTTAAAATAGTTATTACATTTCCCTTTATTGTGAATTTAATTTTTTCCCCAAATATGTTTTTTTTTCAGTGTTATAAGATTGATTGTTCATGTACCACACCCAGTGCTCCATTCCATATGTGCCCTTCTCAATAACCACCACCAGGCTTGCCCAACCCCCGCGAATTTAATTTTAATATTGTAATTGAATATGACCCAAAAGATGTTTTGCTATGTTTATTATATATTATTTAAGACACAGCATGAAGTATTTGCTAAATTTTTAGTATACTACTACTCAATTTCAAAATCTGTATAAATGTTCTTCATAAAAATATTGAAAATTCCTGTATATTTAAAATAAAATATATTTCTGTTTTCTTCCTCCTTTTTAAAATATTAAAAAAAAAACCATTTCTGTTTTCTTCCTCCTTTTTAAAATATTAAAAAAAAAAAACCATCTAGTTCAGCATTTCTCAAACTGAAATCATGTTATGGACACCGAACAATTTCTAATGTTTCAAAATCAATTTAGCTACCTAATAACAGCATCAAATGTCTTAGCTGTGGGATTGAAATTATTTTAAATAAGCTTACACACATAAGTTCTCAAATACTGAAAGAAGGTCTACTTAGATATTAAGACTACTATTCAAAACAGGATGGAGTTTCCTCAAAAAGTTTAAAATAGAACTACCCTATAACCCAACAATTACACTACTAAGTATTTGTCCAAAGGATACAAAAACACTGATTTGAGGGAACATGTGCACCTCGATGTATATAGCAGCATTATCAACAACAGCCAAACTATGGAAAGAGCCTAAATGTCTGTCAATTGATGAAAGGATAAAGAAGAAGTGATATGGGGCGCCTGAGTGGCTCAGTTGGTTAAGCGAAGGCCTTCGGCTCAGGTCATGATCCCGGAGTCCTGGGATCGAGTCCCACATCGGGCTCCCGGCTCTGCGAGGAGTCTGCTTCTCCCTCTGACCTTCTCCCCTCTCATGCTCTCTCTCACTGTCTCTATCTCAAATAAAAAAAAAAAAAAAAAAGAAGTGATATGTGATGGAATATTATTCAGCCATAAAAAAAGAATGAAATCTTGCCATTTGCAATGACATGGATGAAACTAGAATGTATTATGCTAAGCAAAATAAGTCAGTCAGAGAAAGACAGATACCATATGCTTTCACTCAGATGTGGAATTTAAGAAACAAAACAGATAAACATAGGGGGAAAAAAGAGATGCAAACTGGAAAACAAACTCTAAACTGTAGAGAACAAGCTGAAGGTTGCTGGAGGGGAAAGGGGCAGAGGGGAGGGGTTAAATGAGTGATGGATATTAAGGAGGACATTTGTTGTGATGAGCACTGGCGATTGTAAGTGATGAATCACTAAATTCTTCCCCATGAAAATAATATTACACTGTATGTTAACTAACTGGAATTTAAATAAAATCTGGAAATTAAAAAAATAGTAATAAAAACAACTTTTAAGTAAAAGTGCAAAAAAAAAAAAAAAAAGACTATAACTCAAATTTCCAGAATTCATCATGGGTGGTATGAAATGTTAGGGAAAGAAATATTTGTCTGGTATATTATCCTATTTTTTCCTGTTGTTTTCTCCTATTATTGAAAAATACATGCGATAAAAAGTGCAGTTTTTTTAGTTCCTCTTTTGCTTGACAATCTTGCAAAATAATCTTGTATTTTTTTAATGTAACTAATATTTAGTTACATTATATTATATACAATATTTAGTAACTAATGGTCCTAAGTAATCAAGAGAGGAATGTGATTTTTTTGTTTGTTTTTAATATAAGCACTCTAAAATAAAATTTCTAGCACCATTTGCATTTCTTTTTAAAGAAGATATATGAAGAAAGATGTTGGCAGATACTTCTGGAGATGATTGAATTCTTCTTGCTGATTTTATATTTCAGTGGGAATTGTATTAGTATTCTTAGGGAGAAAATAATGGAGAGGATCTGAAATGATTAACTGATGTACTCTTGTGTTCAAAGGAGAATTGAAGTCAGATGATTTTATTGCTTTAAAATAATCTGAAGAAAAAGATATTTAACAGCTCTGTGCTCCTAGGAATCCAGATGTGTCAATTTTTGAAACTCTGTTCTAATCTATTTTAAGTGATATGTTTAGTGTATTCATTTTCTCTCTTCTTTACATAAGAAATTATATTTGTTACATTTTCATTTTCATCTATGTCATGATATTAAATTGTTTATAATTACTCTTAATAGGAAAGATGATTGTTAATTACTATTTTCTTCAATGGCCCCTCATCATTTAAAATCACTTTCTGATGTTGTGCAGATGACTCATACTTGTTTACATAAAGACGAGCTTGCCTCCTGAGGATTTAGTTGTTCCTTCGTCTTAATTAATATCAATTAATCAAGAATTAATGTGGGAAATTACTTACAATTAATAAAATTCGTATTATTCTATTTAATTAAGTCCTTATCATTTCTTGAAATAAATGACCCTAACTTAGTTGCTATATATATACCTATATCTTCATGGTACACATGAGTGCACGCACACACGTCACATCTCATCACATTTATGGAAATGTTCCAAAGCCATAGAATTGAAAAAATTTTACCATACCATTTTCAGAGTGCCCTAGGATTAAATATATGAGCTTTTGGGATTACTTTCTTTGATGTATGAACACCCCTGGAAATTTATATTAATATTAACATTCAGGTATTAAAATATTTGCTATCTTCAGTTACACCTGGTAGGACTATAATGACCGTCAGTCATTTAGGACTGAAGTGATATAATTCAGATAAGATCCAGCATTCAAAATGAAGAATCTTGAGGAAAAATGTTTCAGTAGCAGCAAGTAGGGATTGCTGGAGTGTATGAGCAGTCATTATAGTTGTTAACACTACAATAACTTACAATTCATTTCAAAAATAGAAAGTTACTTTTTAAAAAATAATTTCTCCAGTTGTACTGGGTTCTTAGTTACAGGGTTTTCTCCTGTATTCCCTGCATTCTAAACATACCATGTGTCTACCTTGAGCCTACACATGGTACTTCCAAGATAATCATTTCCAAAGCAAGCATGCACAGAGCTCTGTGGTTAGGGCTAGAGTGCACACTGATTTAAAGTGAGTAAACTTCTGTGAAGGAGTTTTTATGAAAGCTAGAGAAGCAAACTATATATATATATATCATGATTAGTGAGAAAAAGGAAAGTGCCTGTAATAATAATAATGATGTAAGTTATAATTTGTGTGGTACATTTTAAATAATTTCCCAAAGATTATTTAATATAATTCAGTAACACATTTAAGTATATGTAATAATTCCCATTTTATAACTGAAAAAACCAGAGCTCAACAAGATGAAAATAAGCTACCTAAATTCACACAATTAATAAACTGCAGAACCTGGACTCAAATTCCTCTTTATATAATTAAGAGCTGAGTCTTCTCCACTTTTAGTTTCATAGTTCCCTTACTATTCCTGATAATATTCCTGATTTTTTTGAAAAATATAATTCACTCTGAGATGAGCACTATAAAATATCTTCCCAATCTTTTCCCATCCCCGATAAATTTATCACTATGCCTTGATATGCTTCTTCCACATTTCACATGCTTCTCCAATTTATTTTCCACTGAATACCACTGCTGCGCTTTTCTTAGGACTCCTAACTAGAGAGTTTGTAAGGACATGTCAGAACTCAAGTTAAGTGATTTATAACTAGTGATCAGCAGCCCTTGGCTCTCTTAAAACTCATGTTGATTATGTGTTCCAAAACTGTTTTAAAAGACATTATCATTTCCATGATAGTCTATCCCAGCCATAATTGTTCTTCCTCCCAGTCTTTCCATAGTCTATCCCAGCATTATTGTTCTTCCTTCCAGTACAATTTATTATAATTATTAATTAATGTATCTATTTATTATCCAAATAAAGCATTTTGGGAGTATTTCCTACTTTTAAAATATTATACTTGATACTCAATTGGCAATCATTAATGCATTCATCTTCTCTATAATATATATAATATATTATATAATGTATGTATGTATTAATATAATAATATATTATAAATTTATAATAATTTAATTATAATATTAATAATTTATGTTGGCCCCTTAACATTACTACTGCTAATATCCCTTTTAGGCTATCATCACCTAAAAAGTGGGTGGTGACAATTGCTATGCAACTATATTCTATATATTTCCAGTTTCTTAATGCAATCCACTCTGAACACACTGCCACAGTAGTCTTCCTAATGCAGCAACTTTAGTAGTCAGCGATGTTCTATGGATCCGTATTACCTCCAGCATAAAGTCTAATCACTTTCACTTGGTAGCAGATAAAGATTCAAATGTTCAAATAACATAAAAGGAAAAGTAAATGACTACTGAGAAACCAGAGGTGAGGAGTAGAAAAAACTTCTGGTTGGAATAAAAATTTGCCCCATAGTTTTGAAGCATAATAGGCAAAATTTAGCAAGTAATCAAATGTGCGAAGGAGTCGACCAAAATTATTATAGGCTGAATTGTGTCCCCCTCCCCCAAATTCACATGTTGAAGTCCTAACTATCACTATCCCAGACTATATTTCTGGATAGGGTCTTTAGAGAAATAAGTAAGTTAAAATGAAGTATTTAGGGTGAACCCTAGTCTGGTATGATGGGTATCCTTACAAAAGGAGATTAGACCAATGAAGGAAGACCATGTGAAGGCAGGGAAAAGATGGCTATCTATCTACAAGCCCAGAAAGAGGCCTTAGAAAAAAATCAACCCTGGCAACATCTTGATCTTTAATTTCTGGCCTCCAGATTTGTACAAAATACATTTGTTTCTGCTATCTAGTCTGTGGTTCCTTGTTCTGGAAGCCCTAGCAAACTGATACTACTATTCTCTTTAAAGGACTAATTTATTGTGTAGAAATACTCACAAGAATTGAGAGAAGATTTTAAAAGTAGAAAATACTCCCAAAATGCTTTATTTGGATAATAAATAGATACATTAAGTTGCTACTATAATAGAAAAAAAATGGAATCTATGGGAAGTGTTTCTTGTTCATGGAGAAAGCAAGCTTGAAAGTAATATGTAAAATATAATCCCGGGGTGGCTGGGGGCTCAGTGGGTTAAAGCCTCTGCCTTTGGCTGAGGTCATGATCCCAGGGTCCTGGGATCGAGCCTCACTTCGGGCTCTCAGCTCAACAGGAAGCCTGCTTCTCCCTCTCTCTCTGCCTGCTTCTCTTCCTACTTGGGATCTCTCTCTCTCTCTGTTAAATAAATAAGTAAATCTTTAAAAAAATAAAATATAATCCTATATAACAATAAAAGTCCTTTAAGGTGATTTTGCTTATTTTATTTGCATGTTTTCTTGGCTATCACAACTTTTAACAGCATAGCTTACAATTCATTTCAAACAAATTTACTTTTCAAAAATAATTTTTCAGTTGAATTGGTTCTCCTTTTGGCCCCTAGAAAGTTTGTTTTTATGTGTTCTTGCTTGTTATCTTTTTCTTTTGTACCTAATCCTTGAAATGACCCTATATAAATTTTTCATCATTTTATAATTGGTACCAAGTATTTTACTCTTTTATTCTTATGCTTTTTATTTTAACCAAAATTAAATTATTTTCCTGTTAATCCTGAAATCACTCTGCTGCTTCTTCTGGTCAGGTATTAATACAAAAGCTCAACATGAAAGGGGGTATCTGCGTGACTCAGTCGGTTAAATGTCCAACTCTTGATCTCAGCTCAGGTCTTGATCTCAGGTCCTGAGTTCAAGCCCCTCATTGGCCTCCATGCTAGTGTGGAGCCTACTTAAAAAAAAAAAAAAGTTGGAAACACACACCTGTTTTACTGCATTCTCAGCACTGGGGTGATTTGAGTTACTAGCGCAATCAAAAAGCATTTAGTAACCTGTTTACATCTTGAGTCGGCTGCAGACCAGAATTGTGAGGACAAAGGCCCTATCTGTCTTTACCACTCTATCTCTAGTGCCATAATGCCTGGCATATGATTGGTTAAATGAAGAAATAAATAAACTTTGTAGGCATCTTTGAAACTGTTAAAAAATTTTCAACTCTGACTTGCCTTCCCCTTTTGCTTCTGTAAAGTGGTAGTAAGATAAAAATTTAATTTCTAATCAACATAACATAACATGATAGTTGGGTGCTTACTGGAAATATGTAAAAAAGTGCCTGACTACATAGAAAGGAAAAGTTAATTTAGAACAGAAACTATCATAATAATAACCATAATAATTTTATTATCATGATAAGTTTATATTGGTAGATATAAAATAACCTCTAATATAAGATTGTGACTGATAGGAATGGCACTGAGATTCTATAAGGATGTTAATCTTAGACAGAATGTCATCATTCCTGCATATGCTTTATCCTTGGGAAGAAAATGATTCATAATGAGGACATTTTTAAGCAGAGCGTCTCAAACCTTCCATAGTTAATATTTCATGTTTCCCTATTTATTATATCAGCTTTTTTCACAATATCATTTTTAAAGTTTAACTATTGTCATTATAAATGAAGACTGTTTTGATTTATTATAGCTTCTCACTATATAATGAGTTTATAACAGATATTAGTGCTAGGATTTGAGGCATTTTTAAAAGAGATACAAGTGTTTTGGTTTTCTACTCTCAATCATTGCTATTATACAATTAATATTACTTCTTAATTAGTTATTTTACATTGAAGTAGAATTGCACTTAACCTCTAGCATTCCACTTTCCTGAGACAATATTATATTGAAATAGCAAGTATTCACTTTCCAAGCATTCATCAAGCAATCCGCGTTCCTTTAGTTGCTATTCAATTCTATTATAATGTCATGATAACAGAACTAATATGTTAATGATTAACCATGAAGCATCTAATTAGAAAAATAAGTAAAAAGTAAGCTCATTTTAATATGAATTCTTTTTTTTAGCAAAATGTGAAATGACATAGCCTTAGAAATTATCTTGCCTTGCCTCTTTAGTATTTACAAATTTAAAATTCAATAACATTTCATTTTGAAAAACTAGCGTGGGTTCTCCTCAATAGCCCTATCCTGGTGATGCTACAGAAAAGGAAATCTTGTTTCCCCAAATCTAACAATTAAAAAGAAACACGGGGGAGGGGAATCCTCTTAGGAAGCAGAATGTGTGGAAAATAAGTGGTCGCTTAGAAAGGGAGAAGATGTCACTGATAGGAAAGGGGCGATCCTAGCATCGCCATGACAAGTGTAGGTGGGCTGGTCCACACATGAGAATTTGCTCTTCTCCATTCTCCGTGGTTTAAAACAGCAATCTGTACTGGAGCTTTTCAGTCACCTCATTTCCTAAACACCAAAAAGAGAAGCTAGGTCACGCGGTTCAGCACCTTCCTAGCAGTGACACTATCGGTCACAAAAGCTGAAAATCATGAAGTATGAGGTGAAGTTGGAAACTAATGGATCACCAGTGAAATTTCAAGCTCTATGGAAGACAAACAAGAGACTAAGTAATATATAACAGAGTTCCCTAGAAAAATAGGGACAAAACTTACAATCTAAAACTACTCTAATGTGTAAACCCCATGTAGTGTGAGTGAGGGTCAGGCGAATTGAGGCAGTGAAGTGCAGGAAGCAAATACAGTGTGATGCCTTACCACACTGCCCAGGCTGGCACAGAACCTCCACAAGCTCCTCCCTCCACTCAGAGGACAAAAGTGGCATTTCATGTCTGATGTCAGTGTCAGCTCAGACCCCATACCAAACAGTCCTCAAAATGTTTTCTTTCAGATTTTGTCAAATGGCTGCAGATATTGATGGAAGTATTAAAACATGCATTTTTGGGGCTCCTGGGGGGCTCAGTCACTTGAGTGGCTGCCATCGGTCAGGTTAGGATCCCAGGACCTGGGATGGAGCCCCTCGTCAGGCTCCCTGCTCAGTGGGGAGTCTGCTTCTGCCTCTCCCTCAGCTCTTGCTCTCTCTGTCTCTCTCTCTCTAATAAATAAATAAAATCTTAAAAATAAATAAATAAAACATGCATTTTAATGGGTGTGATAGCATCCCTAAGGGGCCAAAAATTGGTTCTTGGTGGTGGGGGAAGGGGTTCCAAAAAATTCTTACACTTCAGGAAGATGCATATGTATAAAGAACAGATATGAGATGCCTGGGTGGCTCAATTGCTTAAATGGCTGACATCTGATTGTGGCTTAGGTCATGATCTCAGGGTCGGGGATCCATCCTCCCATTGGACTCCAAACCCAGCGGGGAGTCTGCTTGAGATTCTCTCTCTCCCTCTCTCTCTCTCTCTCTCTCTTTCTGCCCCTCCCCCTTACTCACTCTCTCTCTCTCTCTCTCAAATAATAAATTGATCTAAAAAAGAAAACGATAAGGAACAGATATACTGCAGTTAGGGCCAGCTTCATAATTTGCCATGCCTTGTGCCAGATGAAAATGCTGGGCACCTTATTCAAAAAGCAGGGAAAGAGTACCACTAAAGATACTAAAATATATGGCTTTTTCCTATTGCCTGTAGTCTAGCTCTCTACTTGTAATGGCGTTTATTTTGCTATTTAATGTCATTCAAAATAAAAATAAAAATTTTAAATTTGGGGATGAATTTTTCCATTCATCTTTATATTGTGCAATCACCATTTTAAACAAAAATTTAAAACCAGTCTATTTAACTCTGATGTGGAATCACTAAAATTATGCAATTTGTATTTCACAGCCCATATATACATATATATTTCTTTTTTTGACAGAATATTAGAAACATCGGACAAAAGTGTCTTCCAAAGTGAGGATTTATGTACTGGATCTTCTCTATCTCCTATTGATCAAACATTTACTTCTAGGGAGTTAACTCCTCACACACTTAGAGATTTCAACTGCTTTGGGAAATGTATTACAGGTGTTTTTGCATAAATACTTAGTCTATTTTCATGAATGTTCCATGTACTTTTAAAAAGAAGCTTTATTTTCTAGCATTGGTGCACAGTGTGGGATATCTGTTATGTATCTTTAATATCTTCCTTTAAATTAAGTCATTTAGGACTCCTTAGGTTTTTTATTTAGTTAGTTTGCATAAATGTGTATTCTAAAATCCCTCCCTTACCATAAAACATATATCTTCATTGTAAATTTTAGTCTTAACATTTCTAAATTACTTCTTTGTCTTGTTTCATGATGCTTTGCTTTGCTTAAATTCAGGCTTGTCAAATAATGATGTTTGTCACCCTGTTCTTTTGTTGTGGTTGTTGAATTTGCCTGGTACTTCTTTACTATCTTGTAATTTTAGCCTTTGTTTATGCCTTTGTTTTAGGTGTATCCCTTTTATAGAGCAGACGGCTGGGTTTCACATTCTGTGCCATCAGAGTATCTTTTCTCTTTTAAAGATTTATTTATTTATTTATTCATTCATTCATTTTAGAAAGAGGGGAGGGTGGGGGGGAGGGGCAGAGAGAGAGAAACTTCAAGTAGACTCTCTGCTTAGTGCAGAGTCCAGTGTGGAGCGCCATCTCATGAGCCATGAGATCATAACCTGAGCTGAAACAAAAAAGATTTGGATGCTTAACAGACTGAGCCACCCAGGCACCCCTACATCTTTGTTCTTTTAAAAGGTGAGATAAATACAGTCAGATATTCCAATAAAGTGGATTTGTTTGGTTTCTGTCCTGTCAAATTATTTTATGCTTTGCGTTAAGTTGTATTTCCTATTTGTCTTCCACCATGTGGTCTGCTTACTTTGAATTGAAATTTTCTATTGTTTTATATTTCCTTTGGTATTTATGATTTTGTTGTTGGCCCAGTGGGCACGCTTATGCTACTATCTTTATATAATTTCCTTATTCCCAACCTGCCCGACCTAGGATCTTACTGACAGTGTGTCCACTTAAAATATTATGCATTGCTCTTGTTTCTCACTTGTGTGATAATCAGCAGTGCAATTTTTTATTTCCCTACACTTCCCTCTCTCCATTTTTTAAAAAAAGATTTATTTATTTTAGAGAGAGAGAGCACGTGTGTGCACATGGGGGGAAGGACAGGGGAGAGGGAGAGAGAATCTCCAGCAGACTCCCCGATGAGCACAGAGCCTAGCTAGGGGCTTAATCCCAGGACTCCAAGATCATGACCTGAGCTGAAATCAAGAGTGGGACGTTTAACTCACTGAGCCCTCCAGGTACCTTTCTCCTCCCCCTTCTTAAGTTGTGTTATTTCCACTTTGTCAGAGCATGTACTATGTGTGTATTGTTCTTACTCTTCTATACCTATCTTTGTTAAATTTTAGATTTGTAATCAAATTTATCCAACTGTTTTATCCAACTGTTTTAAAGCAGCTGTTTTGCTAAAGTTTCCCTGTTAGCCTCCAGGGTGAATGAAGTTTGGTGTTAACAAAATTATTAAAGAAGGGCTCATTAGTACAAAATTACTTAGTATTGGATGTCCAAAACTTATTTTTCATAGCCTTCCTTTTTGAAGGAAAACTTAGTTTAATATAAAAAAGCACAATATTTTTAAGAAACTCAGATTTGATAATCATCTCTGTTATATTGTATATAGCCATGTATATATGTATGTATATAGCCATGCAATAATAAAAATGTAATATGTAGTACAAATGAAGGCTTAAAATGTAATTACTGAAACACTCTAAAATAAGTCAAGCAATGAAAAAAGGAAATATAAAACTGGTAAGGACACCTGAAAATTACAGATGGTATTATAAAGTTATAACCAAATATTTTGATAATTTTACTCTGTGTAAGTGTTCTAAATGATCTGATCAAAAGATAAAGATCATGAGACTGGATTTTTAAAATAAATCCAGCTAATACACTTAAAAGTAAAAGACATAGTAAAGATGTGACATGCATATATCCACATTAATAGCTGCAAAATAACCTCTGGACAAAAACATTTGTACAGATGAATAAGGTCCTATGATGATAAAAGATTTGTTTCATCAGGAAAACAAACTATTTTGAACTTCTATGTCTCTAATTATATTATCTCAATATGAAAAAAATTAAGTAATACTGAAAGGATAAAAATTAATAATTATACTGTGAAATTTTAGCACACACTTCTCAGTAATTGATAGAAAAGTCAGACAAAAATAAGGATAGAATATTTTTAATAAAAAAGACTTATCTAGAGTGCTGCATCTATAAATTTTGGACAGAATATCTTTTTTCACACTCATGTGGAGAATTTATAAAGATTAACCATATATTGCTGTGCCATAAAGCAGTGCCAGTGCATTTCAAAGTTCTGAATTCATGCTGAACATGTTTTCTGATCTCTTGGAAATGAAGCTAGAAATGAGTAAGAATGACTAAAATCCAAAGACCTCGGTGTTTGAAAATTAGCAGAGATGAGCCTTTCAGGAATTGAAAGTCATAATGTACCTTGAACAGACTATATTTTTAACTTGATGCAGGAGGGGGTGAGGGGAGAGAGAGAACAAGGCATGCATTTCTCAAAGTGGTCACAACATGGTGAGAAATATAATTTAAAATGAAGAGTAAATGCATTTTTTTCTATTTTTGATTTTGTCATTTTATTTCTTTACCTTTCCCCCCCCCCCCCGACCTTTGGCTTCCATGATTTTTAAAATCTGTGCAGGCAAAGTCTTCCCTGAAAACCAGCAGCTCAGACTAAGTGACTCAAGGAGGACCTAGGTGCTGTCTGCATTAAGGCAGGCTGTATCTAGGAGAGGTAACCTCTTACTTGACTGGCAGGTTTTTCATGGGCATTGATGCCCACTCATGTGGCAGATACCAAAAGAAGACTTTTTCTCTTCTCTGTGATTTTTCAGATTGGGACTTCAGCCTGTAGGTCTTTTAGGTGCTTCGGGTGCCCTCCAGCAGACAATTATGATTTCCTTCAATCCCTAGATTTCCACAGCCTACCAAACCCAGACACTCTGTTTCCTCCTAGCAAGTGCCTTTTTGGGTAGACTCTCTCCCAAGATAACTGGGAGCCACATTAGACCATGAGCGACAGGCCCTTGACCTCTCCTGTTATAGGACATAAAATGAAATTTACATTTCATCCTGTATGTTCCATCAGGGGCTGCACAGGCCACACCTTGCCTTAAGACTTTTTCAGATATGAGTCACATATGTTCCCTATGGTTCCCAAACTCTGGTGACACTTGTTAAACTTTTCAGATGATTTTCTGAACTCTCCTTCCCTTGACTTGGTTGAAGTAAGTCTTTACTCCCCCTCTCCAGACCCAGCATCATGGCCCTGGAAGCACCCGGAAGGATAAAAAAAGCCACATGCTACAAAGCTTGTTTTACAATTTGTTGTCATGAAATAAGTAGATAATTTAGCACCTGAAATTCAAGCATTTAGGAAATCTGAAATTCTGAGACAACAGGAAAATCAACAGTAAACTTCCAGCTAAACATATGGATATGTGCACATATGTGTATATGCTATTACATATAAATGTTAATGCCATTCCATATACATAAGCACTCATTTTATATGCTACTACATATATACATACACACATACATGTACAACATACACAGTTAATAAACCAGCTTAAAATTTGTGTTTATGTATCTCACACATTATTAAACCAGTTTATTAAATATTAGACAATTATTGCCATTGTAGAGATGGAAACTGATTACCTTATTATTCTTTTTGACCCCTGAATTGGAGCAAATAGAGTCTAAAATTTGAAAATATGCAAATGCAAAAATAATCATTTATTAAGTACCGTGTTAATTTTAGATCATCAATACTGACAGATGAAGAAGGTACCAAATTTAACAAAGTTGGATTTAGTCATCATAAAATTGGGATGATTACTTTGAATGCAATAGTTTTATCAGAAGACATTTAGCCTACCATTTAACCATGGGATATATGTTGATATAGGTGTATAGTCTTTGACCTATATAAAACTAAATATAATGCAAACCAGAAGACCAAAATCCTAAAATTGTAAGTAGATCGTGTGCACAGATGGAATAAAGAAAAGTCCCAGGGTTGACTAAATTCTTAAACTGGTTTTCCCAGAATTTGTCATCAGAATGAGAAAAGAGGAGGTCGATAAACAAAGAAACAAAAAAGAAAGCTAAAATAAGATAACAGTTTAACAAGGATTCTTGAGCAAAAGAAAAACATAATGGATACCATATGTGAAAAATGCTCGACATCACTAGAAACTGAAAAAAAAAAGTAAAACAAAATGAGATGCCCTCTTTCACCCACAAATGAGCAATCAGAGTAAAGGTGAACTGAGATGGGCACTTGGATACACTGCTTACAGGAGTGTAAATTGCTATAACCCTTCTGAATAGCAATTTGACAATCAAGGACCTGAGAATGCTTCATTATCTTTGCCCCAGTAATTTTACATCCAGCATGAGGAAGTAAGTAACTCTAAATACAACCTCATGAGTAAAGGCATCTGTTGTGAAGCTATTTATAATACTGAAAACAATCAAAATGTCCAAGAAGAAAATGCTTAATTAAGTTGTTATACTCATGTATGAATGTTAAGCAACCTTTGAAAATTATGCTTATGCAAAAGTAGTTATGAGAAAGTACTTATGGTGAAATTAATAATGACTGACAAAAATTATCTAAAAATATGATCCCTCCTATGGGCAAATATGTCCCAAAACTCCTGGCAAAAACAAATACAGAACCTCTTCGCAGGAAGGTGTCCTTGAATTCTGACTCCTTAGTGCTCCCACAAATGAATTCTATAAAATATGAACTGAAAAAGAATCCCAAAATTGAAACACTAACCAGCAACTATAAGAGTATTTCAGATACAATAACTTCCATTTATAAAGGGGAAAAATTACCTTTAGTATGTTTGAAGAAACACAGAGGAAAGAAGTGATAACCAACAAATAAGAAACCATTAAAAATGATAAAATTTTGTTAAAGTATCAAATAGAATTTCTCAAAAATACATATGATATGTAATATTGACATAATATTTAATAAAAAATAAAACTAAATGCTTATTTAAATACTGCTCAAGAATGAATAAACTAGATAATAGGGCTGAATTTCACATGGCATATTCTCTTAAGGTGGCCTTTTATTTCCAAGAATCCACATTCTAATACTTGAATTCGAAAACAGAAATAGATTCTGTAAACATCGCTTAAATAGGATTGGTGACATTTGCACACACGTGAAGATAATCTGAAATATTTCTTTCTTTGGCCTTGACGATTTTACTTCAAGATTTCTCTTCCTTTTGTGCGATGCACGGGACTGATATGAAAAGCTGTTCTATTTATATTAGTGACCTGTACTAATGTATTCTCATTGCCTGGGCCCTTGTTTTAAGCCAATATGGATGCCAAAATTTGTTCTGCCAAAGAATGCCTATAGAGGAGTTGATTATGACCTCCACATGGAATAGGAAAGTTCATAATCTTGTCCATGTAAGCTCCTAAAATTGTAAAATTGGAATCTGAGGAACTAGTCTGTAGTATAAGCAATAAACTCTGATCCAGTTATTTCTTACCTTTTGAAATGCAAATCTCTGAACTACAACATGCCCTGTTGGCAACAAGTTTCTCACATCCTCAATAGAAGCCTTGAATGACCTATTCAAACGACCCAGAACAATACTGACATGTGGCATAAGCTGCTCAAAAATAATGAATATGGAGGAGCCTGGGTGGCTCAGTGGGTTAAAGCCTCTGCCTTCGGCTCAGGTCATGATCTCAGAGTCCTGGGATCGAGCCCCCATCGGGCTCTCTGCTCAGCAGGGAGCCTGCTTCCCTCTCTCTCTCTCTGCCTGCCTCTCTGCCTACTTGTGATCTCTATCAAGTAAATAATTAAAATCTTAAAAAAAATGAATATGATAATACTTATAGTATCACCATTGCTAAGAGTGGACAATAAAATGCTTATAAAGCGGGGGATAGTTAAATACACTGATCAATATTTAGCAGCAATTAGAAGTATGAGATAATGCAAATACACAAACATAAAAGATCTCCAAATACTTGTTAAGTTAGAAATAAAAAATAACAAGCATATAAAGCATAACCCCAGTTGTATTACAAATGTTAAATAAAATTGTATATATTCACACATGCTGCATTTGATTTTTGTGCATGGGGAAACATTGTATCATTAGCAGTGTTTACTGCTGAAGGATTAGGTCGGTTGAGAGAGTAAATAAAGTCATTCTGTAACTCTTTCCAGTACCAAATCTTGTTTACTTTTATTCACTAGCATTTATTCTTATATTATTTGATGAATTAAAATAATGCAAAAAAATAATGCAGGTAAAGTTGCAATATAATCTCATAGAGAATAAAATCACAGATTAATTGGGAGGTAGCTGAGTTTTTATTGCTTTCTTTTTCCCCCAAATCCAAATGCTTCATCTCCAACTTTTTAATATACCACCATTTATTTTAACCTGTTTCCCCCCACAGTTTGGCACTTCCATCTGGCACTAATTTCCTCTGTGTATGCTCTTCAGCTTAAGAGAGTACAGGGAGTCAGGAAGGAAAGTGACAGGCAGGTATCAAGACCTGTGCAGAGTCTGAGATTTTTCCTTACTTGAAGCTGTGATATTCCCAGTCGGAGACAAAGGACTCATTATTACTAACAATAGCAATAGCAAGTGTATTAGTACTTTCTTTATCATTTCCTTGGCTCACCTTCCTACTGGGAAATGCAGAGAGGGCCAAATGACACCTGTATATATAGTGGGTTACATTACAGGAAAGGAACCCTGAGCTTACAGTATAAATCTATAAGTGATCAATTAGCATGCCTGACACTATTTCTATCAGCCAAGATTGTTTATTATGAGACCATGCTTAAAAAGTAGCCCAGAACCAAAAAGAAAATCAATGTCTGTGCTGCAAGACAGACATACTGAAATACAAAACATCAAAAACATACTAGTGTCATATTGGTGAGTCACTTTCTCCTCCCTTTGACGAGAGCACTGAGAAGGTCTGTCATGTCACTGAACTATAAAGTCATGTTTCTCGTAAGTAAATACCTTATGCTTTTTAATAGTAGGCTTTGATAGTATCTTAACAGCTGTTTAAAAATACAGAGAAAAGGAAGCTAAGAGTTATGGAAAATCTAGAGATGGGTGGGAGAAAAGTTCATTAAAATTTAAGATAAGGGAGAAACCATTCCTAGTAGAAATAGTCAAATATAACAAAAATATTATAAAACAATATTCCCAACTAGAACTATAAAGATATTCAGAGAAAATGAACCATATTACCCTGTGTTTTGTGAGACTACACTAAGAAATTGAGAAGAAAAAGAGTAATAGTAAATATTTTTAACTCATTCTTCCTTTCTTCTGGAGAATTCATTGATTCCAGAGCTGTGTTTAGGAAAAAACACATATTTTCAGTGGAGAAACCTGGAAGACACTATCTTAACCAAGCGATCAAGTTTAACCTCATCAGCACATCACTACTTATTAACATCATGTACTTCTTAATAGAGGTACCGAGAAGGGAACAGCATTATTTCTGTGGTATACTTGCCAAAAAGGCATATGCTTAATCCAATCGTGAAAGAGCATCAGATAAATCCAGGTCTGGAGACATTTCACAAAGTAACTGTCCAGCACTCTTCAAAGTGTCAAGGTCATGAAAGACAAAGATTATAGAACTGTCACAGAATGGAGAAAACCAAGGGGATGTAATAATAAGGATCCTGGATTGGATCCTGAAAGAAAAAAATAATATTAGTAGGAAAATCATGAATCCTGCATAAAGCCTGTATGTTCATAATACTGCACTAGTGGTTAAGTCTTAGTTTTGTTAGTTGTACTATGGTATGTAAGATGTCAACATTAGGGGAAACAGGTGAAAAGTATATGGGAGTTCTCTGTCTTTTGTTTTTTGGGGCTTTTTGCTTCTGTCGTAAGTCTAAAATCATCAAAAAAAATTTATGGTGTATGAAACCAAGAAAATAAATGCGACCAATAATTTGGGCAATGATTTTATTTGCCCTGGGGCATCATCATAGATTATTAAATTAATGGCCGCCAGTGAGTCATGTCTCTTAGTATTCACACCTTCACACATTGGCTCAGACATGGGTCTTGTGATTTGGCTCAGCCAATCACAAATCAGCAAACATGAGGCAAGCAGAGGCTTGATGAGTGCTTGAACACTGGTATTTGTCCCCTTAGGATGCCATGACTGCCATTTGTTCCAGCACGTTATTCTGCGGAAGTGTCCAAATGGTGCAGGATGAGGCACCCCAGACAATAGGCATAGCTAACCACCAGGCATGTGAGTGAGATTCTTTTGGACCACCCAGCCCAAGTCAAGCTTCCAGATGCCACTAGCTTTACAGGAGAACCCAGACAAGATCAGCAAAAGAATCACCCTAATACTAGGCTGATTCTAGCCTACCTGCAGAACTGTAAGAACTATAAGCAAATAACCTCTGTCAGTCTTAAGCTATAGATATGCATGTTACTTGTTATTTGTTGTGGCAGCTACTCAACTATGTGCATAATTTGATGTGTCATATATGTTGAATAAAGTAAATGTGGTAAACAATACTTTTTTTAAAAAATGGGTATGCATTGGTTGTAACATAACCAAGGTCAGAATAATGGTCAGGGCCTCTTAGATGTCCTGTATGTGTGGAGATTTTCTGTCCTCTACTTCTGAACAGTGAAGGTGAACGGTATCTCAAAGCAATGGATGACTTCCTGTAGACGTCTTGTAATCAATAACTGTAGGAAGAAAGAGCTCATCTCCGTAAATTGGAAATAGCATTTGTTTGGCTACTGTCTGTCTATTTGCACTGATAGCTGCTTTTCTTTATTCAGTGCAAACCTCTTGCTATAAAACTCACAGTAATTTAGTGGCATATTCAGACTCATGGCTCAAAGATATAGCCTCTAGGGGCGCCTGGGTGGCTCAGTGGGTTAAAGCCTCTGCCTTTGGCTCAGGTCATAATCTCAGGGTCCTGGGATTGAGCCCGGCATCGGGCTCTCTGCTCAGTGGGGAGCCTGCTTCCCCCTCTCCCTCTGCCTGCCTCTCTGCCTACTTGTGATCTCTCTCTCTGTGTCAAATAATATATATATATATATATATATATATATATATATATAGCATCTAGACTGTACAAACAACAAAAACAGATACAGCCAAATGTGCATGCTTTGGCCAGTATTTTTTTTTATGGATTTACAAAATGTCTAAGATAAAATGCTTACCCACAAGTATTCCCAATGGTTCAGTCTTTCCTTATAGTAACTGTGCAAGGTTTCTCTGACAGGCCCTGATTCAGGGGAATAAATGAAGTGGGTTTCTTTCAAGAAGCGTAGACCGCTCATAGCCTCTGAGTACAGCTCTCGGGGTTTTGGATTGTTGCCCTTTTAACCCTGTGACCTCTTGGTCAATCAGTCCTCATCAGATCTTCTTTAAGGGGAAACCCTTGGATTCCCCTGAAGCCCAGAGTTCAAGATGAAGATCTCAGGTTCTTGTGGCTTCAGTCTCCTTTCTACTAAGGACACAAAGAACTATGCATTGGATGCATCCCTCAGGCTTTCATAAGCTAGATTTCCTCATTACCAACTACTCTTTTTCTTTCCATTTTAAATGTGTTTTACTTTAAGAAATGCTACCATGCTGATACAGAAATAATGAAAGGAGAAAATAAATTGTAAAACACTCTATTTTTTCTAGATGGTGTCTGAAATGCTGCAATCTTTCAATGAAGAAAACTTGTTTGATAAAATGTATATGAATTTGAAATGAAATATAACTCATCATTATTTGCAGATGATGTGGTATTATATATTACAAACCCCAGAGTATCTACAGATGAATTATTATCTTATAATTAAGAAGATAATTTAGCAAAGTTGTGGGATATAGTGCCAGTGTACCAAAATATATCAACTCTATTAACTATAAACTAGCAACAAAAAATTTGAAAATAGGATATAAATGCTACCACTTATAATTTCAAAAATTATTACTGTTTTTAAGTAGATTCCACACCCAGAGTGCCCAAACTCATGACCCTCAGATCAAGACCTGAGCTGAGTTCAAGAGCTGGACACTTACCCAACTGAGCCACCCAGGCACCCCATAAAATTATTAAATGCAAAACCACAACAAAATAATACTATGCACTCACTAAATTTTAAAACAAGTAAATATCAAATGTTGGTGAGGGTATGGAACAAGCAGAACTCTTACATGTTGCTGGTAATCAAAGAGTAAAGTATTAGAACTAATCTGGAAATAGTTTTGGTAATGCGTTGTAAACCAAACAATCATCTTTCCTATTCCCTTATTTTTATAAAAAGATTTATTTACTTAGAGAGTGAGCATGGGGTGGGAAGGAGGTGGGAGTGGAGTACAGGGGCAGAAGGAGAGAGAGAGAGAGAGAGAGAGAGAGAGACAGAATCTCAAGCAGATTCCCTGGTGAGTGGAGAACCCAATGCAGGACCTGATCTCTCCACCCTGAGATCATGACCCTGAGATCATGACCTAAGGCCCAAATCACGAGTCAGACACTTAACCAACTGTACCATCCAGGTACCCTTTTCCTATTTTCTTATAAACTCAATTCTAAGTATTTACCTGACAAAAATGAAAATATATGTCCCACACAAAGACTTGGACTAGAGTGTTCATAGCAACTTAATTCATAATAGCACAAAGCTAGAAATGAGTCAAAATATGCACAATCAGAAGAATGGATAAACAGTATATGGCATATGATAATGGAATATTACTAAGCAATAAAAAGAAGAAGCTCTTAGTATACATGATGATATAAATAAATATGGCCAACAATATATATTGTTAAGTGCCGAATGTATGATTCTATTTATATCTATCAATCTATAGTTAAAAAATCCAAAGTGTTCACCTCAGGGGGATGATTAACTGGAAAGAGGCAGGGAGTAAATATCTGGGGTGATAAAAAAATATTCTGTATCTTGTTAGGATTGTGGTTTATACTAGTAAATGTAAAATTTCCCTTAAAAAAAGGGATGGACTAGGGGTGCTTGGTTGGCTCTGACTTTTGATTTCAGCTCAGGTCATGATCTCAGAGTCATGAGATTAAGCCCTGTGTCAGGCTCCCCACTTTGCAGGAAGTCTGCTTGAGATTCTCTCTCTCCCTCTTCTTTTGCCCCTCCCCCCACTCATGCTCACTCTCACTGTCTCTCAAATACAGAAATAAATCTTTTTTAAAAAGGAATGGAGGGGTACCTGGGTGGCTCAGTTGGTTAAGCGTCTGCCTTTAGCTCAGGTCATGATCCCAGTGTTCTGAGATGGAGCCCTGTCTAGGGCTCCTTGCTCAGCAGGGAGCGTGCTTTTCCCTCTCCCTCTGCTTGCCTCTCCCCTTGCTTGCGCCCTCTCTCTCTCTCACTATCCCTCTCTGTCAAATAAATAAATAATAATAATAATAAAATATATTTCAGTTGTTAACAAATTTATTGTAGATTCAATAAGCTCACAATAAAAATGTCGGCACCCCATACGTCTGTGACAGAGTGTGGGTAAGCATGAGTGTTATAAATTGCTAAGCTGTTTCTAAAACTTATTTAGAAATACAAAATGCCAATAATAGCTGAGACAATCTTGAAGAACAAAAAAAAAAATTGAAGGGTTTATACAACCAAATATCAAGGATCATCATGAGACTACAGTTGTTAATGTGATATAGCATTGGTGTAAGGATAAATAAACAGAAAAAAGGGATAGTATAGACTAGAAACAGACTAGCATATAAAGGCTTTGATATGAGTGACACTGAATTAGAATACATCAAAACTTAGGCAAATTATTAAATCAATAAGAAGCACAAACTGAAACCCAAAATTTAAAACTTTTAACCCATCAAAAAGAATATATATAGGGAAAAATGTATTGTCTGGGGTTAGACAAAAGTTTTGTTTTATGCCATACCAACAGCACAGTCCATAAAAGAAAAATATTGATAATTTGGGCTTCACCAAAATTAGAAATATTTGTTGCGTAAATAAGTGGCTGTCACCATGTTAGGTGAATGAAAAGACAAACCATTCATTATCTAAGAAAAGGAATCAAGGGTTCTTTTTTTTTTTTTTTTAAGATTTTATTTATTTGTCAGAGAGACAGAGAACGTGAGAGAGAGCATGAGAGGAGAGAAGGTCAGAGGGAGAAGCAGACTCCCCGTGCAGCCGGGAGCCCAATGTGGGACTCGATCCCGGAACCCAAGGATCACGACCTGAGCCGAAGGCAGTCGCCCAACCAACTGAGCCACCCAGGTGCCCCAAGGAATCAAGGATTCTTAAAGAAGTGGTAGAATCCAAGATGCATCTGGAGCATGTTGCAGTGCCTGAAAATAAGGAAATATCAAAAAAAAAGTGTGGGGGCATATTGGGATGGCACAGAAAACAACTCAAAAAAGTTCACAAAAGTGAAAACTAGAAAATTTGTAGCATGTGTGTGCTCTTTCTCTCGCTCTCTAAAATAAATAAATAAGTCTTAGAAGATATACTATTCAATATTTACCTAAACAAAATACCAATTTGAAAGATACATAGACCACTATGTTCACTGCAATATTATTTACAATAGCCAAAATATGGAAGCAACCCAAATGTCTATCTATAGATGAATGGGTAGACTGTGGGGTGTGTGTATGTATCAGCCATATAAAAAAGAAAGATTTTACCATTTACGACAACATGGATGGACCTAGAATGTATTATGCTAAGTGAAATAAGTCAGACAGAGAAAGAAAAATACTGTATGATTTCACTTATATATGGAATCTAAAAAATAAAACAAATAAACAGATTCTTAAATACAGAGAACAAACATGTTTGCCAGAGAGAAGGTTTGCAGGGGGCAGGGGAGGAAATGGGTGAAATAGATAAAAGGGATGAAGAGTTACAAACTTCCAGTTATAAAAAAAAGTCATATCGATGAGAAAAACAGCATAGGGAATATAGGCAATAATATTGTAATAACATTTGGTGACAGACGGTGACTTCTTATATTGGCAAGTTTGCATTTATATAATTAGGAAATCATGTTTTAACTAACAGTTTCTCTCTCTCAACCTCTGTCTCTCCGTCTCACACACACTTGTGTACAAGAAGGTATAATTTTAAAATTCTTTCTATCAATTTGATGTACTCCAAACTCTAATCAAAATGTTACCACCTTGAGGATATTCTGAAATACAACTCTGAGCCCACACCTACTGAACTTTCTTAGGTTCCTGCATGCCCTATAATAATGGATAAAAATGAAATCACACAGCTCCCCTTTCATTGCCTAATGAGGGCAACATATCTAACAACCAGAGTTTTTGAAAAAAGAGACATCAGGTGCAGCTGTAGGTCTATTTTAGAGCTGCTAGTTGATTGAAATACTAAGGATGAAACTTCAAACAACACTGAGAGAAAGAATTAATTTGTTACTTCATTAAAAAAAAAAGAAAGAAAAACCAACAAAGTAAGATTTTGCTCATTAGTGAAACATAGGTTTAATCTCTTTTCAACTTGAGCTGAAAAATATTTCTAGATCTTAATGAAACTAGCTTAATGATATTTTGAGAGTTGCAAATGTATGTGATTTACCAAGATCTAAGTTAAGCAAAACCTAACTTGAAATTATGATTTTCAGAACTCCTTCAGTTCCCGGAACCTGTATCTTAGCTGCTATGTATGTGTACGTAAACAAAAAATAAACAATAGCCTACTCTTCCAGCTCTTTTAGGTGTCTTTTCCTACAGCACAAAGAAAGCTGACAGACAAGCTCCTCTCTTCATCTACTCATTCATCATAGTACAGGACTAGAAATCTTGAGTTGTTTTGCCTCTTTGCTTATAGCCCAAATGGCTAATACTGAACTTTCTGCTTTCTTCCAAGATCAAAACTATTTTTAGATTCCTACATGGGATTAAATATTTTTGCCCTAAGTAATCACAGAGCCACATTAGGAAAGCAAAAATGTTCTGAATTTTATGGGGACTCAAAAGTTTATAAGATAATCAGGCCTAGCATTGAAACATCTTATGGGTGGTAATTAAGACTACACATTCTTTTGCTTAAAATATGCCTGATTGATAGCACCTTAGCAGAACACAAGCCTTTTAAGTTTAACTTCATATTTGAAATTTCCCAATTTCCCCAGGATGTTAGTAAGATAAATAATATCTTGCAAAAGAGCTCAATATGAAACTCAAATATTATAAAACATATCTCTGAGAATCTTACAGAAGTTAATCTGATTTTTCATTCAATACCAAATTTCTTTCTATGCAATTCTTCAAGGAGGCTTTCCATCTATATAAGCTCTATGTACCTACCCTTGTCTTTCAGAGATTTTATTTGGGTATCTGCCCCAGATGTTTGGAATTATCTATCTCCTACTTCCCTGATTCATAGTCACTTGCTTTCATCTGGTCTTACTCATTCCCATCCTGTGACACACATGAATTGTTTACTTTTTTACCAGATCTTTTCAGGACGATATTTTATTTGGACTCTGCATGACTTTGATTTTAAATCAGTGCTGGACTTGCTGCTTGTATCACACTCAGCTTCATGCTCAGCAGCTTGGCCATGAATTCGACTTCACAACTGCAGACCTCAAGACCCCCCAAATAATCATCTAGCCTCTTCCTGGCTTCTATAAACATGTCCAAATAGCTACTGTGCCCTCATTTAGTTCTTTCTTCTATCGTCAAAACATCCACAGTAATTTTAATGATTAGTCATAAGCTACACAATGTAGTGCAGTGATTTCAAACTATAATAAAGAGTATCTAGGGTTCATGCATACTTCTTTACTTATTAAGAAGGAGAGGGTTGGTGGGGACTTGGCCAAAAGCCAGAATGTGTGTGGCTCTGCCCCTGCCTCTTTACCTCAAGTGCAGCTAGAGCTATCATCTCACACATGTCAGAATGGCTAAAATCAGCAACACAAGAAACAACAGGTGTTGGCAAAGTGGGTGGAAAGGGGAACTCTATTGCACTGTTGGTGGGAATGCAAACTGATGCAGCCAGTGTGGAAAACAGTATGGAGGATCCTCAAAAGGTTAAAAACAAAACTACTCTATGATCCAGCAATTACACTATAGGTATTTACCCAAAGGATACAAAATACTAATTCAAAGGGACACATGCACCCCAATGTTTATAGCAGCATTATTTGCAATAGCCAAATTATGGGAACAGCCCAAGTGTCCATCAACTGATGAATGAATAAGGAAAATGTTGTATATATATGCAATGGAATATTATTTAGCCACATAAAAGAATGAAGTCTTGCCATTTACAAGGACATAGATGGAACCACAGAGTATTAAGATAAATACCACATGATTTCACTCATATGTTGAATGCAAGAAGCAAAAAAATGAGTAAAAGTGAAAAAAAGAGAGAGAGGTAAACTAGGAGACACACTCTTAGCTATAGAGAAAAAATGATGGTTACCCAGGGGTAGGTGGGTGGTGGAATGGGTTAAATAGGTGATGGGGATTAAGAAGTGCACTTGTGGGGGCGCCTGGGTGGCCCAGTGATTAAAGCCTCTGCCTTCAGTGCAAGTCCTGGGATCAAGACCCGTATTGGGCTCTCTGCTCAGCAGGGAGCCTGCTTCCCCCTCTCTCTGCCTGCCTCTCTGCGTACTTGTGATCTCACTCTGTCAAATAAATAAATAAAATCTTAAAGAAGAAAAAAAAAAAAGAAGTGCACTTGTGATGAGCACCTGGTATTGTACGGAAGTTTGGAATCACTATATTGTACACCTGTAACTAATATTACACTGTATATTAACTCACTGAAATTTAAATAAAAACTTAAGAAAAAAACTATTAACTATATATGTTGGATGGCTTAAGCTGTAAAATGGGGAAAACAATCTGCAATTTATATTTTGAGGGGCTACAGAATGAATGAATGAATGCATGAATTTATGGTTCCAAACCACTGAAAAAAACCATCTTCATGTAATAAATACTTAAAATATGATTACTTGGAATGTCAATTTTGGTCATAATGGGGTAATGAGTACCAAATTTATCTTTATTTTATAAAAATTTATTAAATTGGACAAGATCTGTGAAGCAACAACATATGAAGATATATGAAAACAATGTTTCTCAAGCACTGGACAACATACCATGTAGTACTTTGATCATTCAAAGAAGTGAAATACATTAGGAGAGTTACATATTTACATATTTACCCCAATTTTCCACCTGGGGAATTTTCCAAACCTCAGCCCAGAGAAAAGGAACCCAAACAAAGAGCAGTGGTTTCACTAGTTGAAGTAAATCATTGTTCATGATTGCTGAGATGGCTGGAATTTGGAACTCAAGGTTTTAAAATGGAGGGATATTCACAAAGAAGAGTTCCACACACACACATAGTTCTCCTGGACTCTTTGGCCAAATTCTAATCTAATAGAGCAAGAGTCGAGGGTAGAGAACACACCAGAAAGACTAGAGGTAAGCAGAGACTGCAGAGGTTGCAAAAAGCCAATAGTCTTTGGAGTTTTGACAAGAGTGAGTGAGTGGATGGAATTGATTTTGAATATATAAAGTTGATTTGAAGTTGAAGAAGACACAAAGATAACAGAGATGTTGGAATTAGCAGGCAAAGCATTTAAGTGATGATTACAAATTACTTCTACAAGAAACTCAACAAAAAATAGGCATAAATCATTGAACATATGAAGAAACTTAGAAGAAAAATTGAAGCTATACCAAAGTCAAAGAAACTATACGTGAAAACATATAATATCTAAAATAAAAATCCACCAGTTATCCTAACATCAGATTATATGTGTCAATTAACCTGAGTACAGGTTAATAAAGATTATCCTGACTGTAACATGGAGAGGAAAAAATTTTAAAGAAATCAACATATCCTCATTGACTTGTAGGAAAATGTAGTAGTAGAATATACATAATTGGAGTTCCCAAAAGAGAAAAGAGATTAGGACATGAAAGAAAAGAGGATTTATAAGTTTGATGAGCAGTATGAACCCGTTTTTTAAAAATGCTCAACAAATCCCAAGCAAGATAATTACATAGACACACGTGTACAGACAAATACAAGCAGGCACATCAGAGTCAAATTGTTGAAAACCAAATATAAAAAGAAAATTATAAAAGGAGAGAAAGTGAAACATTATATAGATTTAGATATATATGAGATCAGTGGATATGAATAACTGTCAACTTCTCATCAGAAATGCCACAAACCATAAAAAAAATGGAATGGCACCTTTAAAAAGCTGAAAGAAGAAAAATGCCATCTCAATTAGAATTCTACATATCCAGCAAAACTATCTTTCAAAAATGCTAATGAAAGAAGGATTTACAATGTAACAATAAACTGAAAGAAGTTATTGCTGAAAGCTCTGCCCTCCAAGAAATATTAAAGGACCTTATTAAGGCTGATGGAATATTATATTCAATGGAAACATAAGCTTACATAATGCAAAAAAGACTAGTAATGTCAAATAAATTGACACCTAGTAAATTTTCTTCTTAATTTGTTGAAAATACTGTTGAATGTTTATGGCAAAATAATGATAGTGCATTATAGGGTTTATAATATGTATTGAAGTAAAATATGTGACAACAATACAACAAAAGTTGGGGGTTGACTACATGAATGTATACAGTTGTAAGATTCTTAAATTTTACATGAAGTGTTATAATAACTTGAAGTTAGTGATAAATTAATGGTACATATTAATAATGTTTTGTGCTAAAAATAAATGTATAAAACAGATTTGGCTACAATGTGAGTAAAGGAGATAGAATAGTAAAAAAATACTTGATTTGTAAAAAAAGGCACAAAATATTTAACAGAAAAACCAAAGAACACAGGAACAAATAAATCAAGAATATGATACACAAACCAATAATATCAAAAACTGTATGAAATATAAGTGTACTAAAAACTTTCCCTAAAAAAAAAAAAGCAGAGATTTTCAGGTTGAATAAAAAAGTAAGTAAGACCCAACTATATGCTGTTTACAAGAAATGGCTATAAATATCAGGGGTCAAATAGTTTAGATAAAAACAAATAGAAGATATATTATGCAAGTCCTAATAGTATAAAAGATGATTAGCCAAAATAATATCAAACAATGTATATTTTAAGGCAAAAGTAGTGCCATGGATAAAGACATTTCATAAAATGATAAAAGTATCAATTAATCAAGAGGCTCTAGCTCTCCATCTAGATCTTAGTATCAAAGGATTAAATTATGTAATGCAAAAACCGAAAAACTAAAGGGAGAATTCAACAAAACCACAATAATTGTGGTAAATTTTAATGTGTCCCCGCAGTAATTGACAGTTATTTTTGTAAAATGAAATATATAGTGTGTGTATATATGCACATATTTTAATTATAAATGCATATGTATATATAAATAGCATATATATGTATACAGAAGCTTGGATTAGCATTATCAACCCTCTTAATGTAATCACCCTTTATAGAACATTAGACCTAAATGACAGAATGCACATTCTGCAGTACACATACGCTGTTCATCAAGATAGGTCATACACCGATCTATAAATCAATTTTTAATACATTTTGAAGAAAGGAAAATATACAGTGAATGCCCTTTAAGAAAAAAATGGATTTGAGTTTGAAACCAATAAAAAATAAGATACCTGAAAAATCCCCCAACACTTGGAATTAAGTAACACACATAATAACCCATGAGTCAAAAAATCTACCCTTGCCTATCTTACACTGCAGGAAAAAATTAATTTCATGTAGCTCACAGACTTAAATGTAACTGCTGATTATAAAACTTCTAGGGAAAAATAACTGGTAGGGAGGCATTTTTTTTTTAAGGACAAAGAGAAACTATTGATAAATTTGACTTCATTAAAATTCAAAGCTTCTTCACACCAAAGACACCACTAAGAAAGTGAAAATAAAAAACAGACTGGGGGTAAAAAAGGTTTTCAATATATATATCAGGCAAGAGAAGGGAAGGGAAGGGAAGGGAAGGGAAGGGAAGGGAAGGGAAGGGAATGATAGGGAATGGAAAGGAAAGAGGGTAGAGGAAGAGAGAAGAGAAGAGAAGAGAAGAGAAGAGAAGAGAAGAGAAGAGAAGAGAAGAGAAGAGAAGAGAAGAGAAGAGAGAAAGAAAGAAGGAAAGGAAAGGAAAGGAAAGAAAGATATATATCATTTGCACCAGAATGCCTAAAATGTAGAGAGGGACATGACTAAATGCTAATAGTGATATGGAACAAAGTAAAGTCTGTGGGAATGTAAAACGTTGTCATCATTTGGGAAAACACCTTGATAGTGTCTCATGAATTTAAATGTATGCCCACCCTATACCTATGATGCAACAATTTCATTACCACATATTAAGCTAAGAAATTAAGTGAAAATATATTCCATAAAAAGACTTTTACAAAAATTATCATAGCAGCTCTATTCCTCATAGATTTAAACTGGCAATAGTCCATCAACTGGAAATCATCATATATTCAAATGATGACATACTACTTAACAACGTATGGAAAAAATAAGAATAAACTAATGGACTATCAATAAATAATAAAATATATCATATAATATCACAGACATTATGCTGAATCTAAAAAGCCAGATAGAGATGGACATTAAGGAGAACACTTGATGTAATGAGCACTGGGTATTATATAAGACTGATGAATCACTGAACTCTACCTCTGAAACTAATAATATACTATATGTTAATTAATTGAATTTAAAATTTTCTTTAAATACCAAAAAAAAAAATCAGGTACAAAAGAGTACATAGTGTTTGATATATTTATATAAAGTTCTAGAACAGATAAAACTAATCTATGGTAGTAGAAATGTGAACAGTTGTTGCTTCCAAGAGTGTAAGATATAAATTGAAGGGGTAGGAGGTTACTTTTTTGAGTTATAGAAATATTCTATATCTTGATAGCTTTCTGAGTGACACAAGTATTTGGTTTTCTCAAGGCTTATCAAACTGTATACCTAAACTGTATGCCCTTCACTGTATGAATAGTATACAATGATGATGATGATGATGATAATAGTAATAATAATAATAATAATAATAATAATAAATGATTATCTTTTCTTCTCTCTTCCCTTTCCCCTTCAATTTCTTGGTTGCCTGCCTCCAAATGTTCCCTTCCCAAGGACACTGTTTTATTTTTGTGCTTTTTCAAATGTGACCTAGAGTATGGTGGCTTTTAAAGAATTAATCATACCCTTTTTCCCAGAAATATGATGAGGGATTTCGAATGATTGTTTATGTAATTTTGTTCCCTTTTACATATTTTATTTTAGTAAATATAAGAATTGGGACACTTGGGTGGTGCAGTTGCTTAAGCATCTGCCTTTGGCTCAGGTCATGATCCCAGGGTCTTGGGATGGAGTCCTGCATTGGGCTCCTCATTCAGTGGGAAGGCTGCTTCTCCCTTTCCCACTCCCCTTATTTGTGTTCCCTCTCTCCTCTCCCTCTGACAAATAAATAAATAAAATCCTTAAAAATATACATATATTAAAAATATATAAGTATTAAATCGAATGGTTATATTTCTTTGACTTTAATCAGAATGTTTTTCTCTCAGTCCCCTTTTAATGTTATTGTTCAAAGTGCTTTTATTTATTTATTTGAGAGAGAGAGAGAGAGAGAAAGAGAGAGAGCCTGCGTAAGCGTGAGCAGGGGTAGGGGTGGAGGAGGAGCAGAGAGAGAGGGAGAAGCAGGCTTCCCACCGAGCAGGGAGCCGGATGCAGGGCTTCGTGCGGGGCTCAATGCAGGGCTCTGCCCCACGACTCTGAGATCATGACCTGAGCTGAAGGCAGGTGCTTTACCAACTAAGCCACCCCAGGCACCCCATCAGTGTATCTTTTTAAAGCTAAATAAGCCTCTCATTAGCTTTACAACCCAGGAATATTTTCCTCAAGAATTTGGAAAAAATGTCTTTAAAATGTAATCATCAATGAAGATGGTACCCTTATCTCTCAGTTTCTGCAGGAGGGGAGGAGTCTAACTTCAGATGGTACCTGGCTCCAAACCCACCTCCTTTCACACATGTAAGAAATTTATTTTTCCTTTGGATAAAGGCAATTAGCAAACACAGGTGGCTCCTCCAATTACCAAGTGAGTTTAGAATAAATTATGTATGACAAATAATGTTGTTGAGATCTCTTATTTGAGGACTAATTGTTTTGTTTTGAAAAATGTATGAAAGGAGTTGTATCTGTTTGACTATATAAAACAGTAAGATTTCTTTTTGTCTTTGCCATCTCTTTAGTGGATGGCCTGCAGTCAGCATAACATTCTGGCTTAATGCTTATTCGATAACAAAATGGTCCTCTTCCTGTGCTACTTTTTGGAGTTTTCTGGTTTGACCAGAGATTTTGCTTTGAATTATATTTCCCCAACACTTCTAACAAACCGATAGACTAAGGTTATCCCACAGAGCTGAAATTTACATGTATCAGGTCCAGAGACAAGCTGCCATTTCTGTAAACCTTGCAGTTCCAACTCAGATTCCCAGAGAAAGACCGATGCCTCATAAAATGTGTTAACTACATGATTATTCTCTTGATTTTACAAAGAAAAAAGAAATTAAGTTTCAGGATGGTTAAATATCTTGAAGCAGAATTAAATATATACATTTAGCCAACAGAACTATGGACCTTTGGAACTGCATGGCAATATTCCTTATTGAATATTGAACCAAAGATGATTATTTGCTTAGATTTCTAGCTATGGATTCTTTAATGTAACACATTAATCATCTAAATCTGAAGTTTTTTTCTTTTGAAACTACAGTTTTTTGCATGGACAAATTATATAATATGGTATTGTTTCACAGACCTTTATTCTTTGCCTGAGAGTGCTGTCAGGCAGGATTACAGTTGGTTTGCCAAAGGGCATACAGACAGAACATGAACAATAAGGTTATGTTCACAAGAATCCCTGACCTCTTGCAGTAGACTCGAGAAAATATGATTTTTTTAAATTTTTTTTAAAGATTTTATTTATTTATTTGACAGAAAAAAGAGATCACAAGTAGGCAGAGAGAGAGGAAGAAGTAGGCTCCCCGCCAAGCAGAGAGCCTGATGCGGGGCTCGATCCCAGGACCCTGAGATCATGACCTGAGCTGAAGGCAAAGGCTTTAACCCACTGAGCCACCCAGGTGCAAGAAAATGATATGAATCCTAAAATTTTATACTTCAATGGGCTTTCAGAATAATCTTTTAATTTGGGTGAGAAGTCTGGCACTCAACATGGTCAAGTTTTATGATAAAAAGACCAGCATCAATTCTTTCTGAAGTTGGGGCGCCTGGATTAAAGCCTCTGCCTTTGGCTCAGGTCATGATCTCAGGGTCCTGGAATGAGCCCTGCATCAGGCTCTCTGCTCAGCGGGGAGCCTGTTTCCCCCTCTTTCTCTGCCTGCCTCTCTGCCTACTTGTGATCTCTCTCTCTCTGTCAAATAAATAAATAAAATCTTTAAAAAAAATGGACTTTCTGGAATTGGGTTACAACATATTTCTTGATATCACTCCGCTAAGATTCTTTGAAGTTTCTTAACTGAATGCAACTATCTTCAAGCTACGAAGTATAATTTGTATCCTTAGGTGGCAAAATCACATAGCAAAAATATGAGTGAACTTGAATTCAGCAAAGTCATATACCTGTTCTGCCTTTACAGCTGAGAATTATTGTGATCCTGTGAAAGTAATTTCACCTCCTGTACCTTTATTACTTCATGTGTAAAATAAAAGCATTCCACCAGCAGTGCTTTCCAACTGTATGTTTTTAAAGTGTTCTTGAGATGTCGTTCCAAATTAATAAAAGATCAGTGAGAGAGAAATAACATAGTGATGGAAATATAAACAACAAGCTATAGTGTGATGAGCCTTTGTTCAAGCAACATTCCTGGCTAATCAAAGGAAAGCAAATTTCCTCTATGAGTGCTTTCTTTGTTGTATCCATTCAGATACTGATGTAAGAATGTAATTGTCTATATTTTTATTTTTCTTTCATATATTTGACCTTTGATATGTTTCTTTTTCTTAATTTGTCTAAAAAGAAAGTCACGGAATTTATAAGTTAATATGAAGACATGTGCAATTGAATGCGCTTTTCCATTTTCAGTGACCTTTTCCTGATGAGTGCATTAAAGTGTATTGTCTGTGACACCCAGGAATGCTCAGGAGACTTAGTGAATCTGGGAATTTCTGAAAGGTCATAGATTTTATTGCTATTCATGTGACAGATTTTTTTTCTTACTTTGAATCTGCTCCATAAAACTCATTGTTATGTGTAGATAGCTAGTCAATAGATTCACTAACTACCTTGGATCTTTAGATCCAATTATTTGCCATTGTAATTGAAATTCTTTTACGTTGGGACACCTGGATGACTCACTCCCTTGAATGTGGGACTCTTGATCTCGGGTTGTGAATTTGAGCCCCACATTGGGTATAGAGATTAAAAATAAAGTCTTAAAAAATTCTTTTACTGTTAAAATCATTTGGGAAACTTATATTTCACAAGGATAAGAATTCCAGCAAGAGGACACATATCCAGAGGATGCCAAAAACTTTAAACAAGTCAACTATACTGTAGGTGGATCTAATCCTTTTTCTGTTTTACCTCACATGAGAATGATCCCAAGATACTAATTTGATTGTACTTTTTTTTTAACTTAAGTCAACTGCCTCATAGGGTTATCCATAATTTTAAAGATAAATATATAATGCTCTAAATGTATAAGACATACCAAGATCAACATTTTGGGGCTCCTAAATAAATTCATATTTATTTTAAGATCTCGAAAATGTTGGTGCCTGGGTGCCTTAGTTGGTTAAGCACCTCTCTTGAGCTCAGGTAATGATCTCAGGGTCCTGGAATCGAGCCCAAGGTAGCATCAGGCTCCCCCCTCTCTCTCTGCCTCCTGCTCCCCCTGCTTGTGTGCTCTCAATCTCTCTGTCTCAAATAAATAAATAAAATTTAAAAAAAAAAAGATCTTGAAGATGATCTAGCTTAACTTCCTGTATACACTGTCAGGAGTTTCTTGAAATTAGTTGAATATTTTGGTTAAGATTCATCAAACTTGCAACTCTCAACACACTTTACAATTTAAAAATGAGAAGATTAAATAATTCTATTATTAACCATGGTGTCAAGGTTAATAAAGCACCCTTACATTTATGGCCAAAAGGATATTTTATTATTGAGTCAGTATTGAAATTTAAAAATATTTCATTTTAAAATGCTTATTCTAAGCAGCCTATAGCTATATTTAGTAAGCACCTTCATTAACAGTGCCTAGTTTACAATTTTAAATCTTCATTAGTGCTACTAATTAGAGCCTGATTAGATAATTAGATACTGTAAGAATGCCTGCAGTGTTCTCTTGGTAAGGGCTTTGTCTCTGCTGACCCTTTTCTCTAACTTTTAAAAATCTGCAGAGGAATTCTTTATTTCTTTAAAATGGTTCATTCAATGAATCAAAAGAGAATAGTAGGTCTTTCTCCAAAATTCATTTAATTTAGACTTAATGGCCCTGTTAAAATTTTAATTGAGTTTTAACAGACCATAAGATTTTAATGATCAATTTATTGAGAAAATTTCTGTGAAAAAGAACTCTCATTTTCCTCTACATCAGTATTATAAATAATAAAAATAGTTAAAGCTAGTCAATTATTTACTGTGTCCTAGGCTCATACATTTAAATATATATTATATACATAAACATAATGACATTCTATAAAGTACATAACTTTATCATAACTTACTTGATCTAACACACCATTGCACTATTGACTGCAAGAAGATGTACCATTTCTATTTGCCACTAAGAAAGAAAACAAAGCTGACCAATAAATCATTACATTGATTTTTAAGATACAACAAAGACAATGGAAAGTAAAAAAAAAATATGTCTTTTACACTTAGTGATGGTATTCATCATTCACATTTTACATATAAAGTAACTATGTGAGGAACAGCAGGGTTACATAACTTGCCTGATACTCATGGAGCTAGGGATTGGCAGAGCTGCGGTCTAGCTTCGGGGCCCTCAAACATTACCCATGACCTTACACTGTCTCGGATACAAAATTAACATAATTTAAACCCATATCAGAGTCCAAAATATTTGGAAGAGAGCAATGATGCCAAATCTGGTTGTGCTCTGATAGAGGTTGTTCTAGTCTTGACATTTTAAAGTCAGAAACAAAATCCTTGGAGGGAGTAGTAAAAAATTGTCACATTGCACATGGTTTTTAGGTCAAATCGGCTGTAAAAAGATGTCTGATATATTTATATCTAAATCAGTATGCATATACAATTTGGTTGATGATATGATATTTTATTTAAATGGAATAGTGGAAATTATTAACCAGAACCAGCAGGTTGCAAGACAGAACACATACTTACGATCTAATTTTGGTAAAAAATAAATATATATGCATTTGTATGTATAGAGAAAGCTCTAGATGAGTATTTATAGTAGTATGCTGGTAAACCTGCTTGGGGGAGAGAGGTTTAATATAAAGCACTTGCTGATTATCATGGTGTAAATACTCCCACTATGGCAGTCAGCCATTGGGCAATCAACACAATACCAATACAATGTCCTGAATACACAACTAGGAAAAGATGTGCACAATTAGGTCTGGGAGACAGTAAGAACCAGTTCCAGAAAACCTCTGGTTATGCACTAAGGTGTTAACTGTGGTGATCTCTGGTAAGGGCAATGTGAAGTTTTAATTTTCTTGTTTTTTTGTTACTTATCTATAATTTCATTTGTTTTACAAGGCAAATACACTACCATTGTTTATGTGTGTGTGTGCGTGCACACATGTGGATGCGTGCACATGTGCACATAGCCAACTAGGGAAAGATTTTTGTCTCCCTAACTCTCCTTACCCTATAGCATTACCTTACAAATCAAGGAATTGGAATCCATGTAGCAAAAAGAACATTATTCTAATGAATCAAAGGGTTTTGGTCCTCAGAAATATTTCATAAAAAATCTTCTCAAAATAGCTTTAAAAACTAATCTGAAAAGCAGTCAAAGGAGTATTATTTTGTGGTCCATGCTTAAGAAATATATTAAGAAGTTTATCTCTGGGCATTAATTCCTTCTCCCTGCATGAGAAGTGTTCATAAAATGTTTTTCAAGAGTACTTCTAATCTTTTCCCTTTGTATAATACACTAAAGTAACAAAAAATTTCCGAAAAGGATATGGATGTAGCATATTTCATGATTTGTTTTCATTGGTGAAAAAATCTTCATAGTTTAAAAATATATTCAGTCAACCCAGCCATTCATGGGAAAAAAGGGCTACTAAGTAGCGAAGAAATGTGAAACATGAGTGACTCATTGTTCCCCAGGTGTATTCCCCAGATCCTTATAATCTCATTCTTAAAAAAGCCTTGAAAAGCAGCATGAGACTGATGGAAACATCACTTCAGTGACTTAAACCAACTTTTTGTAAAGTATGTTAAATCCAAATGGAAAATTATCTCCACAACCTGGAGTTTATCTCCAATGAACGAATTACTGCTCTAACAGTGGGTCACTCTCAAAAAGATAGTTATCATATGTATTGGACAGATCAATTCTATCTAAAACATTGGTTTAATCTACCCTAAAACATTGGTTAAAGACCATCTGTCTGAAGAACCATTTTACTAAACTGGTATTTCTTCCTAAATCTTTACAGTGTGGAAATAAAAGAACTTCTTTTTGGTTGTTTAGCACTTACATATAAAAAGCCTTTTCCATATTTATAGGCTTTTGCCAAATTAAAGGCAGAATTCAGAAACTATATGATTTGTTCCCATCATGGACTTGTGCATATATCTACCCTGTTTCCTCATCATAAATATGGAAATAAATTAAATGTATTTAAAGACATGAAATCTCAAAAAATATGCTTCAGGAATTCTGAAGATTAAGATTCTCTCATGATTGAGAGCATCTATTTCCAGGGAAAAGACTTTATACGTGTAATCTAGAAGAAAATGGGAATATATACAAACCATGCACCTTAAATAATGCTTTTTAAAAGAAGGAAGAACAACATATATTTAATACAAAATGCAAATTTGAAGCCTGGCAAGGTGCAGTTTCAGCAATGATTTTTTTTTCAGCAATAATTTTAAACTATACAGTTTACCTCAAGAATTCACCTGTTAGCAGTTCATCTTCCCTCTTACCATCATTCAGTGGTGGTGGAAGCTGAGGGGCTTTTAGGAGTGGGGAGGGGAGAAATAGATAAAACTGGATTATTTATTTCTGAAAAGTGAGTTACTTTCTGCTTTTCATCCCTCTAGAATATTCTTGTTAGGGACACCTGGGTGGCTTAGTCGTTAAGTGTCTGCCTTCAGCTCAGGTCATGATCCCCGGGTCCTGGGATTGAGCCCCACATTGGGCTCCTTGCTCAGTGTGGAGCCTGTTTCTCCCTTTCGCTCTGCTTACCATTCTGCCTACTTGTGCTCTCTCTGTCAAATAATAAATAAAAATCTTTTAAAAAAATAGAATACTCTTGTTATATTTTAACCTTTTGTTGTTTTATTTCAGAAGCACAATGCCTGATAATTCCCATTGTGTATGAAATACAACGTTAGGATGAGCCCTGCATTATTTAGCCAATTGCTCCTGTCACAAATAAGTATTGAGTATTAGTTATTTCTTATAATTTTGAAGAGAATTTATTATTTCTTAATAAATTTTTAGGGCTTTTGAATGGGAAGCAGAAATCTTAGTTTAGCTCAGAATGAATGAGATGATGAAATCCTGGATTGCATTTTTAAGACAAGGGTACAATGACCAAATGAGTACAATGTCTAACATATAGGGGGTGAGTTTTGTTTGTCTGGTTTTGGTTTAATACAATTAAACCATTAAATTGATACAGTATAGCGATGAGTATGCCAGATGCAGATTAAAAATTTTTATGTATAATATATAAAATATCCGGTCCTGCAAAAAAATGCCAAATATTTCTATTTGAATGAATTTAAAACGTGAATTTTAAGTTCATATTCTCTAGTCTGTCTTGTATTCTGAGACTTATGCCTAAGTGTGCTTTAGAACTGCTTTGGGTCAAAGTACAATCTTGCAAACTTGATTTCTGTAGGCTCTGCTTTCCCATCCATTGACACTACTCTCTTTTCTTCATACGCTGTTCTGTGTGTGTGTGTGTGTGTGTGTGTGTGTGTGTGTGCATGCGTGCACACACCTAGAATTTAAAAAAAGGTTGACTTAATCCAAAGCAATACCAGTAGCCAAACCATCAAATATATCACTTCTTGGTGTTCATTGTTTTTTCCTTAGACCTGTGAATTCCAGCAAAAGGTTGGCCTTAATTTTGCAGCACCAAACCCAACAGAGAATGAGGATAAATGCAGGGAACTGAATTCAGGGACATTAATAAAATGAACGGAGAGACTGTGCTCTATTTTCCATCTCTCAGTTCTCCAAATCTTTCACTAACAGCTCCCAGAAGTCTCTGGATAACAGCCTGCCATCAGACTTCTAGCAATTGACTTCACAGTTTCAACTGTCGGGTGCCCGAGGTAGTGAAGACAGTGAAGCCCATGGGTAGACAAAGCTTTGGATGGATGCTCTCCTCACTCTGCTTGGGCTCTGCCCTCCTATTCCCAGGCTGACTGCCTCCCTCTTCCCTCACCTCCCCACCTCATGGATTCCTCTTCCTCCACTTGGGCTCGATACTTGAGGCAAGGCTACCTCTTTGTGTAGATATCTCTCTTATTCTTCTCAGGCTCTGACACCAGCTCTGACTCTCATACTTACTCCAGGCTACCATGGCCCGTCATTCCTCAGTGTGGTTTCTCCTGCCTAATGGCTTGAGGACTGAGTTATTTAGTAAGGGAAGGCAAAGAAACAAAAAAGAAGGGGGAGAAGAATAGTGTATCACTTTTAATTACTTTGTTGAACAAGCTCATCTCATGACAAAATCAAAATGCAACTTTTATATCCTGCTGACTCATGAAAATTTATTCTTTAGGGGAGTATTTGCATCTTCATTTAGGTAAAAAAAAGAGATTATCTCAGCAATTTTCTCATTGACTCCTATATTAAGGTTATCATCATAGACTGAATGTTTATGTCGTCCCCCCCACATACACACACAAAAGCATATGTTGAAATATAATCCCTATTGTTGCAGTATTTGGAGAGTGCTGCACCCTCATGAATGGGATCAGTGCCTTTATAAGGAGAGGCCAGAGAGCCAGTTTACTCTCTTTCTGCCCTGTGAGGATACAACAAGAAGTTGGCATTCTACAAACTTGACAAGAGCTATCACCAGAACCCAACCACGCTAGCATCTTAATCTCTTCCCAGCCTCCAGAAACTGTAAGAAATAAATTTCTGTTGTTTATTAGCCACCCAACCTACAGTAATTTTTTTGAGCATCCCCAGTTGACTAAGACACTTGCGGTTCTCTCAGTTCACAAAATAAAGCCACAAAAAGTCTCAGTCTGTTTACTAGAATGCCCAGTTCTTTGTAGTAATGTAGTAATCGAGTTTCAAACTTTTGAAATTGATTTACTAAGAGATCTTCTCTCTGTCTTATGGCTACAAGGAATAATAACTCACAGTTGGCTACTGTTGGGGACCTCTGTTTTATGTATCTTCACCCTTTCCAAATCCCTGCCCACTTACCTCCAGATCTCTCTAGGGTCAGGGTAGAGCTGGGAGAGGAAAGTAGGAAGGACCACTCTGGGTACTTTTTACATTGACTTTACTCCCCCTGGGCTGATAGGTATTGAAATTGGCCCTATGGGGGTTTCTTTAGAGTGGTGGGAAGTTGATGGATTAAGAAAAATGGATAAAAGATTTACATATCACTTAAGAGAGTCAATTGCAGAAATATCATAGAATTGCTGGGAAATATTGAAGGCCAATTGATGTTCCCTATCAGAAATTTTTATGAAACTCTAAAATATTTTTCAAAATGGTTTAATTTGCTGTTCCTGCTCTTTACTGCTACTGGTCCCTTTCATGCCTCTGCCACTAGTAACACTAACCAAAGGGTCCATTGTACATATAAACAAAAAAGGAATCCCTTCCCCAAATCACGGTGAGTTATGATTTTTCATTATACTGAAATGTATTTTTATCCTTTACAACTGAAAGTTAGTAGGTAATATGATATTTGAAAAATATAGAATTCTTGATCTATTTAGTTATATTAAGCTTTTAGCAGAGAATATCTTATGAATATTGAATCCACATAAAAGTTTAACATGTTTAACCCTTAAGTGAAGGAGAAAATTGAACTACAGAATGAAAAGTTACATTAAGTTTCAATTATTCAAATAAATTTCAAGAAAATGTCCTTGTATCTCAAGCCTAATCTTGGGCTGCAAGTCCAAAAATAGGAGGCAAAGAACTTGGACATAAAAATACAATGAGACCTGCAACTCGTCCCTCTTGGAAGGGACGATGAGGCTATTTCATGTCCCCCATAGCGAACAGTAACCACTTTAAAACGTGCTATATAGTAATTTTCAAGGAAATGATATATATAGTTATTTTGTTCTGTAAATCCATAAGAAACCTAAGATCAGTATATTTGCTGTCATTTTCAAAGCTTTATATCATTAAACTGGCGAAAGACATGTATATAATATACGCAACAAAAGGTTCATATTCAGAATAAAAAAATAACCACCTGTCAATCAAAAATAAAAAGAAGGAAAACAACAAAAAATGGACAAAAGACTTTGGCAGGCATATCACAAAAGAATATATTGAAGTAGCAGGTAAGTATTAAAATAATATCAAGCCTTTGCTAAATTCAAAATAACACTGCATTTAAGTACTACAACACACTCTCTAATGTGTATGAAGAAAATATGTAGCAACTAGAGGTCTATGTATTGCTGGTGAGAGTGTTAATCAGTAAATCTGTTTGGAAAACACTCAGTACGTTTCAAATATAAAGCTAAATATGTGACTTCCATATGACTCACCAGTTCCACTTTCAACTATACATTTAAGGTAAGTAAGAACAGTGTCTAGCAAAACACCAATGCAAGAATGTCCATGGAAGTATTGATCGCAGAAGTCAAAAACTGCACCCTACTCAAATGCCTGTCAAGAGTGGAATGGATAAATATAAAAATGCATATTCATACAATGAAATACTACTTAGCAATAAAAATGACCAAATATTTGCTACATGCAGTATGGATGAACCTCGTTGATACTGTGCTGAGCAAAATAAATCAGAAAAAAGACTACGTATTACATGATTCCATTCATATAAAGTTTAAGAATGGCAAAACTATTTTAAATTATTTTGCTTGAAGTCAAGAAAAGTGATTATTTCTGGGTGTGGGAGTGGGAGAAAATAAACTGTGAAAGGGCATCAGAAAGTCTTCTGAAGAGATATAAATGTTTTAAGTCTTGCTCTGAGTGATGGCTACACAAGAGGATACTTGTGTGCACTTTATTATAACTCAAAAATATAACTTTTATGTTTTCTTTTTTTTATGTTTTATTTCTTAAGACTTTATTTTTTCAAAGAAGTTTTAGTTCATAGCAAAACTAAAAGAAAGGTACAGAGATTTCCCATATACCCCCAGCCCCCATACATGCAAAGGTTTTCCCATTATCAATCTTCTGCCTCACATCAGAGTGGTACATTTAATACCAATGTTGACATATCATAATTACCCACAGCCTATAGTTTACATTAGAGTTTACTCCTGGGGTAGGTTGTACTTTCTATAGGTTTGAAGAAATATATAATGACATGTATCCATCATTAAAGTATCACACCTAGTATATTTGCTGTCTTAAAAATCCTCTGTACTTAATCTATTCAATCCTCCCTCTCCATCCAACCCCTGGCAACCACAAAATCCTTTTGCTATCTCCATAGTTTTGCCTTTCAAGAATGTCATATAGTTAGAATCACACATATGTAGCCTTTCTTCATCTACTTATATGCAGTTTTCTTCATGTCTTTTCATGGCTTGATAGCCCATTTCCTTGTAGTGCACAATAATATTCCATTGTCTGGATGTACCACATTTTTTTTTATCCATTCACTACTGAAAGACATCTTTATTACTTCCAAGTTTTGGCAGTTATGAATAAAACAATATAAACATTCATATGCAGGTTTTTCCATGGGCATAAGTCTTAATAAGTTTTATGATTGCTGGATCATTTCTTAAGAGCATGTGTAGTTTTGTAAGAAACCTACATACTGTCTTCCAATATGGCTGTACCATTTTGCATTCCCACCAGCAAGGAAGTAGAGTCCCTGTTGCTTCATATCCTCATCAGCATTTGGTGTAATCAGTGGTCTGGATTTTGGCCATTTTGATGGGTGTGTAGTGGTATCTCATTGTTTTAATTTACTGATGACATATAGTCAGGAGTATCTTTTTTAAGTTTTTATTTAAATTCTAGTTAGTAGCTAGAACAAACAGTCCTAAAATATGTATGGAACCCCAAAAGACCATAGACAAAGGAATAGCCAAAGGAACCTTGAAAAAGAAAAACAGAGCTGGAGGCATTACAATTCCAGACTTCAAGTTATACTACAAGGCTGAAGCGATCAGGACAGTTATGATACTGTCTAAAAAATAGATACATAGATCAATGAAACAGAATGGAAAACCAAGAAGTGAACCAAGAAACAGAATGGAAAACCACAATTATATGGTCAATTAATCTTCAACAAAGGAGGCAAGAATATGCAACTGAAAAAAGACAATCTCTTCAACAAATGGTGTTGGAAAAACTAGACAACTACATGCAAAAGAATGAAACTGGAACACTTTCTTACACCATACACAAAAATAAATTCAAAATGAATTAAAGACCTAAATATGAGCCCTGAAACTACAAAAATCCTAGAGGAGAATGTTAGCAGTAACCCCTTTGAAACTGGCTGTACAGCAACTTCCTTCTAGTTATGTCCCCTAAGACAAGAAAAACAAAAGCAAAAATAAACTATTGGGACTTTATCAAACTAACAATCTTTTGTACAACAAAGGAGACGATCAACAAAACTAAAAGGAGTATCTTTTAATATGGTTATTTGTCACTTGTACATCTTCTTGGTAAAGTGTCTGTTTTAAAGTCTTTACCCATTTTTAAGTTGGGTTGTTATTTTTCTCATTATTGAGCTTTAAGAGTTTTATTTGCATATTTTGATAACACTCCTTTAAAGATGTGTCTTTTGCAAAAAGTAATATTTTTAAAAATAATCTTTGAAAATTTCTAGATTTTATCAGGACTCATGCATGGAAAGGGTTACATGGCAACATTACGAGTGTGTCAGACTCTCATCCCAATGTTTTTTAGCCCAGTGGTATTCAAAGTATTAGATTGAAATGATTTATATCTTTCTAATCCCTGAAAAGACACCTGCTTTGAAGTCATCTAACATTTTGTAGCAAAGTTATGCCCTCTTCAATAAGTAAATGATCATCCTCTGAAAATCAACACATATCTTTACATTGGGAAATAGTGAATTCTAAATGTCTGACCATGGGGTACCAATTGACTAGGCTATCCAAGTCCTTCCCGTAAATTGGGCATTAGCAGATCCATCTGCCATATCATTGAAGATGCCCAGAGGCACTTCTTGGGCTTGTCCCTGAAGAATTTGAGCAGGCCCTAAATGACACAAGGAAGAGCTCGGAGTATTTAGCATGATAGCAGCTATCCTACAACTGACCCTCTTTATTGCTTCATTGAGAATTCCCTAAGCAGTGTTAACTGATAAGGAAAATATTTTAATTCTGGTTTACAGATAATGCTGCACAATATGCCAGCACCAGCCAAGAGTGGATCTTTTTAGCATTATTTTCTAAACAGACATGCCCTGAAGAAAATTGAAGAAGGGAAATCCTGCCCATGGGAATAACTAAGCAGTATGTGTTATTTTAGGGGAAAGCAAGATAGCCTGAGGTAACCACCTATACTTATTAATGGACAATGGCTAAATTAATGGTCATTTAACGGGGAGGGAATAGGAACTTGGAAGCAGTGTGATGAAGAGATCTGGGGAAAGAATGCATAAAGGATTAGTATAGTCTAGAGCACTAGAAATGAACCCAGAGAATAAGAAAATTTGTACCCTTTGTGAGTGGTCTTAAAAGAGCCTCATTTCAGAGAATGATTCCTCGAATCTAGAAAACAAGATAGTCTTTCCTATATATATATATGGGAAAGACCATATATATATATATGACATTCTTCTTTACTATTTACATCTCTGCTCAATCTGTGGACTCATAAATACAAGGCCATTTGGCAAGTCAGGCCAGCCTTGCATGGACTCTACAACATTGGCCTTTGCCAACACCAAGCTGAAATGTCTAATGCTTCTGATGACAGCCCAATGATAGCAGTAGTAGATACTAAACTTGAGCTATGCTGTCATGACTCAAGAGGATTGTAAGATTACTAAATATATATATCATCATGTATTTCATAAAATATTTCTTCTAACCAAGGGAATCACTTTTTAAAGAAAGAATATGTCAGAGATCCACATAGTATACTTTTTTCCTACCGCTTACCCCATCATCCCGAAGCAGATATTGAACACTCCATTATGGTTGGAGCACTGATTCAGGATGTTGTATGTGTTATGCAGCAGCTTTTCCTTCCATAGTCAAATCACAAAGCCTCTGGACTTCAGGGATGGAAGCATGAGGAGCAGCTATTACTAATCACAAAATTATTTATTCATAAAAGTTTTCCTTGTCAGCTTTTACTTTGAGCTATACTCATTTATAGGAGTTAGTATTTAAAAAAAAAAAAAGTTTTTTGGTTTTTTTTTTTTTTTTTTTAAGGAATTCTGCCAGAGGACAAAGTAGCTGCACTGAATTGAAAGTTGAGATCTTCATCTAAAATTTTTTGTGCTTAAGATCTCATGACGGTGGATGAAACAGTTAGAAAGAGAGTTTCTAGGGGTGCTTGGATTGCTCAGTCAGTGCCTTAGGCTCAGGTCATGTCTCAGAGTCCTGGAATAAAGTCCCAAGTTGTGATCCCTGCTCAGTGAGGACCCTGCTTTCCCCTCTCCCTCTGCCACTCCTCCTGCTTGTGCTCTCTGGCTCTCTCCCTCAAATAAATAAATAAAATCTTTTTAAAAAAAACACACACACAAGCAAGGGAGTTTTTGTGTTGGTTTGTAGTAATTAGCACTGCTATGAAGATGAAGCAGTTTCGGAGAGATGGTGGAGGAATAAAGGAATAGGGGAGCACTCCTTGTAACTTTACCTTGAAAGTCTATATTCAGTATTAAAGATAAATAAAGGCTAAGATCTCTGACTAATTAAGATTCAACTCACCGTGATGAGTAAAGAACCCTCAAGAAATTGGGGTGCTAGATAAATGCTAACCAAATACCAAATAAATATTCCAGGAGGGTAATCATAAATTCTCAAAGGAGGCCACTTATAGAACATTACTGCTATAAACATTTTTAGAAGCAAGCACTGTAGCCTATTCATATTTATTTCCTTGCCGGAATTAGCAAACATCTAGTTGTGTTAACTAGTTTTTTCATTTCCTTATTCCTTTTCCCTCAATCTAATAGATAATAGCTACAAATTTATAAGTATATATTTCAAGATAAAGGAAGGGTGAAGAAAGTTAGTTTTAGTCCACATATTTAAAAATACTGGCAGAGTTGTACTAGAACTAGAGAAAGGAGGGCTGCTGCTCAAGGTGGTAGATGGGATTTCCTCCCTTTGCAGAGTGGATAAGCACCTTGAAAGCTGCATCCATCATGGCTATACTGTAAACAGGAGACATTTTTAGAAGGGTTTACATGGAAGAGGACCTGTAGATGTTAAATTGTTAAAAGCAAAGACTCGTTTTGGTATTTGCTTTTTGGCTACCTAGTATGTAATCCTCAATCCTAACTGTACTCAATTTCCTAGTACAGAATTACTGTGAATCCTTCAGAGTACTTCATATTAGTTCATTGTTTTCATGTATAACAGATTAGCCTTTACTTCTTTAAATATTTGTCAATTTTCTTTGAATCTCCAGCACTTATCACTAGTCTCTAGCATATGATAAATACAAAATGTTGAACTGAACTACATTCAGTCATCCACATGATGAAATTTTGAACCTATCTTGGTTTTTTGTGCCTTAATTATAATGTGGTATTCAGAGAATATTTTCTGTAAAGGTTCTAAACTTTTTTTGAATAATAGAATTTTTGTTGTTCCAGAGATTTCCTCTGGAAGCTCCATAAAAATTCAATACTAGGTACTTGGTCTATAAGTCATTCAAAGTTTTTGCTTCTTCTTACATTATTGGAGTTTTAATTTTCGCTTCTAAGTGTTAAGCTTTTCTTGAATTAATCAGTATTTGGATTATCTCTATTCTCTGAAGTTATTTGTTTTGTGGTTAGTTGTTTTATTTCTCTTATCACTTTTGACAAATAACGAGTTAATCTTTTTCACCTCTCTTAATACAGTAAGATTTCTCTCTTTTCTTAAATATTTGACTATGCGTTTATCAAAATAGTGGACTCTCCATTGAATTACCCTGGTCTTTTTATGCCATGCATTGTCAACACTTCTACCCCTTTAAGAAAACTACCTTACATTTAAAAGTAAAGTTCACTTCTCTTTTGCAGAATGGCAATCCAAATTTCACCCTAACATAATTTCCTAACTAAATTTATTCCTGCCCCTTCACAACATGATTTATGTAATAAAGAAAATGGGAAATGTTTCAAAGATAGGAGCTAAATGGAAAAGTAAAAAAAAAAAATGTAAATAAATGCTAATCCCATTTGTATAAAATTACCAATGCCTTTTCTTCTTTATCCTGTACACTTTTTCTTACTTATTTATATCCTATTCCTATTTATACCTAATTCTGCACCTTCAGTCAATTTAAAGTTCTACAGAATTATTTAGTAGATAGATAAATTAGAACATTTTGTTTCTGCCAGTCCCTAGTTTATTTTTTGCTTGCTACATTGAAATACGGCTTTCCCTATATCTTTGAGCTTTTTCCTTTAGACAACCAAGTCCCACTCCCACAACTCTAACTTATAGATATATGGAAGTAGAGATATTTTTGAAAACCTTACTTCACAGGATAATGCTGATGAATCATCTTCCAAAGGCCAATTGATCACCTAGAAAGATCCCAAAGTATGGCATTCATTTGATGCATCTCTGTAGTCTAATGCCTGGTTCTTCAAATAACATCCAATCAAAAATATTAAACAGGTAAATTAGGGGTCTATGACAAATCATGGATGTGATTTATTTTTTTGACTACAGAGTGATTTAGAATGGTACCTAGTAGATACTCTCAGCTTGACAAAAATGTTGTAAGAATCATAAAAATATTGTCACATAGCATTTTGGCAAATCCAGAACAGCTCTGAGTAAGTCTAGAAAAACAGGCATATTTTAAAATTAACTTTGAGTCTGGCTTTTGTTGAATGTGGTTAGAGTCATACGAAACTGCAAAGTTTTCAAAAGACATGTACTACCGAATATGTTGTAGCTTATACCAAAATTAATTGAGATTTTTCAAATTGCAAGACATTTTTTAAACTCCCATATTTCTATATGTAGAAAGCTGCTTAGCTGCCAAAATAGGCCATTTCTTATGGAAAAGGAAGGACACTACATAAACTGAAATCAAGACTTTAGATGGTGAAGTCAAGAGCCATGGAGAACAAAGGCATAGACAGTTACCTGCAGGGAGTTAGGAAACAATGGACTGAGGAACCATTTCCACAAAGCAGAACTGGGGACTAATCAAGGCGCATTTCTTCTCCATGATCAGGGCAGCAATGTTTGTCTAGTAGAATTTCAGAATGGTAACAGAGCAGTGACTGTGCATGTCTCTCACGTGGCCCTCTGACAATGAGAGTATCTTTTCTGGTTATGCGATCCCTGTCTCCCTACTGCATGCAGGATGGGTGCACAAGGTGCAGATAACTTGTCTTTTTAGTTGATAGATCTCCAGAACATACAGGGCTTTATCTGGACATAACATAGGTCATACAATTCTGGACTCTGTATCTGACATCTAATTAGATGAGTCTTGTAGGAGTCCTTGAGTACAGAGAAGTACATTTCACATGTGAGAGGAATGTAAAGATCCATGGCAGGTGGGCAGACTGTAATAGATTGTAAAAAATGGCCATAAATCATTCCCTTCCCTAAATCATGCCACTTTGCAATTTGCAATGCCATTTTTTTAGTATTTCTGAGGAAAGATGGAAACTATTTCTTCATCAGTTAAACTAGACCTTTTTATTTTCTTTGGCAAGTAAAATAGAATGTCGGGGAAGCAACATTGTGTCAGTTCTGAAGCCAGGGCCCAAGCTACTTTGCATGCTTTTGTTTACACTTTTGGATCTCTGCTGAGTTAGCATGGGAACCACCCTAATTGAGTTTGTTGCTTAAGTGACACATTATTCACAAGCCCCTATTTTAATGTAGCTAACTTCTGGCCAGTCCCCAGAAGGAGAGATACTTATCTGACAAGGCAACTACAGATGTATCAGTGATCGCAGACCAGACCAGAATTGCCCAGAGGAGTCCAGCCTAAATAACTGACTCATAAATCTGCGACTGTGATAAGGGGTTTATAAGGAAAACAAGTTTACATGGAAATGTAAGCCTCCAAGTATATCTCCAAGAATTCAAAGAAAGAGAAGCAATAAAGGGATATTACAAGATAACTAATATAACATAAATCCTTTATAATTAAAAGAACATAGTAGTGCATACATATACAGATAGGCAAATGGAATAGACTAGAAATCCAAAATGCAGATCAGTGTTTATATGGCACTTTAATACACAATACAGGAGGCATCTCACTTAAGTTAGGAATAGAGTAATTTTTAAAATATGTAAAGTTTGGAAAATCAGGGAGCCATTTGGACAAAGACAAGAATGAATCCACATCTGACACCATTCCCTAGAGTAATTTCCAAATATATCTGAGACATAAAAGCAAAGCACGATTCTACTTAAATGAGATATTTAAAATAGTCAAATTCATAGAATCAAAGAAGTGGAAGAGTGGTTGCCTGGGGCTAGAGGGAGAGGTAAATGGAAATTATGAATCAAAGATGGCATAAAGTTTTAGTTAAGCAAGATGAATAAGCTCTAGAGGTGTATGTGCTATATAATAATTTTAAGCTATACTTAAAAATACTGTATTGTACATTTTAAATTTTATTAAGATGGTAGACCTCAGTTTGTGTTCTTACCATGGTAAAATATAATTTTTAAAAATGTAAAGCAAAAAAATAAATAGTAATTCATAACCTGGGCAGGGGAAGGTATTTTAATATTTTATTGAAATCCAGAAGCAATAAAAGACAGATGGCTAATTTAAACAGTTAAAACAAAGTCTTTTTCATAAGGAAAAAAGCCAAAGCAAAGTCAAAACAAAACTGAGAAAAAAAATATTTCCAGTCAATATAGCATAAAAAGTAGATGAAAGGCTATTTCACCTAATATATAATGAGATTTTTAAAAGGAAAAAAAAAAATGAAACCCAGCCCCAAATCAGTAATTCTGTGTGAAAAGCCAATCCCCAGACACACAAAATAATGAAGATTCAGTTCACAAAGTAAGATTTATACTCACTAACATGTAAAAACACATTCAACTTTGCTCATAGTAAAATGCACAGAATAGAATTAGACACAGGTACTATTTCTCACGAAATTTCAAAAAATTTAAAGCTACACAACACACTGTCAGCAAGGCTATGAGCAAAGCAAGAGTCTAATTCATCCTGTTAGAGTGCAGAATGGACTACATCTGTGGAGGAGAATTGGTCAATTAATACCCTTTCCTACTCCTAAAAGCTCATCCTAAGTATATACTTCACACTATGAAATCACATATGCACAAGGTTACTTGCAATGATATTACATGTAAAAGCAAATTTTGGAAAAGTTTTAATGCTCATCCCCAGGAGACTCAGTACAAGCACTATGGTATCACACAATAAAGAATTACGCAGCTGTGAAAATAATTGGAAAGAGCCATATCATCTGATAGGGGGTGATTTCTAGGATACAGTGTTAAATTAATAAAAATTACTTAAATGTAAGAGTAAGCCCCCAATGATATCTCTGCATTTTGGTTCAGTGAGACATCCCCTATATCTTTAAATAAATTTCCCTACTAAGTTTAAGTTATTTCACATGAGCTTCGGTACTTCCAATCAAAAGAATGTCAATTAACATATGGAGAAAATTCTCAGTGTATAGAATGACATATACTTTCACTTTTCTCATTCTTCAAGGTAAGGTGAAGTCAAAAATAGAACTTTAAGAAATCACCTACTCAATCTGATAACAGTTCCAACATCCTCGAGGGCATTCAGTGTTGAAGGAAGCAATTTTCTTCTTTTTTAATCTCATTTTCTCTTATTTTCCTTATCACTTCCCTTGTGCACTCTATGTCTACCTTGCCGAGTACCAACATTTACATGAATGTCTGAGTTTCAAGTAATGGGAGCAAGGTAAATAAAACATTATGTTCTTCAGCAAGCCTCTCTGTATATTAATATTGAAAGTAACTAAGACTTAGAAAGAAACAAACATAAGAATTTTCTAAAATGTAAGACTTTCTGAAATACCTTGGAAAAGAAAAAAATAAAATGTGTCTTGATTATTTTTTAGGAAATGAATTTGCTGATGGAAATTGAATATTTTTGAAGAATTATAATGGTACTCATCTCAAAATGATTATGTCAATGATGTTTTACATTGACATGGGGTTTACCACCTCCAGGCCAAAAACAAGGGTGGTTGGGGCGCCTGGGATGCTCAGTAGTTCAAAGCCTCTGCCCTCAGCTCAGGTCATGATCTCAGGGTCCTGGGATCGAGCCCCGCATCAAGCTCTCTGCTCAGCAGAGATTTAAAAAAAAAAAATTTTTTTTCAGATTAAAAAAAAAAAAAAAAACAAGGGTGGGATGAAAGAGTTGATTATAGGGTTCTGACCCTGTAATGTCTAAGAAGACATTAATGAAGCAGTTCAAATCTCTAGGTTAAAATGATTTGGGTTATATCACTTCCTAAGTTGGTAGAAAGAAAACAACTATAGTCTTGTTAAGGAAATTAGCTCCTTTTGTGTGACTACACTCAGTCAAGGTCACATTCAGCAGACTTTTGGTAAATTCCCTGTTTTCCCACTCCACAAATCTAGTCTGTTTCTCCAATATAGTATTTGCATTTCTCAAAAATCATCAGGGGAAATTTTAAATTCATGAGTTTTGGAAAGAAACTTAGCTTCCATGTATTCTAAGAATCTGATTCTGAGTGAACTTTACATCCCCTTGCGGTTTTAAATCTTGTAGAAAATATCTAGGGAATACTATTCAGTAACATTTTACTTCTTTTACAGCATTCACACTTTTGTTTATACGAACTATATACACAAAGATACTTCCTTAGGAAATACTTTGGCAGGTTACTTGGCTATTTCCCATTTCGGGGTAATAGTAGAAAAAAGGTTTTCTAAAGAATGCAAGACAGTTAAAGGACTTTCAGAGGAAAACAAACACCTCCAACATATTTTGTAAATGTGAATTATTGGCAAGCATAGTTATCATTTTAGAATTCACACCTATTTGATATTATGAAAGTTTAAAAAGAAAGAGTAAAATTCTTATTGTGGACAAAAAAAAAATGAATGAGAAAAGAATGAAGTTTTAGGTATAAAAAGATTTGTCTTTCAACATTTTTTCATAATTTAATCTCAGATATTCTAAAAATGTAAGATGTTACTTGTTTTTATGACATTTAATTGACTTGAGAGTAATAAATGTTACTCAAATGTAACATTTCTATCTTCTCTGATATTTTAGTTTGTCATATTATTACTCCTAATCATCAAATACTACTTACATATCTTTTTTGTGAAAAATGTCAATTTTCTATATTAACAAAACTAAAATTCATCAAAATTTGGTTTTAAAAATGTAATTCTTTTCAGCACTTAAAGGTTCAAGATATTAAGGGAACACATGTACCTAACTTTTTAAAAAAACTTTATTTTTCTGATTAAAAAGTAGTATCTGTATTGTCTTTTTTATGAGCAGTCTATCCTATGTTTATAATTTTATCATCTCTTAAAAACTGAAAGTAAATAATTTAATACAGTTTCTGCAGTGACTGATGTTAATGGATTCCGATGGGGTTATTATAAATTTAAACCTATAATAATGAAGATATCTGCAGTTGTACCAGGTTTCTTAACATTCCCCAGTATCTAACTTATGATAGGGAATCAAATCTAATTTCACAGTTTGGTAAGAAAAATTTGGCTACTCTAGGGGAAAAAAGTAAACACTTTAATTAGCCTGAATCCCACTGCATCTTTGGTTCCCAATAGTCCTGAGCAATGAAAGGTATTATCCATGTTCCTGGTTTCATCTGTAATGAATATGTGAGGAGGGAACTAGTCTGAGGATCAGAAGATAATTTTACAATCTCTTCACCAACTGAAATTTTCTCACTTTGCTCAAACCTATGTAGTTTCTATGGATAGTACTTAATAGCTCCAGGCAATACAATCTCAGTTGTTCTGCAGAGAATTAGCTAGTTTCACATTGAGCATTGTAGATTACAAAGCAACACAAACTTTGAGCTATATAAATATACCTCTTGGTTTTCTGGCTGTCATTGAAAGAAAAGTGACATTGGAAGGAATCTAAATAAAGTCGATGCCACTTCCTTGGCATTTCAAAATAATATCAAGTCACATGAAAATTATTTTAAGTCTTTATTAACTGTCTATATTCCATGCCAAGGTTGCTGATGATTTCTGAAGAATAGCTCTCAGGATTATGCATCTAAGCTACTAAATTGTTATTATAGAAATTTCATGGAACCTGGGAAAGTATGAGTGCAGTAGGCACTTTCCAGAAATACTGTAAATCCAGGAAAGGGTAAGAGCCTCCCCTGATGACTTATGGAGTACGGTGTATGTAAATTAATCATTTTTGTTGCCTCTGACATGATGATGTTGTTTGGCACAAATGAGGGCATATAAGAAATTGATGGGCAATTTCTTTAGACTTACAATTGAGATGGAATGAGCTGCCAAGATGCCTTTTAAGAAGCAATCTCACAAATGTTCTCTTGGGCAGAAAATCTTGTCGGAAAATGTTAAATTCACTCATTGCTACTTATTTAAAACATGCGTATCTAGATTACACATTCAACTGAAATCAACCAAGAAACGTCACATTTCTATCCCTAATTATCCAAAACAGAATCAATTCAAATAACACGTGAAGAACCCTGGAATGGGAGTTAGGAGTCTTGAATTGTTATCTCAGTTAGATCTTTATCTCTCACATGTGATCTTTGCCAGGACCCCACACCTGTCTGGGCACCACTCTATTATCTATGAAAGAGAGGAATTGTTTAAGTCAGTGGTTTTCCAGCTCACAGTTTGTTATGGGTTGAATTGTGTCCCCTCAAATTCATATATTGAAGTCCTAACCCACATTACCTCAGAATGTGATCTTCTTTGGAAATAAGTCCCTTGCAGATACAATTAGTTGTATTAGGATGAGACCATTACTGGAGTAAGGTGGGTCCCTTGATCCAATATAATTGGTTTCAATTTGGAATGACACCAAAAAATGGGACAACTACTTAATCAAGAGGTGAGAAGAGACATGTCAGTAAAATGCCAATTGCACTTTGATAAATTAAGATCATGTTGTACTAAAAGCATGCCTTAACTACTCTTTAATTATAGATAGCACATATTTAAAAGCATTTTGGGGATCATACTTATTTTAACTACTAAATTATCACAAGTCATAATATATAAAGAAATTTTTTTAAAGATTTTATTTATTTGACAGAGAGAGAAATCACAAGTAGGCAGAGGGGCAGGCAAAGAGAGAGGGGTAAGCAGGCCCCCTGCTGAGCAGAGAGCCTGATGTGGGGCTCAATCCCAGGACCCTGAGATCATGACCTGAGCTGAAGGCAGAGGCTTTAACCCACTGAGCCACTCAGCCACTCAGGTGCCCCTAAAGAAGTTTTTTTTTGATGGGAGAAATATCCTAGCATATATAGACAAAGATAGAACTCTACTGTCATTGGCTGAATCATGGTCTCCAAAGATATCCAGGTTTTAATCCTTGAAACTTGTGAATGTTACCTTACATGGCAATAGGGACTTTGCAGATACGGTTAAGTTAAAGATCTTGTGAAGATTCTCATGAATTATCTGATTGGGCCGTAAGTGTCTATAAAAGAATGAAGAGGGAGTTTGATTGTGAGGTGTAGGAGATACAATGACTGGACAGGAGATTGGTATGGAGTGAAGAAGAGTTTATGAGCCCCAGCATGCAGGAGTCCTCCAGAAGCTAGAGAAAGAAAAGAAACAGATTCTTTCCTCAGAACCTCCAGAAGAAACCTGTCCTATTGACACCTTGACTTTATCCTACTGGAAATGACTTCAGATTTCTGACATCCCAATCTGCAAAAGAGTAACTTCTGTTGTTTTAAGCCACTAAAAGTGACAATAGCAAGAGGGAAGTATTACATATAGTATTTCTCACACTCTTCTCTCTGATATAGGATCCTTTTCCCAAACTATATAATTCCTCCTCAGTTTAGGGCTACAGGCAAACTTTCAGCAGTTGACTCCAATTCTTTCTAACCCAATGGGATGCTTAAAAATGAATGATTCATTAACATGAGGTGCAACTTTTCTTCTCTGCTGTACTGTGAAGGAGGCTTTCCACCTATTTAACCCAAAGTAATGAGAGTAAACACATACTGTGTATGTCATGAATTACCAGGAGCACCATGGATAAGAAATATGGGTGTCATTGATATACTCAATATATAGTGACAAGCTACTACTACTAAAACTGTCATTTAGGTGAAGTGGTTTTGTGAGGCCTCTCAAATAATACTACTTATATTACATGTGGTACAAAGAGAAGATTTAAAATATACTGAGCCATTGGAAGTATATTTATTGAAATAATAGTATTCATTCTATTTTCCAACCTAAAAATTCCATGCATTTTAAAAAAGTTCAATGAATTTTGAATCAATGAAAAACACTGGCTATCGAGCTAGTGATTGTCATTAATCATAGAGGCAAAGTAGTTAAAGGAATATATTTCCAAAAAATGAAAACCTATTTTCTGGCTGGGCTCTCACTCTTGTTGAAATGGCCACTGTAGCAGATAATTCCCATGAGAAAGCATAAGTGGAGATCAATTCTCTTTGAGGAATTCAAGGTCATGCTATAATATTGGAGTATTTTTAAAAAATGAGGGGAGCACTTCTATTCGGTTATTAAAATGATATCAACACATTATGCCAAGAAAAATGACAAAACTTGAAAAAAAAAACAAATCAAATAAATAAAAGTACATGACAAGGAGAGCATTTAGAAAACAGAAAAAGGAAAAAAAAAAAAGACACATTACAAACAGGGAAAAACACAGAATGACTACAAACTTCTTGTTGGGACAGACCAAGCAGAAATCAATGAAAAAACATTTTTAAAGTGATAAGAAACTCAAGGAAGGAAAAATAATAATATTTGTTTTGTAACACATATAGAGGTAAAAATTATGATGATAGTATAAAAGATGGAAGAGAGTAGTAAAAGAATGTTGCTTAAAGTTTTTCACGGTATCCTCCAAATAATATCCTCTAAATAAAACATGGAATATTGCAGAATAATATTATTTAGAGGATGTTGGATAATCCAAGAGTATTTATTATAAGCATGAGAACTACTCAATCACTAAATGTGCACCTTAAATTTACATTGTTATATGTCAAGTATATCTCAATGAAAAAGTCGCTAAAATGAAAACAAAGAAGAGTGCTAATAGTCCCATACTCAAAGCAAAATTGAATACTAAAAATAATACTCAAAAGAAGATAAGAAAAAAAAGAACAAGGAATAGATGGAATATATAGAAAATGAATAGCCAAGACAATAGACTTCAATCCCAATACATTGATAATTCCATTAAATAACAATGGTATAAATACTGCAAATAAAAATGCCTATCAGACTGCATTTTTTAAAAAGCAAAACCACTATCTGCTATTACGGGAAACATCCTTTGAATTAGAAAAATACATGAGTTAAAACTAAAAGAATATGAAGTAACATATGATACAAACACTGAGCATGATAAAGCTGGTATGGCTTCATAAATATCACTCTAACTAGAACTCAGAGAAAGGAATATTACTAAGGGGAAAGAATATTTTACAATGTTGAAATATTTATTATTCATAAATTAATAATTGTAAATGTATATGCCCTCGATAATTGTGCATCAAAGTACATGAGCAAAACCAACAGAGCTAAAGAAAAATAAAGCTGCAATTGTCACTGAAAATCACAAAATTCTTCTCCCAAGAATTTTAAAAGCACTTACATACAAATTTAGTAGGAGAATACCAGATCGGAATATCACTATCAACCAAACTGACCTAGTTAATATTTGTAGATCACAACACTCAACTACAGCAGATAAACATTCTTTCAGGTGAACAGGTAACATTCACTATGATATATTATATGCCAGTTCACGAAACAAATCTCAATAAAGTTAGACAAAAATGGAGTTAAATTATAATTATAATTTATAATAAAAAGGCAGCTAGAAAATCCCCTAATATCTGGAATAAGAAAAGCACTTGTAAGAAAGTCCATGCATCAAAGAAGAAAATGCTAGTGATATTAGAAAATATGTTGAAACAGAATGATACTCAAACACAGAATACTAAAAGTTATAGGATACAATGAACACAGTGCTTAAAGGGATATTTATAACTCAAAATATATTGAGAATCATAAAGAACTAAATCAATGAAGAACAAGTAAAACCTTAGCTAGTAGAAGAAACGATATAATATAGTTAAAAGTGGAAATCATTAAAATAGAAAGACAAAAGAGAAAACCAATGAAACTATAACTTCTTTTTTGAAAAGTTCAAAAATATTTATATACATTTATCTATGGTAAACAAAATAAAATAGAGATTTAAATGACCATATCAAAATTAAAGAGGAAACATCACTGCAAATTATAAAGGTGACAAAAGAGTAATTAGAGAATATTGAGACAATTTCACAGTAAAAAGAGATATTTAAAAAATTGAAAGAATAAAAATAAAATATAAGTAATAAAGAACATTGAGAATCAAGGAAAACAATAGTAAGATGACATGCTTAAAGCAAACATATCAGGAATTTCATTAAACAAATATGGTCTAATTCATTGAGATTTAACAACCTATATGAAATATAAACATTTTTTGAAAGATTATATTACTAAGACTCATTCAAAAATAAATGCAATTCTCAATTGCCTATCAATATATTAAAGATATTTACAATGAATAAACCTAGACATAAAGTTAACCCCAAACTTGGAGCCCCTGAGTGGCTCAGTTGATTAAGCATCTGTCTTTGGCTCAGGTCTAGATCCCAGGATCTGGGATCAAGCTCCAGTGCCTGGCTCCCTGCTCAGCAGGGAGTCTGCTTCTCCCTCAAGCCCCCCACCATGCTCTCTCTTTCTCTCTTGGAAATAAATAGGTGAAAACAAAACAAAACAAAAGCTAACTTCAAACTCAGATACCTTTGCTATGACACCCTACCAACATCTAAGGAAGAGATAAATCAATCCTACCAAAAAATCCTTCAGAAAAAAAGAGAACATTCTCTAACTTAATTAGGCCAGCATTATCCTAACACCAAAAACAGACAAAACAGTGTAAGAAAGGAAAATTATAAACTATCTCATGAATATAGATTCAAATATCTTTAGCAAAATAATAGCAAATCGAATCCAGCCAAGTGGAATTATCCTATGCAATGAAAAATCATTTGACACTAGAAAACCAAATCAATTTAATATACCACATTAAGAGAATAAAGGAGAAAAATCATATTATAATATCAATTGATGTAGAGAAAATATTTATCAAAATTATAAACCCATTTATGAAAAAAGTCTCAGAAAACTAAGAAAAACAAAAGACATCTACCAAGAAAAAATAGCCAACATCTACTTAATAATAAAATAGTGAAAGCTTTCCTTCTGTGACTGAGAACATGGCAATTCTATGGGTTATCCATTGGGGAAAAGAAAAAATATCTTTATCTCATGTCAGACCCTATGCCCCCCCAAAACAAAAACAAAAGCAAAAAACCCTCAATGCCATATTTTAAAACAGTTAAAAGTATATAAAACTTTATTGGAAAACAGGATATTATTTTGCAAAATCTGGTTAGGCAAATTTTCTTAAATGCTATGTAAGTCATAAAAGACGAAAACCCCATTAAATTAAATATCAAAATTTAAACCTCTGCTCTTCAAAAGTCACTATTAAAGAAATTAAAAGGCTACTATTTAGAATACTTATTTCAGCTGAAAAACTAGTATCCAAGAATATATATATAATCTTCCATAACTCAAAAATAAGGAAGCAAACAACCCAATTAAAAATGTTCAAAAAGACAACCAAGGGATATCATAAGGCCTATTTTTATATGTGTAAAATATTTTCATGTGTGAATGTATTTTTACAGTGATACAATTGTTTTAGATATTGCTTCTGGAATTAGTTATACAATCATATGCCTTTATCAAAATTCTTTGAACTTGGGGCAGCTGGGTGACTCAATTGGTTAAGGGGCTGCCTTCAGCTCAGGTCATGGCCCTGTCAGGCTCCCTGCTCAGCTCAACAAGGAGTCTGCTTCTCCCTCTCCTTCTTCCCTCTACCCCTCGCCCAAGCTCTTGCACTCTCCCTCTCTCTTTCAAATAAGTAAATAAAATCTTTAAAAAGAATTCATTGAACTTATAACAGGGCAAGTAAATTTTACAGTATTTAAATTAGCCAAAACATTTGAATAGGTACTTCCAAAAAATAGATATATAAGCCAATAACAAAAAGATGTTCACCATCATTACGATTAGGAAAATGCAAATTGAAACTACTATACACCCACTATAATGGCTAAAATGTAAAAGACTAAAAACATCTAGTGTTGTCAAGAATGGTGTGGAGCAATTAGAATTTTCATTCTCTGATGTTCAAAATATAAAATGGTACAACCACTTTAGTAAACAGGTGGCTTCACCCAGAATTACATATACATTTACCACACGACACAGTAGTTCAGCTCATAGGTATTTACTCAAGAGAAATAAAAGCCTACATTTATGGAAACTCCTATATATAAATAAGATGTCTATGGGTTAGTGAATGGATAAACAAATCACGGTATATCCATATAATGGTATTCGATTCAAAAATTAAAAATAACAAGATATAACTTGCATATCCCCTAAAGTTTTATTCTAATAAAAGCCAGAAGCAAAAGGGTCCATAATGTAACATTTCATTTATATGAAATGGAAAAAGCTAATTTACAGTGATACGAAGCAGGTTGGTGATTGCTAGGAAGCCAGTGGTGGCGTAGAAGGGTAGGAAGTGGTGCTTGTGGGACAGTGGCAGCAAATGGGCACAGGAAATTTTTCTGAGGTGATAGAAGTATTCTATATCCTGATTGGGGTGGTGGTTATAGGGGTGTCACTTTTGTCATAACTCATTAAACTGTATATTTAAAACAAATATTATATGCTTAGATAAAATATTGGTATAAATATACAAAAGTTGAAAAAAAACAAAATGTTATTTTAACCAATATTATTAAGATATATAAAACACCTTTCCAACACAGGAAATGATATATATATAATTCTTTACACTTGGTAACATAGAACATTCACTTCTGAGGTGGTTCATTTAATTTTCAGTATTTCCGTAATGAAAACTTTGGACAACTTCCTGTCTTAGATACTAATTTTTTCTTTCTCTCTGCTTCTCTGGCAAAGAGGAACTCTGGAGGATGTTTAATCAAAGTATCTACTGCAGGGGCTTCATTAAATAGCTACCCCCCACGAAAGTGTGACTGAGTTTGAGCCTTTAAACCCTTCACTAGGTGAAATATCACAAACAAGTTCTGTCATAAAGAAAATTTCATATTCACTGAATAAAGCAGGATATGGAGAGTTTTTCATGTGTGAATACTACTGCCTTTTAAAAAAATCCAGCTACAAAGACCTCTAAAGTACCCAGGAAATCCTTTTGGATAGCCTTGTTTTGAGCAGTAGTCCCTGAGTTCTTTTAAGCTGTTTTCATTGATATGTTTGTTCTTTCTCCACCTTTACTTATTGAGTAGAAGGCCTATTGAAACTGGATAATGACAGTCAGTACTTCCTGACAATTGAAAGGCAGTGAGATAAAAGGGGAATGGCAATGGGATAGGGTGATTGCAGTCAGGTATTTACTTGTCAAAGAGTTTTTGAGATAGGTTTGTATAAGATTCAGATTGCTGAGCACGGAGCCTGAGGCAGGGCTCAATCCCAGCGCTGAGATCATGACCTGAGTCAAAATCAAGAGTTTGAGGCTTAACCACCTGAGCCACCCAGGTGCCCTTACAGGAGATTTGACATCGTGAATATAAATGCAAATGTTAATGCCTATCTGAGGGGGGGAAAAAAAGCAACCAAATAAATAAGTGTAGTTGCCTCAAAGAACAAAAATTAGGCTGGTCTTGCTTGGAGGAAAAATGTGGACATCTTTAAATGCATCTAAATTCATTCACCTCCTATTCTGTTTGAAAAAATAAATGGGATTTTAAAGATAGGCAAAACCTGGCGTCAGTGCTAGATGCCACTGAACAGACACATCAAGATGCACAAACTTTGGGGAATTTTTTGCTACATGCAGTGCAGATTCAATGAGATTAAATAATTTATAAAAAAAATATTCATCAACGGGGCGCCTGGGTGGCTCAGATGGTTAAGCGTCTGCTTTCAGCTCAGGTCACGATCCCAGGGTCTTGGCATCAAGGCCCACATCAGACTCCCTGCGTGGCAGGGAGTCTGCTTCTCCCTCTCTCTCCTCACTGCCCCTCTGCTTGTGCTCTCTCACTCTCTCTGACAAATAAATAAATAAATCTTTAAAAATAAAATATTTGCCAAAATAATTTGTCAAGGAGTGACCTAGCCTTTTGGGGGAAAAAAAAAATTGAAGGGTATTTTACACCAGACAGACACTGAGGATTGGAGGGATGAATGCTAATGATGGAAAAGGGTTGAAAAAGCAGCAGATAACTCGCCATAATTTGGGAGAATTAAAAGGGAGTTAGTGGTGGGTCATAGAAGCTCAGAAAACTAAATATTTTAGGTTGGTGATGAGGATGTCATTTCCAAGTGAGCAGGTGCTGGTAGTCTCTGACACAATAGGAAGTCCCACTGAGCAGTAAGATTTTATGGAGTGGTAGTTTGGGGTGGGGTTTCTCCAGGGCCAGTTAGTGTCATTCTTCACAGGAAAAATGCTTAACAACTTAAAGGAGACCAAAAAAGTGCTGGACCACAGAACTATTTCCGCTTGCACAAGCACAGCATCTTTTTGATATTGAGCCCTGTCTAATAACCCATTTTTATGAATAAGACAAGCCCCATCCTTTGGCAGCAAAAAGAAGCAAGATAAACAAGAGAGTATGAAGTCATCATTCCTAGCATATTAAAAAAGAATAACCCTCAGAGAGAGCTCTACTTTTGTCACAGTACTGGAATTTCCTCCCAGGTAACCAGACCACCCAGGTGAAAAAGCAGAGTAATCCTGATGCATGTAACATTTAGTGTATTTACACTGAATCAACAAGCCACCTGGATACACAGAAGTATGCATCAGTGTAAAGTCCAGGAATAACAATGCTGTATATATATTCTTTCAGTTTTTAATTTACCTCCCATGACTATTCTGTTTGTGTAAACCTGAAATCCTTTCCAAGGCAAAGCTACCTAAAAGCATCTCTACTGTTGAATGAACAAGAAACACAAACCATGGGGGAAAATGTTAAGAAAAATCGAATCCATTAAAACTTGAAACTGCACTAAAATAAAAAAAATAAAATAAAAAAATAAGAAAACTTGAAACTGCAGTAATAAAAAAGATTTCATAAAAAAGATTAAAAGATAACCAGAAAAGGATTTGTATATAGATTTTTTGTATTATTTGTACAGTATGTATACTTTGGTCTCAAAGTTATAAATAAAACACATAGGGAATTAATTACCATAAAAATCAATTTTGTAACAATTCTCCCATTCCTTTTAAATTTTTGTTCAAATCCCAGTTAGTTAAGAGATAGTGTAATATTGGTTTCAGGAGTAGGATTTAATGATTCTTCACTTACATATAATACCCATGTTCATCATAAGTGCCCTCCTTAGTACCCATCACCCACTTAACCCATCCCCCCATTCTCTCCCTCCATCTGTTCTCTATAGTTCTCTATAGAGAACTGTTCTCTATAGTTAAGAAATTCTTATGGTTTACTTCCCTCTCTTTTTTTTTGTACTTCCCATATGTTCATCTGTTTTGATTCTTAAATTATACATATGAGTGAAATCAAAAGATATCTATCTTTCCCCGACGGACTTTTTTCACTTAGTGTAATACACTCTGGCTCCATCCACATCATTGCAAATGGCGAGATTTCATTCTTTTTGATGGCTGAGTAATATTCTTGTGTGTATATATATATATATATATATATATATATATATACCACCACTTCTTTATCCATTCAGCAGTTGATGGGTGTTTGAGCTCTTTCCATTATTTGGCTATTATAGATAGTACTGCTATAAATATTGGGGTGTGCACCTTCGAACCTGTATTTTTGTATCCTTTGGGTAAATACCTAGTAGTGCAATTGGTGGGTCATAGAGTAGTTCTATTTTTATCTTTTTGAGGAATCTTCATACTGTTTTCCAGAGTGGCTGCCCTAGTTTGCATTCTCACAAAGAGTGTAAGAGGGTTCCCCTTTCTCCACATCTTTGCCACCACCTGTTGCTTCCTGTGTTGTTAATTTAAGTCATTCTGACTGGTGGGAGGTGGTATCTCATTGTGGTTTTGATTTGTATTTTTCTGATGATCCGTGATGTTGAGCATCATTTCATGTGTCTGTTAGCCATCTGTATGTCTTCTTGGGAAGAAAGTCTGTTCATGTCTTCTGCCCATTGAAATGTATATAGAATTTTAATTCCTCTAAATAATAACCAAGAGGGCCTAATGTTTCCCTCAGTTTAACTAAACTTACGATAGGTTTCTTCCTGATTATAGGCCCTTGACCTCCCTTCTCTTAGAACACAACTTTAGAAAACTTGCTAATATAAATTATTTCTCAGCCTTTTTGAGATACAAATCTTCCCTATCTTCTTCCAGTTCTAGAACCAAGGGATATCTTTCTCAAAGACATAGAGACATCCCCTTGAAATGTAATCATCTAAGGAAAGAGCACCTCCTCTATTTCCCAGTCCCTATGGGAAGGTAGGATCCTAACTTCCCTAAGCACCAGTCAGTAAACACTGATGATGTAAGTACATTGATCAGCCCCACCCATAATGTCCTCTAGTATTTTTCCACTAACTCATCCCAAGGCTTAAAAACTTCCCTATTTTTTCAGTCTCTTTCCACTAATGCAATACTCACGAACAAAATTTTCCTTGGTAGCTTAACTTGTCCAGGGAAATTTCTCTTTTATAAACCAATATAAAAAAGAATAAATGTGCACTAGGAAATGGTCAAATGACTTCTTCCAGAGTGTGTATTGCTTATAAGCATATGAAATGATGCTCAGTTTCACTAGAGAAATGCAAATTAAAATATCGGTGGCATAGAATTTAACAACTATCAGATTAGCAAAATTTAAAAAGCCTAAGGATATAAATAACACACACAGTTGGTTTTAGGGTAAGCTGATACAATTACTTTAAGAATAATTTTACAGTATTAAATTGAGGTGAAAAAGCCCACATTCAAAGGCCTAGGATTTCACCACAGGTATGGACACTAGAGAAATTTCCCACATGTGAAATGTGGACAAGAAGAAATGTACAAGGAAATTTACTCAGGTATTCTTGATAATAGCCAAAAGGAGAAAAAAAACTAAATTCCCATTAAAAGGATAATGAACTTCATATATTCATAGGTTTGAATATTATACTGTACTTAAAATCAATTACATTTACTAATATGAAGAGTTTGTCAAGTCATAAGAATTGAAAAAAATGAAGGATTGTTGTATGATAATATATGACTTTTTAAAACCTGCCAAGCAACATATTCACAGATCTACACCTATAATGTAAAACACTAAAAAGCATTTCTGAAAATTACAAACAATAAACTTATTACAATAGTTATTTAACAATGGTGAAGCAGAGCAGGAAATAAGAGATTTTAATGATCCTACGAAAATAAATGAAGACAACCAATGACCTTGCTACAAAAAAGAAGTCGGTTGCCATCAGCTGCATTTAGCAAAGACTCAAAGGAATACAGGAGTGGGAAGATTTACAGTTATAAAAAGAGAAACACAGAGAGAGAGAGAGAGACTGAGGGAGAAAGCATTAGGAATTCTCTGATTGGAAACTATTTGCCTGGGGAAGCTAGAAGCAGGCTAACTAAAATCATCCATGTCATTGGTTAGAGCATAGTTGGTTTTCTCCAGTTGGTCCTAAATCTAAGGTCCCTAAGCACTTGGAGAAGCTGTCAGTTATTCATCAAGTCTTGGCCACTTGGGGCCAAGTTTACAAGGTTATTGTTACAAGATTATTGTTTGGCTTCCTGGACTGGCCACTACACACAATGGTTTGGTTTTGTGGCTTGGCTGCTAAAGGCTGTGGGTCAGAGTTCTGTTTTCATATATGATCTCACCACTGCCCATTCGTCTATTCAGTCTATCAGTCTGAAAAGTTTATTCATTAAGAATACACACTATTCACTTAAGATAACATGTAATTCAATAGATACTTCAAGTGGCAAGAAGCATGACTTTATATTAATAAAATAAAATCTAAGTTAAGATATAACTGTATGCATTTTGTTATTTTTTGGCATTTGCTAAAGGTTATCATTATCTGCATGTATATATAAGTACGATTTCTAAGCTAAAACTATACGATGGGTTTCCAAAATTCTGATTCTTAAAACATACAGCCCAAGATATTTTGACACTCAAAATGCACACTGCTACGTGACTGTACATAAAATTTTATTAATACATATTTTCATCCCTGAGCATTATAATTCAGGCTGGAAAATGCAAGTAATGTATTATATTTCTCAAACATTGTTTTCTTTTTTCCTTTTACCTTCAATATTTCAAGTTATGGGACAGAATCTATGATATTAGATATTATGAATCACTTTTTGACAAATGATCATTTATCCCTCAACTACTATAGTATAGGTGTTGATATATAGTAGTAACTTTTGTTAGAAGAGAAACAGAAAATTCTGGTGTAATAAAATGCTATTTTTTAGGGGCCAAAGCTGTCTCTTTGTAAAATGATATGTTCCTTGAAATAAGTCCTATTATTATCAAGCTAAAAAATAAGTATGACTTCATATCTGATAAAGTGTTATAGCTAATTCTGATTTCTTTCTTGATTTCATTTTGAGGTTTCAAACTTCCTTAGAGCACAAATGGCAAGGGTTGTTACTGAGGAAATCACTAGTTTATAGAGGAACTGACTGATTTGAGGTGGGGTCATAAGGATTTACTAATGATTGGCTTTTTTTTTTTTCTTAGAATATATGTCAGAAGTTTGCAATGACTAAAAAGATAACTGTGGATGATTGCTATTAGCTTTTTTGAAATTTGTGTTGGTCCCATTTTTGGGGAGACAGTGCCCTAGTCATCCAAACAGTATTAACAGAGATTGAAAATTAGCTCCTTCCCCCTTCCTCAGCTTCAAAATCAGGTCAGGTTGTTCTGTAAATGAAAACCCAACTGAAGCTGTTTCTCTTATCCTCTTTTTTGACTAAATCAGGATTCTAGACTTCAAAGCTATTTTTAAAAATATAGTCTTTTTCAAAAGGAGCAATACAATCAGTGCAGACAAAAGTAAAACTCACAGATCAGCCTCTTCAAACTTTGAAACTAAGATGAAAAGACCCATTTTAAATTCCATGGACAGTGAAATGTCATACTAATCATGAAATTGACCCATAGGTATGATTTTCTTTGACAGTTTTATTTTAAGAGCAGGGGGATTAATCATGCAATCATTAAACTGAGATAAATTAAATGAATTTTACATTAATAAAGGCCGTAGATAGTTTTACAGGTCCATTCAGAAGTTGCAAACCATCATGAATATGCATCCTTTTGGTGTCATATTTGCCCAATAAAAATCCTCTGAAATCTGTTTTAAAGGAAAATTTACAACCCTGTGCACCATTGCTGAGTGCCTGTCTTGTAAATCTAGATTTGACCACATTTCTGTTTTGTCCTTCATGTAGAAAAAAGGAAAAGAGAGAAGAGATCTTTTTAATATGCTGAGCAACTTCTTTCAAATCTCAGAAAAATATGATGAGTAATACTTTTAAAAATGACCAAGTCCTCAAGAATCTCAAGTTCAGTATGGACGACAAACTCATAAATTCACAGTTAATAAACTATACACAACGGTGTTGTTAGGTGCTATCCTGAAGTTTACGGTACCATAAATAAGAAAACAACCAACTCTCTAGGAGAACTATAAGGCAGTGCAGGGAAAGCAGGTTTTAATATGAAATCGGAACTATGAAAAAGAATACAATAGACAAAGAAAATGGGGAGAAAAAGACTGCTAGGCAGAGGCAAAAGAATGGTCCAAAAAACATGAAAAGATTTGAAAAAGTTCAGCTTGGCTGAGGCATGAAAACTGTCACTGAAGATAGAGCGTGATGAACTTTTCATCTCATGACAAAGAATCTGAACATTGGCTTTTAGGTAATGAGCAGCCAATACACATGAGCACATTTTGAATTTATTGTTTTTTTTTTCTTTTTTTAAAGATAATTGACAGTGGTGCCATGAGCTATGAGTGCAGGATGAGCTATGAGAAGAAGAAATCAGGGGCAGGAAGTTGGTATTGAGGCTGTTTTAGTGGCAAATAATCTAATTCAAAAGCCTCTAGATAGGAAGCAAAAAATCCAGCCTCCATTACTAAGGTAGCAATTAATGAATGATTCGTCATGAATCTGAGAGAAAAAGTTGGAGATTAAGATTTTAGTTTAGGTAAGGATAGTGGTACGGATTAATCCAAATGGGGGATATTATAGGAGGAACAGTATGAGATCTCTGGCTGGGACGGAGAATGAAAGTAGAAATACATGCGATTTTTGTACCCCAGATGGTTCTCAATTCCTAAAGGATGCTCACTAGAGAGTTAGACATACAGGTCTAGGTCTTGACCCATAAACCCGTAAATTCACTAGCTGATATTCTGTCAGCTGAGGAGCTCACCCAGAAACAGTATTAACAAATAAGAAGAGACAAGGTCAAGAATAAAACTCTAAGGAGCTACAGCATTTGAAAGCTTGTGGAGGAAAAGGAGGCGAAGAGGAACACTAAGAAAAATCCACACAATTAGAAGTTGTCACTGCTGTTGATAGTGTTCTAAAAGCCAAAAGAGATCATTTCCAAAAGCTCAGGCAACTCTGTCAAATGACAGCATATGAATCACAATGTTGCCACAATGGTACTTTCATGGATGTTTTGTTATTTTTTTGTTATTTAGTCAAACAACTGAGGATCATGTACTAAATAAAAATCCCCTTATTGTCATCATCCCCTTTTTCTTTTATCTTGCACACACACACACACAAATGAATGTTGCATTTAACAACATTTTTGTTTCTTTTCTTTGTTTTTTAAATTTAGCTCTGTGTCAGTTATAGATTGCATTTGACTGAGAGTAATAGAACACCAAGATATTGTGACATAAACTTTCAAGGATTTAATTTCTCATGTTAAAAAAAAATGAATGTAGGGGCGCCTGGGTGGCTCAGTTGATTAAGCAACTGCCTTCAGCTCAGGTCATGATCCCGGAGTCCCGGGATCGAGTCCCATATCAGACTCCCGGCTCTGCAGGAAGTCTGCTTCTCCCTCTGACCTTCTCTCCTCTCATTCTCAGTCTCTCTCTCTAATAAATAAAATTAAAAAAAAATTAAAAAAAAAATGAATGTAGCCCTCTCCAATCTGCTACATTAGCTTTATGGCCTCTTGGATCTGGCTCTTTCATCTAACAGCCTATTTCACTGACTGACCACGTGGCTTCCATTCTCAAGGTCAAGATGGCTCCTAAAGTTCTGGTTAACACATCTGAGTTGCCAATCTAATGAAAAAGAAAGAACAGAAGGATAAAGAATGCTTCTCTCAACTGAACTAGATTCTTTGAAAGAACCTTTCCAGAATTCCTTCCCAACACTTTCACTTACTTGATCACATCTTGTTTCTTTGGAGATTGGGAATATAGCCTTTATGTTTAGCAGCAATGGGTCATGGTAAAATTTGGAGCCCGGAAAAGAAAATGGGTATTCGGCACTTTACTAGCTGTCTTTCCTTTAAGTTTCTTCTTTTTTAAATTTTATTTTAAGTAGGCTCCACACCCACCTTAGGTCTTGAACTAATGAGCCTGAGATTAAGAGATGCATGCTTTACAGACTGACCCTGCCAGGTGGCCCTCAAGCATCTACTATATGGAAGAGTTTGGCTAGTTTGTAAAGATAAAAAATATTTAAATGGAGTCCCTTCTTTTTGCCAAGTAACTAATAGTCAAATAGAAAAATGTGTGTAAAAACAAATATAGAAACTATTTTGGCAACTCAGAAGACAATGTGCAAAGTGCAGTGGGATATAGTTGAAAAAGGGATCCCTGGTGGAATGCAGATTTTCCAGGAGGCTAATGCTGGCCCAGGACATAAGAGGATGTAAGAGTGATAGGCAGGAAAAATGTGATGAAGCACCAAAAACAGGATTGTAAGAATAACCCTGGATCTCAGAAATTGACATAGGAACTTAAAATCCACATTAGAAACTTAGAAAGTTAACGTAGAGAAATTTAGGCACTTGAGTACATGGAAGCTTCTAGGTCCTGAGTATTAGCTACTGAGAAATTTTTCCTGAAAACGATTCCTCAAAACTGCAAGACAAATTCTTTACTAAAGCCCTGAGTAGCATCCATATTTGACATTAATTTGCTAGAAGTCCTTGTGCTTCTCTAAAGAATAAATTGCTATAAGCATCGTACCAAATAGGAAGAGAAAGAAGTCTGCTGTTTTAGAAATCTTCAGGTATTCAATTTAGATAAATTTATTGTTTGACAAGAATTGTGAAGTTAATTAAACAAGTAGGCCATTAGATTGGAGTGGCTATAATGGCTGCCGAGGTCTATATAAGCAAACCCAAATCTAAACCTGGAGATCCTTCAAGGTTACAGAATCAAGATGGTAAGGACAACCTATTACGAACAGACAATGAGGCTTTACGCTATAGCCCATCAAATAGCTTCTCTCCTCCCCCTTTTTTCCTTCAGTACTTTCTCTGTGTAAGTCTTTCACCTAGTTCCTGTCCTCAGAACACTCATACCCCCTTCTGGTCTAATACTGCCTAATTCGAGTAGATTTTTACTCAAACTGTTAAAATTTTTAATATGCCTCAGTTTATCTTTTAACAACATGAAATACAAAATGTATTTTAAAGGTATATTACATTTTACTCCAAATAAAGATATTAAGATGATAGCTAGAGAAATTTAAAACTCTTGCTTGAAATGATTTATGTTTAATCAGATTTTTTTCATAAAATGTGCAATTTAGTTTTCTGAATTTTATTTGTAGACCCTTATACCCTGATAATTGTCCTTAAGTATTTTAACTGAATTATTGATTTTCTGATGTTATTTCATGACATATATTCCTATCAGATAATAATATCACCATCTATATTTACTAACTCACTTAATCTTACAACAACCCTCTGTAATACAGACCATTATGATTACAATTTTGCAGACACAAAAATGTGAACATTGTATATTCTAGCCTTTTCTTTCGGGAAATAGGGAGATATGACTTTCTAAATGTGGTAATTATTAGCTATTTAGAAACCGTGCCATCCACTACACCGCAGCAAGATATTGTATAGGAAGGTGAACTTCCTTTTTTCCACAAAAATTTTATTTACAAAACTAATTTCCACCATTCTTTCAAAATCCGAAGAAACAAAGAGTTATGTAAGGCTGAAAATCAGCAGTCTTTTAAACCTCCATTCCGGGAATTAAAATAGTCCTTATCGAAACTGGTTCATGGAGTCCTAACTCCTCTCTCCTATGTACCTTTTCTTAGAACACTTTGCCCCTATTGAACACACCTCTTTATTGAGACAGATGGAGTACCGAGCCCTGTGCTTCCAAAGTGCCACACATTTGGTATCATGGCTGTTTTTGTCAATAACAGAGGAGCAGTCTCCAAGAAGCTGACGCAAACTCCAGAGAATAAAGAAGCACATGATTCTCCCAGCTGAACTGAGCAACTACTTGAGGCATTTCAAGTGAGGGAGAACGGAAAAACAAAGCCATAAGACTTTTAAAAAATAACACTTTTTTTAGCAAGGCATTTTGGGAATAGCTCTCAGCCTCATGGGGGCTAGGGTAGCCTTATTTGCAGCTGCCAGTTCTACTTTCCTCTCTTACTTTCTGATTCCCTTACCAATCCAGAGAGCTCCGATACTTCAAAAGAAAATTATCTCACTTACCTTTGGGAGGCAGGATATGGCAGCAGAGTCAACAATAGGTTTTGACCCTCCCATTGTGGGGACCATTAAAACTTCAAAATCAAAACTGCTTCAAATAGAACATATCCAATGCCAAGATACAATTTTTCAAGTACACTGGAACGTTGCTGAAATAAACTATTTACCTTAAGTCAGGGTACAGCAAGGAAGAGATTTTTCTTACTAGTGTTAAGTGTTATCCATGATTGTTAGTTAATTAAAACCTTAAGGCAGGGGATCCCTGCGTGGCTGGCTCATTTGGTTAATTGTCTGCCTCGGGCTCAGGTCATGATCCCATCGTCCTCAGATCTAGCCCCGCATGCTGAGCAGGGAGCCTGCTTCTCCCTCTGCCTCTCCCCCTGCTTGTGCTCTCTCTCTCTCTCTCTCTCTGTCAAATAAGCAAGTAAAATAAAAAAAAAAAAAGAAGAAGGAGAACCTTAAGACAGGTGTAGAAAATGGCTTTAGACTGGGAGCATGAAATTTGGAGTCAAATAAGTGCAAATGAACTGACACATGGACTGTTTTGAGCTAATGGCAATCAAGACCCTTTTGGGGCCACCTGGGTGGCTCAGTCGTTAAGCTTCTGTCTTTGGCTTGGGTCGTGATCCTGGAGTCCTGGGATCAAGCCCCACGTCGGGCTCCCTGCTCTGCGGGGAGTCTGCTTCTCCCTCTCCTGCTCCTTGTGTTCCCTCTCTCACTGTCTCTCCCTCTGTCAAATAAATTTAAAAAAATTGTAAAGAAAAAAAAGATTAAAAAAAAGACCCTTTTGGCTAAAGAGAAACTTTTATCCCTCCCTTAACAACCTAGAAAAATCTAAATTGGCGGTCTTTCCCAGAATAAGAGTTATTACCAGAGATAAATTTCATCTGAGTGAACCATCTGTATGGCAAGGCAAACACCTAATTACCAAAAATATGCTCTTATGCCCCTCCTTCCCTTTAAAGCCCCAGGCCCACATCTCATGCCTTTGCTCAGGATGGCATATATACCTCATTTTACCTTTCTGTCTTTGAACCTCTCATATATGTGGGATTCCTGTGCATACGAAATTAAATTAGATTTTCTTCTATTCATCTGTCTCATGTTGGTTTAATTCTCTGAGGGTAATGGAAAATTTCTTCACCACATATATAATCAATTTAAAATATTTTGATTTTGTGCGCTCAAAAATCCTTGGCCTTGAAAAATCACAAAAGCATTGGACAATTGCTTTTAAGATATTCTAATTTATTACTAATTTATAACAGCATTTTCCTTAGGTTTAAATGAATAGAATATTAAATTAAATGTGATTGCCTTTAATAACCTGAAGGGGAGTATATATTTCATTCAATTGCTCTTTTAAATTCTATTTTTATATATTTTATGTCTTTTCACATCATATAAATATGCATCAATTTCCCACAAATCTATAAATTGTCCAGATTTGCATTCGACCCTCTCAGAAATAATAAAATGTGTAGTTTATCAAAAGCGGCTAAGTTGGCATTTAGACTATAAAAAGTAAGTAGTAAAACTATAAATCTAGTGCACAAATGAAGGCATTTTTTGAAATAGCTTTTGTCTTGCATTATTATTTTCAACTTAAGAAAGATACCCAAAAACCAAGAATGGATTTACTCCATAAATATATTATTATTTGAATAGCAGATTTTGAGTGACATTATTTTAAAAATCCTGATCTTGGGTACTATTTGATAATTGTTGTCAGTCTTTTCAATATTTTTGTTTCTCTTTTCCTCAGCAAGTTCCAAATGTGCCTGCAGATTTTAACAACAATGACAACAGTGGAAACCATGACATCTTATGAAGGAAGTCCCCAGAGCCTCCAGAATTAGATTTTTCGTGCTCTAGATGGAGGGAGCAACCGGAAGCAATGTCTGAAAGGAATCACAGCATGTGCACTCTCTATGGAAACCTTCTTCTGCTGATTTGGTGAAGTTCTAAACTGAGGTAAACTCTCTCAACTCAGTTGTGTAGAAGGATGGCAAAGGCGGAATGACAGCAGCACTGATTGAAACCATGAATAAGCATTCAGATCTCAGGGGGAAGAGCTCCCCAGATGGAAGCATAATTCTGGAATAAATCAGTTTGAGGACACCTTTGAGATCCTGTTAAGAGCCTATGTGTGACCCCTTGATTTCCCTCTGCTCAAGACAGTGAAAAGACAATAAACCCTCACAGTCAGAATGGAAGATAATGAAATCCAGAAAGGAATTCTGTAAAATCTCATTTAACCTACTGAGGAGATAGATCTTGGTTTCTAGTCAATGCCCACATCTAGAACAAATCAGTGAGTGGAAGCAGCAAAAAAAAAAAAGAAAAAAGAAAGAAGAAAAAAACCAACACTCACAATTTTGTGGTGTAGATGCTTCTTACAAATGTCAGCAGTTGGAGACTCCATATTCCTGTAGTGCACTTCTCTCATCTATTACCAAGTTACTCTCCAAGCACCCCTGCCACCCTGCTGATCTCTCCAGACCCCCCAGTGTTGGGGACTGTTACTGAGTGCAGGATTCCTTATAGTTCATTTTTTATTCCATAAAGAAAATTTTAGTTAGGATCAATTACCCAAGTGATTTTTGATACTTCTATTTTCTTTTTTTTTTGGTCTGTTATGCTCTCTCCATCCTCTTCTTTAAGGAAAAAATAAAAATTCAGACAAAGAAGCAGATGGGAAAGAGTCAGCAAATGCAGACAGATACATGAGAAAAAAGCTCCCAACTCCCAGGTGCACCTGTGAAACTGACCAGCTGATAATCCTCAACTAAATTGTCTAGACACAGAAGTAACAGATTTCTGAGAAAAGAAATCAGTGTTTTTGAGAATGCTGCACCTCTAGGTAAGCTGGCAGTGTGGCATTACTTCCACAAGAAGAGGTCAAGGAAAGGTCTTAAGGGTGCCAGCACTCAATGTGCTCTGCAGGAGAGACCTGGGTCAAGGGCTGCACCTCCCAAATCATAGAGTTCACCCTGCCCACACCCCCCAGGATGTCGCTAGGATGTCCCCAGGGTCACCAGCTGTATAAAGGCATTACCTCATTCAGATACCTCACACGGAAACATTATCTTCAGTTTGGAGCAAAGGTATGGTTTTCCTTATAACCACTTTAATGGGGTTTAATTTAACCATTAATTTCATGCTACACATGCTGGGAATCCTTAAAAAACCAGCAAGAACTGCACTTGTCTGGAAAGTATAAATTCTACCACTTTCTCCCTTGTTTTATTAAGTTTTATTAAGACACTCTATTTTCTTTTCCTTTTTTTTTTTTTTAAGATTTTATTGTTTATTTGAGAGAGAGAGAGAACACAAGCAGGCAGAGTGGCAGGCAGAGGGAGAGGGAGAAGCAGGTTCCCCACTGAGCAGGGAGCTCAATGCGGGGCTCAATCCCAGAACCCTGAGATCATGACCTGAGCTGAAGGCAGAAACTTAACCCACCCAGGTGCCTCAGTGACACTCTATTTTCTTTGTTCATTTTTTCCTTTCTAAGACTCTCTGACCCACTAATCCTGCAATTCTGTTGGCCGTGTATCTTATTTCTTGTTTTACATCTGACCTTTTTGATGAATGTCTGTTTAGTTCCATTACCTAGATTTTTCTCTCAAAATCTTACCAGGCTAAAACTTATATTGTTTGCCCACTTTCTCCATCAATTCTTGAGAGAGAGAAGTGAAAATACTAACTATGATGGAAGAATTGTCTATCTCTCCCTTTAGTTCCATCAGTTTCTATGTCATGTATTTTGAATTCTGTAATGAATCACACACAGAGATATGATTATTAGGTTTTCCTGATGAAATGTCTCTGTTATCATTATAATATTTCCTTCTTTACTAAATAGCTATCTTTGTCCAAAAGCCTGTTTTATCAGCTATTAATATAGCCAACTTGACTCTTTTTTTTTGAAAGATTTTATTTATTTGAGAGAGAGGGAGAGAGAGTAAGGGCGAGCAGGGCAGGAAGGAGCAGAGCGAGAGGGAGAAGCAGACTCCCCACTTAGCAGGGAGCCAGATGCGGGGCTCCATCCCAGGACCCCAGGATCATGACCTGAGCCGAAGACAGATGCTTAACTGACTGAGCCACCCAGGCGCCCTCCCAACCTGACTTTCTTAGGCTTATTGTTGGCATGGTATATTTTTTTCCATTCATTTATTTTCTATTGGTCTTATTCTTTTTATTTACTATTTATCACATTTAGGCAGCAAAGAGCTGTTTTATGCTTTTACCAATTCTGATAATCTCTGCCTCTTAACTGAAGTGTATAATCTAATTAATTATGTGGTTGGATTTAAATCTACTATTTTATTATTTGTTTTATATTCTGTGTTTCTCTGTTCCTCTGTTTCCCCTTTTATGCTTCTATTCATGATATTTGAATGTCTTAAAATTCCATTTTAATTAGTCTTTAAACATTTTAGCTAAACCTTTTTGTATTTCATTTTCTATGGTTGCTTTAGAGATTACAAGTGCATCCTTAACTTTTAATTCTAAATAGAGTTAATATTCAATAACTTTATTTAGTACATACAAACATTGTGAATTTATAGGTCCATTAACCATTCTCTGCTCTCCTTTATGCCATACAAATTTCATATGCATTACATTAGCATATATTATAAACCTCACAAGAACTATGTGGGGGTGGAAAAATAATTTTCCTTTACCCTTCTAGGTTAAAGGTGGCTGAGACCCACAACCCCCCCCTTGTAATAAGAAGGTAGATTAACAAGAGAAAAACAAACAATTTTAGTAACATGCGTATCTCTTGTGTACAGGAAAACTCAGCAACTCCCCAAAAGGGCTCAAGCCATCACCTTAAGTAACATCTCCAGCTAAAGACCAAAGAAGATGTTGTCAGGGCAGTTGTGGGAGGCTATCAGGAAAAGCTCACAAACAAGAGTCAGGCTGTTAAGCAGATTTAAGGCATTGCGTTTCCCTCGAAACCAGTTTCTGGCCTTTTAGTCCTTCTCTTCCTAAAAGAGAGGGAGACCACCCTTACAAATGGAATTCCCCTTATAAATGCAAGTGTCTGTTCTCCTTCAGTGTCATAGTTTTTGCTTTAAACAGTCATATGTACTTTAAAGAAATTAAGAGAGCTATTACTTTATATTTACCATAATATTTAATTTCTGGGTTTTTTTTAAATTCATGATTGAAAATCTAAGTTTTCCTATAGTATTGATGTAGAAATGTTGGGGTTTGGAGCTGATGGCCAAAAAAGCATTCTTGAAACATGTTTTTAGTGCAAAAGGCTGGTTTTATTAAAGCACAGGGACAGGACTGGTGGGCAGAAAGCTGCATGGGGTTGTGATGGGTGACTGATTATATACTTTCAAGTGGGAAGGGATTAGGGACAGCACAAGCCTCCAAGGTATTTTGGAAACAATGTTTCCAGGACCCTGAGGGGGCTAGCTATTATTAGGAAAAGGCCATTTATTATTGTTTAGTAAAAACTCAGTCCAGGAGACCCTTTCAGATGTTTATCAGTGGGCCAAATGCTTGGAGGATAATTACTAACAAGTGTCTTGGGGAGTAGAGATAAAGGAAGTTTTCAAAGGAATTTTTTATGTTAAAGTAGACTCATAGGATCCTGGGCGGGTCAGGATAATGTTAAGCCAAGACCCTTTTCCATTTGCAAAAGGTCAATATGGAGGCAGCTGAGCTCCCAGAGGAAGGTCACTCTACCTGTTTCAAGGACTTGTCAACGGGCTTTAGGCAGTAAGGAAATTTAATTTTTTCTTTTGCCTTTGTTTCCCACGTCAGTATCATTTTTCTCTCAACTGAAAAAAAAATCAATGTCTTGGCATGTAGATCTGCTGAAAATATATTCTCATAGGTTAACTTTATCTGAAGTTACTTATATTTCGCCTAATAATTGGAAGATATTTTGATGTTTATTGAAATTTAGTTGACATTTTTTCCCCATGCTTTGAAAGTCTCCTGGTGTTTTAAAATCCATGTTCTTTTGCTTCCATAAATTCTGATGTGATGTCTCTGCTTATTTGAATTTTGGTACCCTTATACTTCAGATATCATTTTTACCTAGATGCTTTCATAATATTTTCCTATATTTATTTTTAATGTTATAATTTGATGATGATGTATGCGAGCATAGTTTCCTTAGAATTTAACCTGTTTGAGGGCACTGTCACTGAATTTCTTGAATCTGTAAATTTTTTTTTAAAGTCTTTTCTTTATTTGAGAGAAAGACAGTGCACAAGCTAGGGGAGCAGCAGAGGAAAAGGGAGAAAGCAGGGTCCCCACTGAGCAGGGAGCCCAATATGGGGCTCAATCCCAGGACCCTGGGATCACAACCTGAATCAAAGGCAGATGTTTAACCAACTGAGCCACCTAGGAGCCTCAGAATTTGTAAATTTTTAAAATTTATATATTTCACCTAATTTGGTAAGTTTTAACTTATTATTTATTCAAATATTTTTTTTCTTTCCCCTGCATCTGGAATAACAACTACTTATATGTTAAAATTCTCCCACAAGTCACTGAGTCTCTGTCCATTTTTTAAAAATCACTTTTCCCTTCTTTAAACTGGATGATTTCTATTGACACAATTTCAATTTCTATTAATGTAGCTGATTCTCTTTTGTTTTTCTGAGGTTATAGGACTACAAAACTGTGGAGTTTTTTGTTAATAGCTCTATTGAGATATAATTTACATATCATATAATTCACCCATTTAAAGTATACTGTAAATGGCTTTTAGCTTATCCACAGAGTTGTCCAACTGTTACCTCATCAGTTTTAGAACATTTCATCACCCCCCAAAAAACCTCTCATACTGTAAGCAGAGTTAGGGGGCCCCCAGGAAAAGAAAGAAGTCATTTTAGCACCCAGCTATTGGCTCTACTTGCCCTAACACACTTCTTGCAGAACTTCCTAGGAGGTGTCAGAATTACAAAGAAATGCAAAATCATCAGATCAGTAGTTAAGGATTTTAAGGGAAAAAAAGGAAATGCAAAACTCCGCTTATAAGGCCTGGAAATAGCCTACCCACTCCCAGTGCTGTTTCAAAAGTAAGCAAGGCTCTGCATTCCTGACCCAAGATAAGAATCCCAAGACCCCATCCAGTGTACACTGAATCTGGGAGCATGCCCATGCCTCCTCCTCCTTTTCTGAGTCACCTGTCTTCATTATAATGTTAAAGTGTCCACACTGAATGACGTGGGGCTTGATCTCAGGGTCCTGAGATCTTGACCTGATCTGAAATCAAGAGTGAGACATTCACTCAACCAACTGAGCCACCCAGGCACCCCTGTCATGCTTTCTAAGTATACCTGCACACCCTTATGCCTGTCTTTGTTTGCAATGATGAAGCTCCCCTTTTGGAATATTCATCCTAACCTTAAATAAAAGGAACCCACTCATCCCTGCTCAGAGTCACAGAATAGAATATGGTTGCCCCTTCTATTTTCTCCAAGTCCTCAATCCAGACTTAAAAGATATAAATTTTCTTTTCTTATTCAGTTCTAATACTAGATATAGATATTCTACTTTGTTCAGAAAACAAGCCTACAAAAACATTCCACTTTTTTTCCTCAGCCTTATCAGAAAAGGAACATAAAGTTCCAAAACATAAATAACAATTTTGCCAAAACACAGTTCACTATTCAGGGAATGACACAGCTAGGGAGGGGAAAGCACTCTCTCTTACACCACACGCAAAGACACACACACACACATACACACACACACAGTGTTAGCCTTTACTCAAAAAATACACTTTCTTACCCTCCATAATCTCCTGGAAAGGTTGAAATGACCAATGACATCCTTAAATTAAAATTAGAAAAATTTTCAGAAATCCTTGAGCTCCATTCGCCAAGGGTACTCTCCCACTACCTGTGATGGTCATTTGGGCCACTGCCTCAGGGACATGCAAGTTATCTACCTATGAACTGGGAACCGAAGGCCCATGTCATTAGGGAAATTATCTCTAATACAAGGCTTTGCTATGCCGCATGCAGACATGGCAAAATATTGAAAGATACTCATGCACTATATCCATGCACTACACACATTAAAGCTGCCTTCCCACATCTTCCTAAACAGACTCTTCATGATTGTCAGCCAAGACATTTAATCTATTGGAGGACAGATCAGAGAAAAGATGCTCTTGAACTTTGTCAGGAGAGACTCTATCAGGTATTGTGAAGAACAAATTCCAAACAAACTCCAGGGAACCAAACCTTGGGTTCGCATTTCAAAACAAAGAAGAAATTTAGAATTCTACACAAACTGTATGACTATGCCAATATGGAAACTCAAATTGAAAATTCTCAGAGATCCCCTAGAAGCAGCTGATCTTTGAAAGCAGACAGTTGATTCAAGACCTTTAGAATAGTGAATGACTTCAAATAGTAAACAGCTTCTGCCGAAGATGTAGGACCAACATGCATAGTTAACTCCCATTTTGTCTTTGATATGCTTTCTTATAACCACTCTCATTTTCTATAGAGCCCTGATTGTCATCCACACATAGTAAACTTTTTCCTCTTTTCTTCCCTTCTAACAATAATTGTTAATCAAGAACATCCTCATCCATCACAAGACTTCAATGATATATAAAAACCTCTGGGCAATCATTAAAATCGAGCCCATCAAATGGGACCATAAAGAATTATAGCCAATGGCATCTCTACCTTTATTTACACAGACAAATGATGGGAAACAAATCAACCTATTGCTTTGCTAGTGTCTCTGTGTCCCAGAAAAAGAACCAACTATTAGAATCTATTGCTCAGACCATAAGGAATTTTAAATTTGAATTCAATGATCTTCATAGAACAATGGGCAAATATTTCCCACCTAAAAAAGACTAATAGAAGTCTGTATATGTAACCTAGTTTATGTAAGGCCTTGGCTCTGATCTTACATTGTAAATAATTCTTTTTCCCCTAAATCTCCATGTGCTCCTACTAAATACTAATTTCCTTTGAGGCCATGGCATCTGTCCTATTTACCTTATACTAATACTCATGCACATTAGTAGTAATATTCCTTTTTTTTTTAGCAATAATATTCTAAGACTTGTCCATGCCCTAAGACCCTAGTTTTATAAATCACAAAGTCTAGAAATACCAACTCAGAAACAAGCTCCACAATGAGGCCACCTTGATTATTCAGGAAATCTACCTGGGGGAATTACTGACCTATTTTTTATGTGAGCAATCAGAACAGTCTTCCCATCAGTAACATGCTCTCAAACTGAAAAATCTGTAAGAAATGTATCACTCACTTGGGGAGAAGTTATTAATGAAATCACCTCTCTCTCCTACCTGGAAAAATTATCAACTCATTGGCACAAGTAGTAATGGACAATCACATTGCTCAGATTTTTTTGTTGGCCAGTTATGGTGGCTTCTGTGTCATTGTAATTTTACTTGCTGTACTTAGATCAATAGAAAAGACAAGGTAGAAGAGGCTATGAGTTATCTTAAGGAAAATCTACTTAGTTCTTTAGGGTCTGTCTTTCGGGCCATGGGATTTGTTTCTTCGCTTGGTTTGGGCACTTGAGGCTTCTGATTCTGAGGCATCTAATAAGGACTATTTGTTTATTTTTTCATATTGTTCATGATGCTGGTCCAGTGGATTCTATATAGAGTCTTAACGTGTGTCTTCACAGCTGCCTTCTCCTCAGATGATCATTAAGATAATGCAACAACAAAAAGGTCAAGATCATACAGCAGAGCTGACTGTGGAGATCGCTAAACAATCTCTGAGTAGTGATGATCTATATCACTGGCCTTCCCTAAATTGCTCAACTTCTCCCAAACTAAAGGATGACCAAAAGAGGTATTGAGAGACTGAATATACAAATGGAAAATTTGCAGATCATACATGAAAAATAGAGATCTGATCCACAATTTCTGTAGCAAACAGTCTAGGAAGCCAAAGCACACATCTGGCTCGTATTGGTCAGGATTTGATAAAACTGCCAGTTACCATCATTTTTGGCCCTGCCCTTATTTTGGGACCAAGCAGAAAAGCTGATTATGCTCACCAAACCAATCCTATCAGATGACTTTCTTGTCTCTACATAAAATACGTCCAGCTTCCCCAAGGCAACAATCTTCAGAGCACACCTGAATCCTTCCCTTTTGTCACTCTAAAGTTTCCCAACTCTCCTGCCTAACCTTTGAGCCTCTGTCAGCACAAGTGATGGTGGCTGACTCCCTTGCTATAGCTAAGCTCTGAACAAATAGCCTCAGCTTGTCCTCACTTAAGTGGACTTCATTTATTTGCATAATACCTTTATCCCAAATTTCAAAGCTTAAACTGGATGAAAATTAGTTTTGGCATTGTAAACCTGTATCTGGAAGATGATACAAAAAGCAAGCGTTAAACCTTTGAATGGACTTCTTAGGGAAATTTATTGCATAAAATTTATAGTATTTTTATCTGTTAGAATTGTATATTTTTCTTTAAAAAAAAAAGATTTTATTTGTCAGAGAGAGAGAGCATGAGCACAAGCAGGGGGAGTGGCAGGCAGAGGGAGAAGCAGGCTCCCTGATGAGCACGAAGCTCGAAACAGGACTCGATCCCAGGACCCTGGGATCATGACCTGAGCTGAAGGCAGGTGCTTAACTGTCTGAGCCACCCAAGTGTCCCAGAATTGTATTCTTTTCTGCAAATACTGTTATTCATACAAAAATCACATATTGGACTTTTCTTACCAGTTAATAATGATATATGTATTTTTTTAAAGATTTTATTTATTTATTTATTAGGAAAGAGAGAGAGTGAGAGAGAGCATGAGAGGGGAGAAGGTCAGAGTGAGAAGCAGACTCTCCATGGAGCTGGGAGCCTGATGTGGGACTCGATCCTGGGATTCCGGGATCATGACCTGAGCCGAAGGCAGTTGTTTAACCAACTGAGCCACCCAGGCGCCCATGATATATGTATTTTTATGTACACATCTCTGTACTAAATGGTTACATGGTAAAAGTTGCTATATTAGTTCATGGACTGCTTTCTCAAATTTTATTTAGCTTTTCTTAACTTTGTGAGCATTTACAAAAATGACAAGTGGAAACAAAATTTAAAACTTTATAAAAAGCAAGCTTAGGAGCATAATCCGTTCTTACTTTCATGGGTTTGTCTGTTCACAAAGTCTTTATAATTTTCCACCATTTTCTAAGAACTCAGCATGTTTCCACAATAGAAAGGCAAAAGGATAGCCCTGAACTTGATACTGCCAGATTCCAGTGGGGAACCTATATATGTAATAAAAATCTATACTGTATAAAAAGAAGAACACACAGTTCCAAAGAAGCACATTGAAGGAAAATATACTCTCTCCCCAAAGCATCAAAGGTAGCTTTATAAAAAGATTGGTACTTGAAAGAAAAGCAAAGCTGCTGGTTTCACAATTCCAGACAGCAAGTTATATTACAAAGCTGTAGTGATAAAAACAGTATGGTACTTGAATTCTATCCTCAATGAGTTTCTAGGTGGAAAAAGAACAGAGACTATGATAGATGCACAGATTAGATTGTGTACACTTATGGGGGTAGGAGAAACAACATTGCTTTCAGTGAGAAGCACCCATGTCAGTGTGGCCATACATAATAACATGGCGGGAAGTAGGGAAAACCTACTGTAGGAAAATATGTGGAGTCCAACTTATAAAGGACCTCACATACTGAGTTAATTTTTCATCTTAAAGGAAATATTGAATCATTAATGTTTTTGAAGTGGGAGTACAAACAATCCCATTTCTATGTTAGAATGGTACTGCTAAAATTGGGAAGTGAACAGTAATATAGAATTGCAGAGACCTCCATTTATATCTGCAGTAGACAGAATAACAGCCCCCCAAAGATGTGTGTGTTCTAATCCCTGGAACCTGTGACTATGTTTGGTTGCATGACAAGAGGCAATTAAGATCGCTAATTAGCTGATCTGAAAATAAGGAGATTATTCTGTATTACTAGATGGGCCTGATGTAATTCCTAGGGTCCTTTAAATGTGGAAGAGAGAATCGGAAGAGTTAGTGTCAGAATGAATGCAGTGTAAGAAAGACTTGACTGGCCATTGCTATCTTTGAAAATAGAATGGGGCCCTGAGCCAAGGGTTGAGGCTAGTCTTGAGCCAAGGGATGAGGCTAGTCTCTAAAGGCTTGAAAAAGCAATAAAATGGATTCTACCTCACAGCCTTCAGAAAACCTCAGCCACGGAACCCACTGAGACCCATTTTGGACTTCTAACCTCCAAAACTTTAAGATAATACATATGGTGTTGTTTTAAGTCACTAAGTTTGTGGTAATTTGTTACATTAGCAAGGGGAAATTAATACAATATATGATCCCATGTACTAGATACATGTGACTTTTGGTAAGTCACTCAACTTTCTTTTTATCCAATTATAATAAGAGATAATATTATCCCCTTTGTCCTCGAGGAAAATTGAAATAATGTGCAGAAAGTGCTTCGCCTATGGTTAAATAAACAGTAGGTAACAGAAGTAGTAGCAACTATAGCATTACTTTCATCTTCATCAGCAATGGAAGTTCTGTGAATTAGCGAAGTTCCATTAGGCAAAAGAAGACAAATTCTGAATTATTTCAATAGATCATATTAGACAGAAGTGGGTTCTAAACAAAGATGGTGGCGGTGGGGTTGGTGAGGAAAGGATCCGAGAAGTATCTAAGGGAAGAGTCAGACTTTTTGGAAATGGATGTAAAATGTAGAAAGAAGACTTCTGTTTGCATGACTGAATATATTTCACAAACAGAAATATGGCTTAATAAATCACGCCATATTCTGATACATGAGTGCCTGTGTGGCTCAGGCTGAGAGCCATATGAGAGGTTGTTTCAAATGCATAGCCCTTTCCCACCTTCTTAGAGTATTAAAGACAGTGGGTATTTCTGTGCTGAGTTTGCAAGAAAAACCGATCCAGTATCAGATATGCCCCGCTGTCCATTGCTCTCCAATATCTTTGGTAGTATCTTAAGATCTTCCTAATAACTCCATTAACACCTTTTTCTCCCTGGCAGCCTGACTCCCCACATCTTTAATAAAGTACTTGCCTCCAGGGTGATCACACTGTCTCTGCTTGTTGGAAGTGCTTGAATGTTCTACCCTAATAATTATCTTCTCCAAATAGCTCCCTTTTTAACCTAGGCTTCCAACAGCAAAGTTTCTTTGTTGCTATGGATTCTGGACATACAACATTTTGTCAACTTTTGAACCTAACTCTCTCCTACCTACCAACAGTTATTCAAGTAGATATTTTTCCTTTACTTTATCTTGTTAACAAACACTTAGATATTGAGAATGTACTTATCTGGCATCCTGGTGAAATTAGTCCTTGGACTTCTGCTGATTTTAATCTTTATAAATGATCTAGAGAAAGGAAATGACTGTGAACTAGCCAGAATTACTAATCAGGCAAAATTGCAGGGGAGGAGAGAAGTAGAGGAATGTACAACCAGACAGGCAGGGTTCAATATGCCCTGTAGCTAAGTGGGTATGTGGTAAACAGAACATAATAGAGAACCTTGTGAAGAGCCCCGTACATCAAGCCAAAATGATTAAGAAATAAGTAATGCCATTCAGGTGAAATGCATGAAGTTTCGGGCATAATTATGGATCAGTCATACTCCAAAAGGGTATGAACTCTGTGAAGCTTCAGTTAGACCAGAAAAGGGGATAAGACTCGCTAATACGGCACACTTGGGACGAGATTTGCATTTCAATTTATTTTAACTTTCATGAAAAAAAAAACAGAGAGGAAATGAAATAAGATACCAGGATTTGCTGTCAGAGATTCATCTAATAGACTAGAATGTGTGTGTGTGTGTGTGTGTGTAGTTAAATTTACAATTGTATTAAATTTACAATTTAATACATTTTGATACATGTCTACATCCATGTAACTAGCACCTTGACCACCACATATATAATTCCATCAACCTAAAAAGTGTTCCTGAGTCCCCTTAAAAGCAATTTCTCTTTCTCCATAGGCAACCACAGTTCTTATTTCTATCTCTGTAGATTTATGTAGAATGTTCCAGAATTTCACATGTATGAAATCATACAGTATGTACTCAGTATTTAGCCACTTTCACTGAGCACAAAGCTTCTAAGATTCATGCATACTGTTGTGGTAATCAGTATTTCCTATTACAATTTGTTTATCCATTCTCTAATTGATGGACACTCTGTTTCCAGTTGGAAACTTTTTTTTTCTTTAAAGCTTATATGAATTTTCGTACACATTTTTTTGGATATGCTTCAGTTTATTTTAGAATTGGGTCATGGGGTAGGTATATATTTAACACTATAAAAAATAGCCAAAAAGGTTGGCAAAGTAGTTGGACTAATTTATATTCCTACCAGCAAAGACGGAGTTCTAATTAATCCATGTCCTTGCCAACATTTCGTGTTGCAAGTTTTTATATTTTAACTATTCTACTTGATGTGAAATTATTTCTCATTTTAAAATTTGATTTGTATGTCTATGAAGACTAGACATGTTAAGCACCTTTTTGCATGCTTTGGGACTACAAGTCTTATGTTAGTTATAATTGAGTTGTTCGTGTTTTCATTATTTATTAAAAGGGAGAAATATATATATGCAGTACTTTGTCAAATATAAATATTGCAAAAATTTCTCTAGTCTATAACTTGCATTTTCATATTCTTAACAAAAAGTCTTCAGACAGAAGCGGTTTATGCTCTCTCTCTCTCTCTATTTTTTTTTTTTAAACAACACTTTTTGCATTCTAAGAAATCTTGGTCCCAAAGATAATCCCCTATGCTTTCTTCCAGGAGTTTTAGACTTAATTTATATTAAATCTACATATCTATGTTTATATCTATGATACATCTGCAATTAAATTTTATGATATGATGATGGATCATATCGATCATCATAAGGGGATGTTTTTTTCCCCTTACGTTTATCTAATTTTTCCATCCACATCTATTGAAAAGAGGATCCTTTCTCTTTCAATTAGTTTGGCACCTAAATAGAAAAAAAAATCAACAGGGCATATGTTGATCTGTTTCTGGGGCTTCTAGTCTATTCCATTCATCATTTTGTCTATTCTTATATCAACAGCACATTGAATAAATTTATCTTTATTTAGCGTGTAAGCTCTCCAACATTAATATTGTTTTCAAAGTCTTTTACAAAATTTTCTGATTTCTCTTTCCTTTCTTTTCTCTTTTCTCTTTCACATACATGCCAAAAACAACTTACCAATTTCTATTTTTAAAAGTCCTGTTTGGATTTTTATTAAGATTGTGTTGAATCTATAGATCAGCTTATGGAGACTACCATCTCCAATTCACAAACATGGCATATCTCTATTTACTCAAGCTCCTTTAATTTCTCCAGTAATAATTTGTGTAGTTTTCTATGGAGAAATTCTTCTGAATACATCACCGTTGCTCTGGAGTTCTTGTTTGCCTGGAAAGATAAGTTTGCATCACAACTTGAGATCTCTTCTTGCCAGATATTGGTTCTCCTGTTTTCATTTTGTAGGTATAGAAATAGACCTTTTGTTCTTCTAACTCCATCTCAGTGTCGGCATCTTGGAAAATTAACAGATCCAGTTGTTAAAAATCTCCCAGTATCTTTGTGTATTTGTGTAATTTTCTGTTTATCTATGTCTGTTTTTCTAAATGCATTGTGAATCTCAGTAAGGTCATATACATATGTGGTTATTGTTTCCTAAAGAATTGAAAATGTGTCCCTTTTTATCTCTGGAAAGACACATTTGGAGGCCCATTTTCCTGTTATCAACATAGACACAGCAGTTGTCTTTGATGTGAAGTGCATGTGGTATATCTTTTTCTATCCCTTTATTATTCAATCTATCTTTGGTTTTATATTAAAGTATGTGTTTTTCAGACAGGTGGAGTTGGGTGTCTCTTATCTAGTCTGATCATCTCTGCTTTTTAATTGGAATGTTTGGCATATTTATACTTTAGTTACTTACTGATATATGTGTCTGTTGGCCTATCATTTTGCTATTTATTTCTGTTTGTCTCTCTGATTTTTGTTCCTATCTTCCTCTTTCCTTGACTTCTTTCTGGAGGATTGAATATTAGCATTCATTTAGTATTTCATGTTATTTCATCGATTTATTTTTTTAGCTACACTCATTCATTGCTGTTTTTCTTAGTGGTTGGTCTAGACATTACAACATTAATTCTTAATTAATTAGACATTACAATATTAATTCTTAATTCATCATAGCCTTTTTATAGTTAATATTGTACCATAGTATATAAAATCTAAAAATCTTACATTAATATAACTCCATTTACTCCTCAGTTTTTGTGCTGTTTTGGTACATACTTTGCAGCGGAAAGCTAGTTGTCTTTTAAACATTTTTAGAAGACACTGAAAATTTTTGTATATCATTTCTTATGTGCAGATCTGCCAGTAATAGTTTTTACCTTTCATTTATCTGAAAGTGTCTTTATTTGGGCTTTCAATTTTGTAAGGTATTTTCGCTGAGTAAAAGTTCTTCTTTGACAGGTTTTTATCCCTTTCATCCCTTTTAAAGATACCATTCCATTGTCTTCCAACCCCTATTGTTACTAATGAGAAGCCAGCCATCATTTTTACCCTGTTGAGTGATGTGTCTTTTTATGGTGGTAGGTTTCAATTTCTCTCTCTTTCTCTCTCTCTCTCCCAGCTTTCACCAATTTGCCTGTGATATGTTGAAGTGTTATGTTCTTATTTATGCTGATAAGGATTTGTGGGGTACCTTGGATTCTTATCTTTGTATTTTTTACCAAATTTGAGAAAGTGTTAGACATCCTTTTATTTCTTCAAATATTTCTTTGGGCTTATTTTTTTCTCTACTTTTATTTTTTTATGGATTCCAAGTATTGGTATGTTTCCTAATTGATATCATCCTAGGAGTTACAGAGGCTCTGTTTATTTTTTCCTTCTACTTTTTTTTTTTTTGCACATTGCACAATTTTTTCATCTGCCTTTAAGTTCACTGGCCCTTTCTTTTGCCCACTTAATTAATTTTATTTAATGTACTGGACTTTTCAGTTCTGCCATCTCTATGGGGTTCTCTTTTATAATGTTCTTATCTCTCTCCTTTGACATTCTATGTGCCCTTTCACGTTGAGTTCTTTTCTCTCTTCTTTAACTCCAGGAAAGTTTATTTTGCATTTCTCAAAATATTTTTCCGATGAATTTTTAAATATTTTTTTCACTTTCTGGGAATATTGTTATATTTTCACCTAGATTTTTCAATATTCCTTTACTTCCTTGTTTCCTTCTAGAACAATTCCTCAATCTAGTCTTATTATTACAAATACAAGTGTAGGCATCCCTCTAATGCCAAATCTACTCTGATATCATTCCCACTATTCTTCATTCCAATATTTCCACTCGATCCCATTTTTGTTTCATATTGTCAACCTTTTTCTATCTCCTGTAATATAATTATTTTGCCTGTTTATTATACTTATTTTTAATTCTTGATCTACATAGTCTGATGTTTCTGCTTCCAACATACCCCCTTCAAACTGTTAGAGGGATTCAGGATCTGAGAAAAGAAAGTCTTCTTAGATCGAACTTTACCAATCCTAGCTGTTGGGGCAGAGTGAGGGATGTCAGTCCTAAGTGTTTACCCAAACTCTGTACCCCAGCAAGATTTTTCCAACAACGTTGGCTATTGAGCAAATTTCGGCAATGAAGTGGAAGAGGAAGAATGTCTTATGGCATATTGGAGAACAATGATAACTGAACATAAGCAGCTTTCCTGCAGTTTATGTTCTCCTTATCTTCTGATCAACCTTCTACATGTGACTGGAGCATTCAACCCCTAGTTTGAAAGAGATTTATCTCCCTAGAAAAGCTTCTGTTGGTGGTGATGTTGTTTTCTTAGTTCTGTTACCTTTTATAATTTCTTTAGGGTTGATTTTGGGGGGGAAATAGCCATTTATTCTAATTTTTATTCTTGGTCAAGTATCAGATCACCATCTTTCCATATCTTTACCTTAAAACTGGCATATTTCCTGGAATATAATAGATATGTAAGTGCTTTTGAGTGAGTAAATCAAGTCATATCCCCTTTTCATCTTGCTTCTCAAGGGATTTGGCTTCTTGAGGGTTTTCTTTTTTCTGACTGTTCTATTCTCCCTAAGTCAATCCAACCTGTCCTCAAGTTTAACACATAGTTTCTAGGCTAGGTTGCATAAATTTTACACATATTATACCTGCCTCACTGATTTTATAACACAATATTTACTATGGTTACTCCCTTGGGTTTACATAGAACAGACCATTTTAGCTAGAGAAAATATGGTTTTAATCAATTGGGTCAGTTGATTGCTTATGTTGAGACCCACGACAGAGTAAAATTTATATTTATTGTTGATGGTTGAAAATTGCATTTAGTACCAGGGACTAAATGCAGGTTTGGTGTGCTTGTGTGTATATGGAAGAGGCAGTTGAGGAAGACAAGACTCACATGTCTGTTGTTCCTTGCAATTAATCTGTGAAAAGAAAGTTGCCCTTAATGTATCCAGTATAGAGGATCAGAAACTATTTTAATTTCTTAATGTGAAATATTCATAAAAAGACCATAAACACCATCCAAATAATTTTAAGAACACCCACATACTCCTTTACAGGTAAAGACATAGAAAATTATATTCTTTAGATTATATTTATATTCTATTATTCTTCCAGATCTCCTCCCCTTAATTACCTACTCTGTATTAAGGAGTATCCTCACTTCAGTGTCAATTATTTCCTTACTTTATTTTATAGTTTTCCACCTGTATATGCATCCTAATCAATATTTTGTTTAATTTGTAATGCATATAAAATTTAAATTAATGAAATCATATTGTAAATATTCTTGTATGGGTAATATCTTTAGCTTAACATATTTTTTTAAGTAATCTCTACACCCAATGTGGGGCTTGAATAACATATTTTTCTAATTCATATTAATGCAATAGTTGTAGTTTTTTATTTTTATTGAAATGGATTATTTTCTTACATGAATATATTATTTACGTATCTACTCTGCTGATTATGGACATTCAGTTATTAGACTTATGCTAATATGTATTACAATCATTCCTCTACGTGTCTTCTGTACAAACACAAGAACTTTTCTAGGGAAAACTCCTACATTGTAAGTTATCCGCCTGCTCCAATTTACTAGAAAGTGCCAACACCGAAACAATGATTTCATGATTTGCTGTCTCACCTCCTAATTTCCCAAGCCAGCTCCTTTGTCTTTATTCTTAGTCTAGAGGGCACAGATAAATCATTAAAACAGAACTCATTCCTTCCCACTCTTTATCACTTATGTTATTCCCAAATCAAAATTCTATTAGGGAGAAGTACTGCATAATTAAACGTGATTCTAAAAAATCAATGCATGGTTAATTTGATCATTATGGCATTCTTTTACAACTATGCCTCACTGCCCAATTTATCCAGCAATAGCAATTGATTCTGATAACATAGACAGGTAACTTAGAATCCCAAATATGTCTCAATGCTTCAATCACATTTCTTTTCCATGAACATGTAGACATCTGGTCTCTATAAAGCAGAACAGAATGAATTTTTTACATTTATAAAAGACCATAATTTTGTTTATGGATTTTCACACTGAAGGAAGATCCCTGCCAGCAAAGAGATTTTTCACAATGATATCTATAATTTGTAGGGAGAGATTATGGAAGAGCAGAACTTATCTTCACAGATTCTTTCAGAGATCTATGAATTTGTTTTTTTGTCTCTTCTTATATTACATGCTCAAATTATATTTCTCTAAATTATTATTTGTGTATATTTACAGTATGGTTACTTCATCACAAAACTCATTTAATTTGAAAGTTCACTGTCAGATTAATAATATCTTCAATAGGCAGTGCAAAAAATGATGTGCACATATATTCACTACCTCAAAACTTCATTTTTTATCCACAAACTTACATATTATTCTTTTCTTCAGTAATGCAACTAAAGCTCCAGTGTAGGCCTTGCTCTCATTCAGTCTAAAGATTCCATTGTTTGGCCATTAGCGGCTATCTCATTTGTCAAAATATGTGCAAACATATGGATTCTTATTGCAGAGGTCAGCAAGTGCTGCCTGTGGATCAAATCTGATGCGCCGGGACGCCTGGGTGGCTCAGTTGGTTGCGCAACTGCCTTTGGCTCAGGTCATGATCCCGGCGTCTTGGGATCGAGTCCCGCATCGGGCTCCTTGCTCCGCAGGGAGCCTGCTCCTCTCTCTGCCTCTGCCTGCCTCTCTGCCTGCTTGTGTTCTCACTCTGTTAAAAATGAATAAATAAAATCTTTAAAAAAAAAAAAAATCTGATGTGCCATTTGTTCTGTGAATAAAGTTTTATAAGCACACAGCCACACCCATTCATTAACATTATCTGTAGCTGCTTTTGGATTTTAATGCAGAGTTGAGTGCTAAGAAAGAAGCTGTACTGCACACAAAGCCTAAAATATTTACTATCTGGGCCTTTACAGAAAAAGGTTGATGATGCCTACACTAGTACATCAAGATTGACAGTATAATTTAAAACAATACGGGAAGAAAAAAATGGTTTCTGAATTTCCTTCTTAATCTTGTTTCCTTTCATTGTTCCTTTCACTTTTTTCAATTCAATTATGTGTTTCTTGATGTTAAATTGCCCTTTTTAAAATTTAATGGGATTTTGACTGATAGATGATTGAAATCTGATTAAGAATTAGTTTCACCAGTGTAGTAGTCATTTAAGCTAGTCACCAAATATTCTGATTCTTTCCCTTTTGGGCACATGGTAGGATTCTACTTTGTCACTGACTTGAAATGAAGTATAGTAATGTAACTTGGGTTGTCCAAGATAATATGAACAGAAATAAGACATGTTTTTTTTCTGGGCAAAAAGCACAGAATTTACAACTTAATTTTTTCCCACTTTTGGGGGCACCCCACATGGCCATGAGGATCAGAGTCCCTTTTGCTGATATGTAAAGATAGCAAGTGAAAAATAAACTTTGGTATTTTAAGCTCCTGAGATTTGGCAACTACTCATTCATTACCAGAAGTTTAACTGAACCCATCTTGATTGATATGTAATTGGTTCAAGAGGTGGGTGTTGCCATTACAACAAACAGTGGATGGCAAAACAACAGTTTTTAGAGAGTGGAAGGATAGTATCACTAATAAGCAGTTACAAAGACTTGATAAAACTCTCACCTATGTAATGTGAGAGGCAGACAATGTTCCAATGAGCGTTTAGGTTTAGGTACTCCTGGAAAACAGCATCCTAATATTATAAATTAGTGATTACAGGATTCTTTTGACAAGATGATAATAGATACATGTAAATTCAGATAACAAATGGTCAGTATTCAAACAGTATTGAAAGAGAATATAAAAATATCCAAGATTTAGGGACATACCAGTGTCAAAATTACAAAATGATTATTAGAAATTATGTAAGTTTTAAACATTTAAAACATATTTGTAGTGTGAATAGTCCAGCTCTATATTTTTTAAAACTTTAAAAAATATAATTTATTTATTTGAGAGACAGAGAGCACAATAGGGGAGCGGCAGAGGGAGAGGGAGAAGCAGGCTCCCCACCAAGCAAGGAGCCAGTCATGGGGCTCGATCCCAGGACCCTTGATCCCAGGTCCCTTGATCCCAGGACCCTGAGATCATGATCTGAGCCAAAGGTAGACACTTAACCAACTGAGCCATCCAGGTGCCCCTACCCTTTAGGACTTTTTGACAGTATTTCTATTTCAACATTAAAGTCTGTACACTCGCATTTGTTTTTCTCTTTCCCTGAAATTTCATTTAGAGGATAATAAAGGAGGGGGGGCACCTGGGCGGCAGTCAGTTGAGCTTCGGACTCTTGATGGCTTAGGTCCTGAGACTAAGCCCACCACAGGTGCGCTGAGTGTGGAGCCTCGTTAAAGATTCTCTCTCTCCTTCTCCTTCTGTCTCTCCCTGCTCGTGCCCCCCCTAAATAGATTATTAAATAGATTAATAAATAAATACCTAAATAAGATAAAAATAAAACATAAGCCTACAAAAATAGAGGCAATCTAAAGAGAGCTTTCAGTGGATACTTCTATACATTTCTTGAAAGTTAAGGGTAAGTTGAAGAAAGGAAACGGAAATATCTCCAGTGTGAGAAGAAGGGTTGCCAGGTAAAACACAAGATGCCTAGTTAAATTAAATTGCAGATTAAAAACAAGTTTTATTAGTATAAATATGTCCCATGCAATAATGGATATTCTGTATTTTTAAAATTTTTCATTTATTTATTTTTTTATCAATCTGACAATCTAACCACAAGAAAGCTAGTATTCTTTTATTTTTTTAAGATTTTATTTATTTGACAGAGAGAGAGAGATCATAAGTAGGCAGAAAGGCAGGCAGAGAGAGAGGGAGAAGCAGGCTCCCCGCTGAGCAGAGAGCCCAATGTGGGGCTCCATCCCAAGACCCCAAGATCATGACCTGAGCCAAAGCCAGAGGCTTTAACCCACTGAGCAACCCAGGTGCCCCGAAAGCTACTATTCTTAGAGGGATTTGTTAAGACAGACAATTCATAAATCCCAAAATGATGGCATTAGAAAAGTAAATAATCGCAGAATAAGAACGTCATAATTGAAATTAGAAATAAAGGGTTGAGTAAAAGGAAAATGAATATAAAAAAGAAATTCTTCCAGAACATTACAAAGAATTGTAAATATGAGAAAGAAAATGAACATCTAGTGCAGGGGCTGGCACACTATGATGCATGGGTCAAATCTGGTTTACTGTTATTTCCTGCGTGCCTGTGAACACTGCTCAAGAATGGTAGCACTGTAAATCCCAGAAACCAGGTTGGGGCATCTCCCTCTGTCCCATTACTGCTTCACTTTTAGCTCCTGCCTGCCTCCTCACTGACAGAAACAGCAGTGCCCAAGCTTTGTTTGGACTGGTCACCCCCTGCATGCGGGCATCTCTGCAGTTGGCAATTACCAGGCATATAAGGTGGAATATCGGTCAGGTATACAGAGACTCAGAAAATTTCCTCATTTCCAGCCAGGTGTATAAACTGAAACCATTGGGCTCTCCTGTGGGAGAGAATGGCACACCTTGATCAGGTGTCACCGAGGCAGTGAGTGAAACTGATGAAGGTGCCTTCCTGCCCCACCCCTCACCTGCCTCATCCTCCACAGTTCTCTCCTTCTGGGTGGTGGCTCTGTTTTTCATCCCAAAAGTGTCTCTAGTATATAGAAACTGGGTGCAAAAGCATGCCTGGGTCCATCACAGGAAAATGGGAGTGGGCAATACAGGATTTTTTTCTCTTATTCTGTAAGCATCAGAATCTTTGATTCTGCCACTTCTCTAATAAAATCTAAAATATCCACAAACTGGTACTTTACTTAAAATGTTTGCCAATCCCTGGGGCGCCTGGGTGGCTCAGTGGGTTAAAGTCTCTGCCTTCAGCTCAGGTCATGATCTCAGGGGTCCTGGGATCGAGCCCCGCATCAGGCTCTCTGCTCAGCAGGGAGCCTGCTTCTCCTCTCTCTCTCTCTGCCTGCCCCTCTGCCTACTTGTGATCTCTCTTTCTGTCAAATAAGTAAATAAAATCTTGGAAAAAAAAAAAAAAGTTTGCCAACCCCTGATTTAGCGATCAAGCAAAACAGTAAAAAATTTGACTGAAAATAGTTTCATGAAGAATGGGAAAGCAAAAAAAGATGGAATAATCAAAGAAATAATAGAAGAAAACCTCACAATGGAAAAAGAGAACACATCTTCAGTTTGAAAAGACTCTTCGACTGTATAGAAAAATGAGCAGGGGGGAAAATCCACATTATAAGGAGAAAAGCCTACATGTTTCCTAAGTAAGGGAAAATGGGAAGAAGAAAAACAAGAATCAACTGCCTCAGAATTTTCATTAGCAACATCTGATATTGAAAGCTACAAGCTTGAATGCCTCACAGTTGCTAAATTATTGTCATCCTAAAGTTTCAACTCATCTTCATATTCATTAAAAATCACAATCAAGTACAATAACAAAATGGTAATATTTTCAGACATGCAAGGACACCTCTTGTATGTTAATAAATTACTTAGGGATGCAAACCAAAGAAAGTATAATAGAAAAGAAGCAGAGTTTATATCTTTGGAGAACAATGTGGTAGAAGCTATCCAGGGATCATAACTCTGCCACAGGCTTAGGCTCCATGAGCTGAGAATTAGCAGAAGGTTGAGGATTCAAAAAGAGAGATCTCTCCATAGGAAAAATAATATTCCATAGAAAAATTAGTGCAGTTGAGAGGTTGGGGGAAAAATGAGAATATGCTAGAATATAATAAGGGAATATAAAAGAAGAAGAATTTATTTCAACTTGATGCTTAGTTCATTTTACATTGAGTAAGAGTATTTAAAATGTAGGTAAATCAATGTAATATCAGCATACTACTTCCATGACAAGGAAAAATATAATACCAATATACTTGACAATGCTTATTTCTTTGGTAACTTTCATAATCACACATTAGTAAATCACAGAAGTGTGAATCATAGCCATAAAACAAATAAATAGAGTTCTTTATATTATAAACCTCTCTGTGGAGAGATTAATGAAATGAGCTGAATATAGACCGGATGACTCAAAACCAAAAAAACTAAAAGAGAATTAGGAAGACATAGGAGTTTCACTCAAATTCTCACATCTGAGTGGTTCAGAGAAGAGATATTGGGGTATGTGTTTAAGGCTACTTTATCAGTATCCATAAACTTTGTCAATACTTTAGAGACAATAACCTTCTGCTTTCTAGTGCAGCAACTTGGAAAGGAGAATCTTCTCATTAAAGCTACTCAAAATGAACTTTAGAAGGACATATTATGATAACAACAAGAGCTTTTTTTTTTTTTTGAGGTCATAAACTATTTTACTTATTGAAGAGATAAAATAGTATATTAGCAAAATCTTATTCGTTAGAAAAATAACACCAGAACTCTTGCGAATGTTTTTATCAGCTAAACCAGCAGAGGTAGTGGTCCAGCTAAGTTCTTCCATAGCTATGTAACTCAAAGGCTAAGAGATTGGCTGAAGTCAGGGTATGAATCACTGGACGGTTTTTTCTGGAAAGGCAGAATAAATCAATAAGTTTCTTTTAACAAGTTCCTTTAACAAGGAACTTGCAAGAAACCTGACCATTTGGAGAAAGAGTACTCTGTCACTCCTGTAGTCAAGGCCCAGGCCCAGCCAAAAGAAAGCAGAGGGTTGTGACAATGATCCAATGAGTCTGGCCCCAGAGCTCCCTTCGGCCTATCTTTTGCTTGGCTTTGGAGTGTGAACGGGGCATGATTTAGAGGCTAGAGTCTTATTTAACAATAAGAACAAGAACTTTCACTGGTGGAATGATTGCTGTGTTCAAGGCATACAGTGATTTCTTTTTAAATTTCATTTTACCCTCACAACGCCTTATAAAGTAACTGTTCTGGTTATAATTTTATATGTGATGAAACCAAAGCTCTGAGAACCATACCTTTTCCAAGATGACACAATTTATAAGTAACAGAGTCAACACGCAAATCTAGATTTGTGTGATTCCTGAGAGACTGAACACACAAATAGAAAATGGTTAGACCACATATGCCAATATGGTGGTAACCACACCTTCTGTAGCAGTCGTCCCGGCATGATCAGAATTTGGTCAATGACTGCCAGCTTCCCTATTCTCCCCACTCCCATCTGTGTCCAAATTTGACCAACTGGAGAAAGCCAAATATGCTCCCAAGCCAATCACATAGGCTATCCTACTTTCACTTAGTCCACCTTCAGCTTCCCTTTGTCAACAGACTCCAATCAGAGCATTCCTAAAACATTTCTTTTTTTACTCTAAAGCTTCCCCACTTCCCTGCCTGACTGTGAGTCCCTGCCAAATACAAGTGATGGTAGCTGAATCCTTTATAATAGCGATGAATAAATGTCCTCTGTTCTCATTTGGGTGAGTTATATTTCCATGTACCAGATGTAATTTCAGCCACGATACAGTAAGGCTTAGAATTCCAATGCAGCAATTAATTGCTAGTTTTTGTAAAACTAGCTTTTGGAAGGCAAAGTTTTCTAGGCAAAAAGAAAAAAGAAAAACATTTAGAAGACTTCCACCACCTTAGATAACTTGGGGCGGCAAATTATGGTAAAATAAAACTGCAAATCATTGCTCTAATCCTTAAATTGACTTGTGTTCTGTATTCATAGTTGGAGGAAAAGATCCAGAGCCAAATGACCTTTTATATTGTATTTCTTGGTTCCATTCTACAGCTGGTATTGTTACAGATTAAAAGAACCAGCAGTGCCCAGATTTAGCTGTAGATGTATGTTAAAGCAAAGTGTTTTCCGGCTCTCTAATGGCTCTCCCTCTGTTAATGGAATGAAACACAGCAGGAACTAAAAGCAAACACCTAAGTATTTCTAATAAAAACAAGGTGCATGGGCAAATACATAAGTTTAGGGAAACTATTTAAAATAGTATCAAGTATCATGAGGTATGATTCTGACAGAGTGGGAGAAAATCAATCTCCATCCTTTCCCAGTACTTTCACTTCATAGTAGGCTATGGTGGGCCACTAGGCATCTGATCTATTTCCAGAGGCCAGGGTTTATTTCTCAACTGATGTTTCTGGAAAATCAGTTTCTTCAGAGCTTATGAAGTGTCCTCCAAAAAGTAGGGGTAGTCTCTTTTCAAATGAAATGTGAGCAACTGAGTTTTGCACAACATTGTACAAGCTTTTAATATATAGGAGGATGTAATCTGAAAATGTTTCTGAACATTTTCACAGTCCATTTCATAGGACTAGAGTTCAAAGAAACATAATTGAGCTGATATGTTTTTCCTTGGCAGCCATCTTAAAGCCTTAATGTATTTCTATGTTCCATTGTAATGAAGATATACAGAATGCCAACTCTGAGAAAGCTCAAAGCAGTTATACTTTTGAATTTTTGAGCTAAGGTAGGTGAAATGAGGATGGTTCTTGCATAACGGCATAAAACAGTGATTAAAGGCTGCAGACAAGGAACCAGCCTGCTAGGTTCGAATTCTTACTCACTCCATTCCTTAGTTTGCTCTTCTAATGAGTTATTGAGAGGATTAAGTAAATTAGTGTACATAAAGTGCTAAGAATGTTACTTAGCACATAATTTTCATTATTTTCAGAATAATTATTAATTACCATTTTCTAGGAAATTTGAGTGGAAACCAAGGATTACTCTAGCCTTACTCTTTCTTCTAGTTATTGATAGCAGAAACTTGGAGTCAGAAAATGAAAAAATATCAATTGTATGATTGGGGAAAGGTATCAAAGAGGATGGGGTTTCATAGGCAAGTCATATACTTTGGTCCCGTAGCACTCTTACCCCTAGTAAAGAGACAGGTTAAATTCTCCAAAACGAATACCCACTGCGTTATACCTCTCTCCTCAGACTATCCCCAACTTCTGTAGAACTATGCTGAAAATTGGAGCAAGATGCAAATTGCTCTCTGCCTCTTCCTGCAGAGTTCAGGGATCTGAAACCATCTAAGCATATAGAACCTCTACTAAGTCTAGAAGGTTAATCTCCCTGCTGCTGTGTTTGCAATTAGGTCCCTCCCTCAACTGAACAGTGACTCACTCTTCTATTGATATGTCTTGATTTATAGATGTCTAATATTTTTAAGTCAGCAAAACATTTAAAATATCATATTCTAATTGTTTTCCCAAAGATCTTCCTTCACATTGCTACTGCATCAGGATGAATGTCATTTCTAAAAATTGAGAGTTCTTTGGTCTAGCACTCTATTGAAGTCAGCACTAACTTCATAATCTGACTTACTCTGTTTCAATTTTAGGTATAGGATTAGAACTAATGAGCAACATTCGGATTACATTTTTGAGATACTGTACTATAAAAATTCTTATCCTCCTAACATATTGTAAGCTATTTTTGTGGCTGCCTGGACTTTAAATACTTTCTTCACTGGAAGCTAATCCATTATAGCCATTAGCTTCTTGTTCTGTCAAGGTACAGAAACTACTAAGCCTTGAAGGATTTAAAAAGCTACAGATTCTGAAGTTCTTTCATCAAGTTTGTTTGGCAGGTTAAATTACTTATTCTTCTTAATATCAGAGAGTAGTTCATCCCAATAGTGAAGGGTCACCTTCAGTGTCTCTGTAAATAATTATGTGATTCTAAAATTGTGCAGTTGAAATTCCTGTTTTTAATCATTCTGCTCCCTTCTAAGGATGTATCAAGGCAATAAAATAATTTCAAAGGTGATATTTTTAACATCTCCAGTTTAATCATTGCTCATGGTAGGAAGAAGGTCAGTAACCATATTCAAAACCATTTTTAAAGCAGTCAATTTACTTAACTGTTACCTCTTTTTCATCTTTTTTTTCTGGTCAACTCTATTTTCTAGCGATGTTTCATACATGCTTCTGTGTAAAACTTCAAAATGTTTCATAAATACTTCTGTGTAAAAATGTGCATTTGTATTTAAATTTTAATAGTTAAGTTAGCCTTCACTTAGGAGTCAGCTAAGTATATCCAACTTCCTCACCTTGGTCTCTGTGTTTTATATTTCCTTTTTTATATTTCCTAAGTGTAACAGACATTTGAGAAAGAATAAGTCATGCTTCTTTATGTCACAAACATATGATACTAGCAAGTTTACAACTTCATCCATGACTATAATTTTGTTTTTGTTTCTTTGGCTTATGGCCTAAAATCTAAAACAATAATAAAACATACAAAAGCACCTAACACATCGCAGGAGTGTAAAGATTTAGAAAATAATATGTATTTGGAAACTATAAATACAAATAATTCTCTATAATCATATTTACATTATTCAAGCAAAACTTGGGTATTTTAACCACTTTAGTCCTCATTAGCAATTACTCTGAAGAAATAAAATGGGATGTTATACATACCTAGTTTAGTTCTTTGTAACAATATGATGAGAAAGGAGATAGGATAAATAAGCAAACTTATGTTTGTATATTCCCAGTTTCCCTTAATGTACATAGGTTGATCTTCATTACTAGAAAAAAAAAAAAAAGCAAGACTATTCTGCACTATAAAAACCAGAATCCATGTTCTACTGAAAATCACAATGTATATGATTCTTGCCTTCACCTTCAGAGATCAACTTAAGCATATTCGTCTTATGTCTCTTCTTGAATTTTTCTCTTTTTCACTATTCCAGTTCTTCTAACTCCTACTGAATCAAGTGGGAGTTATTCTGTCAAATCAGGCAGATTTCTCCGGGTCTCAACATTCACTTGTTTATTTTTCCCCTCACCCCATGGGCATATTCATCAAGCTAATGCATCCACCTAAAGTTATACAGTGTTGCACTTTTCTTCATTGTAAAAGGGTCTGAGCTCACATGAAAAGTCTTTAAATTAAAAGGTTATAAAATTAATGAGTATATTATTAAGTTAATTTTAGAATGTATTATAATGATCTTAGGAATTCAAGACTTATGAGAGGCATTTGCCCTCAGGTCTACAAAAAGCTTAAAAAATTACTTCTAGAAGGATAGACTATTTGGTTTATAATTAACAAATAATTTCAAATTATGCCTTTACAGAATGAGAAAAGTATACCAAAACTTATATTCCCAACACCTTTATAGTCCTGAAAAAATCAGTCTATAACCTTGTGTATTAATTGAGCATAATCTGAAATGTGGGATAGGATCATAAATATAGAAAAGATTCCTGAAATTTTTGTTTACCAGCTATTTAAACTTTTTTTTTTAAAAAGATTTTATTTATTCATTTAACAGAGAGAGAGAACACAGGCAGGCAGAGAGGCAGGCAGAGGCAGAGAGAGGAGCAGGCTCCCTGCGGAGCAAGGAGCCCAATGCGGGACTCGATCCCAAGACACTGGGATCATGACCCGAGCCAAAGGCAGTTGCTTAACCAACTGAGCCACCCAGGCGTCCCTATTTAAACTTCTTTATAGTGGGTTTATTACTACTGAATTAACTTGCATGTTTGAGATTCAAACTATACTGTACTAGAGAATAGACAGTTTCCTTAAAAAAAGCTTTTTATATAATTCAAGCTCAAATGAATTGATTATAGTAAGCCCTTAAATTACAAATACAATCATAGAGGTATAATATTATTTTAGCACATCATTCATGATTATAAAGTTTACATTCAGTTGTACCTAGACAAAATTCTGCAGGGTCCTATACAAACCTTGATGAAACTAGTTACAAATCAGTCAATATCATAGCAGCTTATGTTGATAACAATTCAAATGAAGCCTAGGATCTCAGACTCATAGCATAGCATAGAAAAGCACTAGAAAATATGTGTTAAATAAAAACAAGTAATTCACATATTCCTCCTAAATGAGATCCCTTGTTCATGCATACCTGAGGGTCACTATCCCTGACAACCCATGACACTATTTAAAAATAATGACTTGGTGTTACTGCTAGGTCTACAAGGGCTAATCCAGTTTTAAGTGATGATGTAATGAGTGTTCTAGAATAAATGCCAACAGCATTTTTTCAAACATTTGCTTTGGTGAGAAAATAAGGCATCTCTCTCTGAAATTCTGAGGCCAAAAAGAAGACCATGGTTAACCAATAATAATTATATCATTTTGTAGTCACCTCAGAAAATATTGGCAAAGCAAATATAAAAACCTCATGAAAACTTAAAATAGGATATAGTACATGGAAAACCATCTTATACCAATAGACCAAGACTAGAGATATCTGAGCAGGTAGAAAAGCTACTTTGTGTTACTATGCCCTAATGACATACTGTGAAACACTGGGACTGAGATTCAACTATATTCAAGACCACACTGAGAATCCATTACAAAGCCTTCATTTGGTACTCTTTGTGTTTCAAATTTTACCTCAAAAAGTAAAAAAAAAAAAAAATTGATGATAAGCTACCAGATATAAAGATAACAAAGGACTCAAACCTAAGTAGTTGATTGACTGATAAGGTTTATCTGCTTGTTACTTTTTTATTTCTTCTATTAGGAACTAAATAGTCTCTGTATCATGATTACTGTAAACTGAAACTATATACGGATTAAGTAGAAGATTAAAATTACAGGGACTGGAGAGGTGTACATTTGTAGTAAGAAGAGACATATTTGCTACATTCTAAGATATATTTTAATGCTTATTCATTGGCTTATTCACTCAATGAGCATTTATTGAACACCTGTTACCTGTCTCTTTTAAGTTCTGAAGCTACAGCAGTGAACCAAACACACAAAAGGAGCTGTTCTCTTGGAGCTTACATTCTAGTTGGGGACTATATCCAACTGTACTTGAATCCAATCTTGGGTGTCTGCTAGGCTTACCAACTTGACAAACCCAAATAATTCTCAATCTTCCTCCCCTTTAAATATATTTCTCTTCCAATCTTTCTTAGCTCAGTAAGTGGCATCTCCATTTACTCTCTTGCTTATGCCAAAAACTTGAGAGTTATTCTTGTTTTCCTTCATTCCCTCACTCTTCCCATACAATCTGTCATCAAATGCTGTTGGCTCCACCTTCCAAATCTTTTCAACACCTGCTACAACCCTACTCCATCGTTTTTCAACTATACTGATATAATACATTTTCTAACTTTCTTGCTTTGGAAGCAGGAGTTGGGGGGAGAGAGAATATAAAATACAACAAGTAAAAAATTATTTCTAGTTGGTCAGTCAAGAAAGTTAGGAATTAAGTTGCTGTTGGTAGGGATATATATAGATAGATATCTATAGGTAGATATCTATATATATCTTAAATATATAGTTTATAATTTTATAGTTTATAAAATTTTATAAATTTTATATACTTTTATAGTTATAATTTTGGAGTTTATAAAATTATACACTACATATAAACTTATAAATAAGTTTAATAAGTTTATATATAGACATATATCTATATACATCTTACATATATAGTTTAATAAGTTTGAGTTTGTAATTGTACACTATATTAGCAATTATAAAAAACAATTTAATTGAAATGCAATCACTAAATATAAAATTTAGAAAGTGATTTTCCTGTCCATGTTCATTGGAAAATTCTTAAAACAATGGCAACCTGGCGGCAAAGAATATTCTCATTGCCCACATTGTGGTCTTAATATATAATTTTCATACAAAACAAAACAGAGCTCCTTGAAAAAAATGGAAGGAAGCATACAAAGTCTGCATGGAAACGTTTTAGCTTAGATAGTAAAAAATATCTCAAATATGCCATGAAAGTCATCTTAAAGGTCTGAGTAGTAATTGAAGAGTCTTACACTCAGTGAAGATAAGAAAATTTAAGCATTGAAAGTAAGATAATTTGAACACCTAAAATACATTTAAATATATGAGTTCATCATGATACTAAAAAAATAATAATTACTCATTATTATCTTCAAATGCTGGTAAATAGGCTCATTATGCTATGAAACAAATGTAAAAATTAAGCATGTATGCTACTGTTTTCTACAATAACTGTTCTTTTGGATAATCACATAGCAGATGAGAAGTTTACTTTTAAGGGAGAACTGCAGATAATAAAATAATGCAATAGAATAGAATTATAATATTTCATGAACTCAAATGAATCTAGATACTGATCAACAACTACTGTTAACATCAGAAAACAAGACAAACACACATTATGCACTTCATTTGAGACATCTATCTATGAAATAGTATTGCTAAAAAATTGCTAAAAATTACTAAATGGGAAGCCTATCATCATGCCTCCTGTTCTAATCTACAGAAAAATACACAAGATTATTGGCTCCCAAACTAACTCTGGAATTTCCCAGATGAAATCTGAAACTGGCCTCATACACAGAGGCCAAGGAGAGACCAACGAAAGAGGCGAACCATTTAAGATTGATAGGTGGCAGGTTTAATAAGCAAGAAAACTTACGAGATTTGTCTTTGGTGGTCACCAGATGAGTAGATCTCCACACCTGTCCACCAGAATCTTAAAAGTTGTGCAGAGGCCTTAACTGGGTTCAGTCATGTATATCGTCCAGATGATCTCAATAACACATCACTTTCTCTCAAGATGAAGCCCTTGAAAATGGTTCTCACTATTGGAATGGAGGGTAGATCTACATTCCAAGGACAGAGGAGAGGGCTCGGATCCTCTGATTGACCAGGCCCAGCTCGAAGGTCAACAGGCAGTCATGTTCTCTCCATAACCTCTGCTGAAAAAGAGAGAAGAACATGTTAAAAGACACATGAGGGATGCAATCAGCAAAGAACAAACTGTAGGAAACTACTGGATAAAGGTTCTTATTTCTAATTCAATAAATAAGTTGCAAGTAATTTAAAAAAAGAGATGACAGAAGACTTATATACTAAAAGGGAATTAAGAGATATTTGAACTAATTGCAATGTTTGCTACTTAGTTGATTCCTGATTTTTTCAAAAAAATTGTAAAAACAATTGTGGCATTTGTGAGAAAATTGGGAAAATTGGAAAAATGATTGGATCTTTCCCAATATTAGGAATTTATTGTTAAATTTTGGGAATAATAATGAAAACATGGTATCTTAAAAAAGGACTATATATTTCAAAGAAACATACTGAAGTGTTTACAGATGAAATAATACAATATCTTAGATTTGCTTAGAAATGGTTTAAAAAGAGGATATAGATAGGAGTATAAATAACACAAGATGGGCCAGGTGTTGATAACTGTTGATGATGGGTAATGGTGAAGGATTTTATTATGCTTTTCTTTCTATCTCTTAATATAGTTGAGTTTTTCTACAATAAGCTAAAAATAAATGCAAAAATATAGCAACATGATATAAAATATTTAAGTAAAGTTTTTGAGACAAGAAAATCCAACTACGTTCCTTTAGCTGTCAGGTCATTTGCTAAATGTTTTGAATCATTTTAAATCAGACAAAATGTTATATTGGAGGCTTCACACTTTTAGCACATATCCTGTTGGTAGAGATGTTTTCACAGGAGCCAAATTTCATTTTTGGGGGGGTAAAAACTTCTATATGTCAGTACTTTTAATGTTGTGTACATCAAATTACAGTAAAAAGACAACTATGAACAAGATGCAGCTCTTCTATTTTCATGAAGGGTACAACTGCATTATAGTAAGCCAAATTTATATTCTACCATCACGTGGGGTTCTCCTATTCCTTCATTTTGTTATGGGTCATTAAAAATATCTTAAAAAACCAGTAATTTCATCATTACTACTCAAAGTATCCAGTGAGAGATTTGAACTAGGAAAAATGGGAAGATCCTGAATGCACTGCACTGGCTTGAATTCCATTTGTAAGTTGTAATTTTCATACAGCACATATACCCTGGGTGTGTCTTCATGTGGATAAGTTCATTTCATTTTGGTTGAACTGTATTTTTGTCATCTAGGGCTGTCATAACAAAACAGCCACCACAGATGGGGTGGCTTAAACAACAGAATTTTTTTTTTTCCACAGTGCAAAAGTAGGAAGTCCAAAATCAAAATATTGGCAGGGTGGTTTCTCCCAAGGTCTCTGTCCTTGGCTCACAGAAAGCTGCTTTCTCTCTGCGTCCTCACATGGCCTTTACAGATATAAATCCCTGCTGTTTCTTCTGCTTCTTATAAGGACATTGATGAAATTATGGTCCCACCTTTATGACCTCATTTCACCTTAATTACCTCAATAAAGACCCTATCTCCAAATGCTGTCACGTTGAGAATTAGGGCTTTAATGTATGAATTTAGGGGGTACAATTCAGTACCTAACAAGCTGCAAAGTGTTTTTTCTCTGATAATTCAAGAGAATTACTAAGGAAAAGTTAATTTTTCATATAAGAAAAGTCTTTCCCAAGAAAATCATAACTTTCAACAGGTCCACTTCTTGTCAGTTTAGTGACTGGAATATTGGTCCTTTAGCTGGGATCCAAGTCCTCTGGTATCTATCTCAGCCTGTTCTGCACACAGCCTCTCAGCCCTCCGACATCAGCTACCACTCGCTTCTAATTCTAGAGGTTGACCCTCCACATCTGCTGGTAAATGTTGTTTTAAAATGTGCACAGATTGGTGGCCTAAAGTTTTAAAATTTCCAGGTGGCAAATACATATATGAAAGGATGCTTCACATGATATGTCACTAGAGAAATGCAAATTAAAACAACAAGATACCACTACACACTTGTCAGAGTGGCTGAATGCCAGAGCAGACAATACCAAATCCTGATGAAGTGTGAAGCATCAGGAATTCTCATTCATTTCTGGTGGAAATGCAAAATGATAGAGTCATTTTGAAACACAGTTTGGAGGTTTCCTATAAAACCAAACATAGCCTCTTACCATATGATCACGCTCCTTGGTATCTACCCACAGAGCTAAAAGTGTATATCCACACCAATACCTACACATGGGTGTCTACAGCAGCTTTGTTCATAATTGCCAAAACATGGAAGCAACGAAGATGTCCATAAGTAGGCAAATGGATAAACTGGTACATCCAGGTAATGGAGTGTTATTTAGTGATAATAATAAAAGAGCTATCAAGCTATTAAAAGATATAAAGGTAACTTAAATGTGTTTTATTCAGTGAAAGAAGCCAATTAGAAAAGGCTACTTATTGTATGATTCCAACTATGTGACATTCAGGAAAGACGAAACAGTAAAAATATCAGTAGTTGCCACAACTTAGGGGGAAGAGAGGGATAAATAGGCAAAGTGCAGAGAATTAAGGCATAGAAAATATTTGTGTATGATACCATAATAACGGATACATTCCATTATATACTTGTGAAAACCCATAGAATATAAAACACCAAGAATGAATCCTAATCTAAACTATGGGCTTAGGGTAATTATAAGATGTTAATGTGGATTCATCAGTTATAAGAAATGTACCATGCTGCTGAAGGATGTTAATGGGGTAAGCTATGCTTGTTTAGGGACAGGCTCTATGGGAAATCTCCATACCTTCTGCTTAATTTTGCTATGAACATAAATCTGTTCTGAAAAATAAAATCTATTTTAAAAGTAACAATAATAAAATTTTTAAAAAGTAAAAAACAATTTGAATCCCACCTTTCATATACTGTATGATTTTAAGCAAGCTAATTAATATCTTCGTCCAGGAGTGCCTGGGTGGCTCAGTTGGTTAAGCATCTGCCTTCAGCTCAGGTCATGATTTTGGGGTTCTGGGATCAATCCCTGTAAGCCCTGAGTCAGGCTCCCTCCTTCTTCCTCTCCCTCCACCTTTCCCCCTCTGTTCCTGCTCTCTCTCTTGCTCTCTCTTTCTCTATCTCAAATAAATAAATAAAATCCTTAAAAAAACTTTGTAGTCCAGTATACTTATCTCTAAAATGCAGTAAAAAAAAGGCATTGACTCTCAGATTTATTGCAGATAATTAAAAATGAAAAAAGAAAAATTTTACAAAATACTTTCAAATACTGACTTGTCCTAAATTGAATGAGAGGCTTTCAGCTCAAACACTAATGAAAAACAAATACTGCATATAGGAGGTCATTAATTCCTATACACTGCTTCTCTAAGGGGAATCATAGAAATGCTTATTTTAATTAATTATTTTACAGATTCTCTAGCTTTATGTTTATTTAAATTTGCTCAATTTAAGGAAAAATAATCACTGCTTTGAGGAGACAATATATACTCATAGTACAAACTTAACTAGATCATAGATGGTGAAAAGAAATTCCTCTTCCTCCCTCCTTCATCTAAATTCTATCCCTAGTAGTAACTACTGTTAGCAGTTTTGTATGTTTACAAAATCTTTTATGCATCTACAAACAATGAATAAGAGTGCTAGATTCTGGGAGTATTATCAGTCATATTAAAAAATCAGTATTGTACAGACACTAACCAATCAGAATAGATTTGGCCTTAGCACTGTGCTAAGGGTCCTGGAGTCTCCCGGTTGTTACACTGGCCCAAGGTTGGTAGGTAGGTAAGGGAGTCATGTCAGAATAGAAACTAAACAGTCATTACCCAAATTCTGCACTAGGTATGTATTTGTTAAAGGGACAGCAAAAAAGGAAGGAGTGTAGATTGAGAGGTAATAAAGGTATATGGTATCTATTTCACAGATTTTCCAGAGCAAAATTTTTTTGTATTGCAGATATCATACTTTAAGGTACATACATATAGTAATTAAGGAGCTGCCCAGAACCACAAGCTAGGGTTTTTCCCATGTCTATGTAATCATGATTTTAAAGTCAAAGGCTTTTAATTTGACTAATCAATCTTATTATTGTTGACTCCCTGAGTAAAGATTTCATTCATTCTCTTACCTAAAATTAATATTTTCTAAGCTCTAAGAATTTTTACTTTAATTTTCTTTGTTCTGTATACCTGTCTTCCTCCCTTGCTCCCTCCCTACACTCCTAAGAACTGTCATTTTCTAGGATTTCAGGATGAGACTTGATGTACGATCACATTTTTCACTTTTTCTAACCTCAGAAATGTGGCAGTCAATGAGAATTTTGAACAGTTTTTCTTTAATTTCAATCATATACATGACTCATTCTGCCTTCTCCGGCCCTTTCAAGATCAGGCTCAGAAGTAAGGCTCTTTAGGTTTGATGTATTTCAAGTCTCATATAATGCAGTGTTCACTTTTAAGTGTATTCATTCAAAGTTTTTCTCTTTCTATACCTCAAAGTCAAGAGAGGTATTCCTATAAAAGAATTTCCCAAACTACCACTTCTAATTTCATGTGAATGCAGTGAGGAAATGGTAGGGAGAAATGCCTAAAGGAGGCACCATCTGCACAGGATAAAAGAAAATAAAATATCAAATCATATTTGTTTTCCTCTTTTCCTTTCACCCACTTATTACTAAGCACAGATATTGAAAAAGACTTCAGAGGCAGTATGTGGTTCCAGAACTTTCTGTCTTTCAAATAACTTATGCTAAATGGTGTGTCCACAAGACAGTATGTTTGAGTGTTAAGTGGGGTAGCTGAATATGCTCCAACTTTGACTGACTAATGGATGATCCTGCGCATCCCTTCTCTTACCTCCATATTCAACTTCCATAAAATCATCATAATATTATTTTTAAGGCTATTTAGAAGAATAAGTGATATGTGTAAAATGTTTTTTGTAACTTAAACACATTAAATGGAAGTAATATTTACTATCTCTGACAAATGTATGCTTTTTGATAAGAGAGTTTTGCCCCAGAACCTCATTCCCAGTTGACTACACTTAAGAATAAACCAAAGAGGTAAAGGATCTGTACTCTGAAAACTATAAAATACTCATGAAAAAAATTGAGGAAAACACAAAGAAATGGAAAAACCTTCCATGGTCAGGGATTGGAAGAACAAATATTGTTAAAATGTGTATTCTATTTAGAGTAATCTATACATTCAATGCAATCTCTACGAAAATACTGTCAACATTTTTCCCAGAGCTGGAAAAAAGCAATCTTAAATTTTGTATGAAATCAGAAAAGACCTTGAATAGCCAGGGGAATGTTGAAAAAGAAAACCACAGCTAGTGGCATCACAATGCCTAACTTCAAGCTATATTACAAAGCTATAAGCATCAAGACAGTATGGAACCGGCACAATAACAGACATAGAGATCAGTGGAACAGAATGGAGAACCCGGAAATGGATCTCAGCTCTATGGTCAACTAATTTTCAACAAAGCAGGAAAGAATATCCAGTGGAAAAAAGACAGTCTCTTCAACAAATGGTGTTGGGAAAATTGGACAGCCACATGTAAAAGAATGACACTGGGCCATTTTCTTATACCATACACAGAAATAGACTCAAAATGGATGAAAGACCTAAACATGAGACAGGAATCCCTCAAAATCCTAGAAGAGAACAAAGACAACAACCTCTGTGACCCTGGCAGTAGCAACTTCTTGCTAGACGTGTTTCCAAAGGCAAGGAAAACAAAGGCAAAAGTGAGCTATCGAGACTTCAAGATAAAAAACTTCTGCACAGCAAAGGAAACAGTCAACAAAACCAAAAAACAACCAATGGAATAGAAGAAGATATTTGTAAATGACATTTCAGATAAAGGTCTAGTACCCAAGATCTATTAAGACCTTATCAAACTCAACATCCAAAGAACAAATAATTCAATCAAGAAATAGGCAGAAGTAAAAAAAAAAAAAAAAAAGAAATAGGCAGAAGACATGAACAGACATATCTTCAAAGAAGACATCCAAATGGCCAACAAACACATGAAAAAATGTTCCACATCACTCGGCATCAGGGAAATACAATCAAAACCACAATGAGACACCACCTCACACTGGTCAGAATGACTAAAATTAACCACTCAGGAAACAACAAATGTTGGCAAGGATGTGGAGAAAGGGGAACTCTTTTACACTGTTGGTGGGAGTGCAAACTGGTGCAGCCCTCTGAAAAACAGTATGGGGTTTCCTCAAAAAGTTAAAAATAGAGCTACCCTACAATCCAACAATTGTACTATTAGGTATATACCCCAAAGTTGTTATATATATATCTATATATCTATATCTATATCTATATCTATATATATATATATATATATATGTATGTTATGGAATATTACTCTGCCATCAAAAATGAAATCTTGCCATTTGCAAGGACCTGGATGGAACTAGAAGATACTACACTGAGTGAAATAAGTCAGTCAGAGATTTCATGCATATATGGAATTTAAGAAACAAAACAGATGATCATAGGGGAAGGGAGGGACAAATAAAACAAGATGTAATCAGAGAGAGAAAGAAACCATAAGAGATTCTTAACAATAGGAAACAAACTGAGGGTTGCTGGAGAGAATGGGAGTGGGGAGATGGGGTAACAGGGTGGTGTCATTAAGGAGAGCGTGTGATAAAATGAGCACTGGGTGTTATATACAACTGATGAATCACTAAACTCTACTTCTGAAACTAATGATACACAATATGCAAATTAATTGAATTTAAATTAAAAAAAGAAAAGGAACAAAAAAGAATATATACATATATTTAAAAGTGGTTTCAAATTCGGTAGATGAATTATATTTGTGGCAAGGAAGATAGAAAGGTAACACCATGATAGAGTCAGACAAGGTCCAGGCACAGTGGTTCTGTGAACTTTAGTGGCATCTTCTTTAATACTAAGGATAGAATGATAAAATTGAAGAAACTTTTTCAGAAGGGAAATGGAGAACAGGAGATATAAAGTGATAAGTCTCAGCAACAAAAATAATTATTGGTAAAACATTCCACAACCCCAAATCCAAGGCTCTCTGATAAGCTTTTTCTTCTCTCATCATAAATATGTATTATCTCTGAAACACTAATGCTGGAAACCCAGGTAATGGGCAATTCAGCAGTGGAAATATGTGGGAACAGGCAGCTCTGACCAGCCTAACTCACCTCATACCATGTAAGTAACTCTCAAGAGTAGTTCCGGAGCTTACCAAACTTCTAAGACTCTCAGCTTGGAAATAAATGCCTGGCAACTTGTATCTATAAATAACATGAATCCAAGTAAGAGCTGATCACTATCCCCCTTTTATTTGCTTCTAGCATTAACATTTTATATATTTTTGTTCTTGTTGTTAATTTCTACTTTGATGGACATGAGAAGAATACTTTTCGATAAAGAAGTTTGGGAAAATTATTGTCAGTCCTAAAGAAAACATTCATTGACTGAATGCTAAACTGAACAGTTAATGAATAAGGAAATGAGACAGCTTTGTTGATTAAAAACAAACTTCTTGTCTCTGTTCTAAAAACAAATACAAATTCTTTAAGTTATAACTGATGTCTTGAAATTAAAGAAAAATGTTTTTTGAAATAAATGTGCTTCTAGCCTGTATAACTTATTTATGAATCAAACATTTCTTCCCAAATTAATTAAGGCATCTTGAAATTCACATTTCAAAAGTTGAGAACTTTTAAAAAGGTAAATAAATATAATTAAATATATCTTGTTTACTGATTTTATTTTTTCCCCTTAAATTAGTATCATCTGGCAGCTTTACTAATCTTCAGTATAGACAAGCAAGACTATCTAAGGAAGAGCATTTTTGTCACTGCTGTATTTATTCAATGTAATTTATTCAATGTAATGTATACTGACAATATGAGAAAAGATACGTAAAAGAATTTTGACATTCATCTCCACATTGCGTAAACACTGAGGAGGCTGAAATTTCCTAGGGAAGGCCTAATTCAGACAGGATGCCCAACAGTTGTTAACTTCTGAGAAATGAAGCTCCTATTTTTATACAGTGGACCATAGGAAAATAATGCCAAAAACTTGGCAATGGTCTAGGTTCTCATATTGGCTTTTTCTACACTGTGTGCTGTAGGTAAGTCCTTTAATATTTTGGGACCTATAATGTGCAAAATGAGGAAGTTGAAGATAGCATGGGCCCCCAAGTTTCTACTTTAAAGTCCCTTTTAAAAATTTATTCAAAATATTTTAAATCTAATTTTAGACTCACATAAGTGTTCAAGAATAGTACAAAGAGTTTCCTTATAGCTTGTGTAACCTTAATAAAATTATCAAGAATAGAAAAGTAACACCGGTGCAATATTAATTAAGCCACAGATCTTATTTAAATTTTACCAAGTTTCCATGCTCTTTTTCTCTTCTAGAATTCTACACAGTATCCCCCATTACATTCAGTTGTTATTTGTACCTGTTATACAATCTATAAAAGTACCTCAGTCTTTCCTTGCCTTTCATGAAGATGACACATTTGAAGACTATTGATCAATAATTTTGTAGGATGACTCTGAATTGGGGATTGGATGTTTCCTCGTGTTTAGATTGAGATTATGCTTTCTTGTCAAAAGTACCACAAAAATAATATTATACCCTTCTCAGGGCATCATATCAAGGAGTTCATGATGTTGATATGTGTTATTCCTGGTGATGTTTACCTTGATCACTTGGTTAAGATGATGTCTGCCGGATTTCCCCAAAGTAAAGTCACTCTTTCCTTTAGAAGTTCATAAGAGTCTTGGAGGACATGCTTGACACTATGCAAATCTTTTCCTCATCAAACTATTCTCCTAGTTTTCCCTAATTTTAGTATTCATCACGTGATCTTCTCTGCAACAATTATTGCTGTAGTGACTGACTTATGAATATCCTTTCTCTTATTCTTCCCCATACATATTCTTGAGAATTTTACTGAAAGAATACTTGTCATGTCTCCTCCATTTCGTCATTAATCTGATTATTTATTTGTATCAGTAAGTTTCCGTGAACATTTATTTTATTCTATGAGTTACATTCCAATGCTGTCATTATTTACTCCATCGAAAAGTTGTTCCAACTTTGACCATTAAGGGCTTTTTCAGGTTGGTTTTTCTGTTTTCTTCCTCCCTTCCTTCCTTCCCTCCTTTCTTCCATCCTTTCTTTTTTAATTTTCTTACACTCTGGGATCAGAGGTTTCAGACTACTCTTACATTTTCTTGTCACAGTTCTGGAATCAAGCATTTCTTTAAGGAGCTCTAGTTGTTTTATTGGAGAATGGTTTTTATAAACAAAGATCTGGGAGCTAGGTGTGCTCATTGTTACCAGGATGTCATGGCTTCTAGACCATGTCCACAGATAAAACTAGGAAATAGATGTTTGTGTACTAACCCCATATGAGCTTAAGTGTGTGTACATCCCACATCTATTTTTCTATTTATCCATCAGAAACCATGAGTTTATACTGATGCCTCCAATTCAAATCTGACACCACCTGGCTCCTTCTAGCCTTCTTCCTTTCTTATTTGTAATTTCCCCAAAATGAGAAATCTGGCTCTCATTGCATTCACACTATATTTTCTAATTTGTTCAATTTTAACATACACATAAAATAGTTTCAGAATTGCTAAGTCATACCCCTATGAAAAACATTTTAAAGACTAGAGTCATTTTTATCTTTAGCCTGACATCATCCAATCATGATACTGTTTTCCACAGTCACTTATATTGGTTCTTGATTTCTCCACTCCATTTAGTTTAGATGTGTTACTTATTTGTAATACAGTTAGGTTCATTTGTAATACAGCTAGTTTCATTTGTTAGTATTTATATTCCATTTTTGGTTCTTACCACAAATTGATTAGTTTTAAATGTTTGTTTATTTGGGGCACATATGAATAATAACAAGATCATTTTTTATTATTCTTGCAAAGGAGTTCATTTTTTTAAATTGTTGACTAATAAAAATTGTATTTATTAAATGGCAAGTTTCCATTTCCCTGTTTATTTTCTGTAATTAAAGTCATAGAAAATTGCAAAAAGATATTCCAACATTTTGACTCAGGTCATGATCCCTGGGTCCCGGGATGGAGCCCTGCGTCAGGCTCCCTGTTCAGTGGGGAATCTGCTTCTCCCTCTCCCTCTGCTCCTGCCCCCACTCTCGCTCTCTCTCTCACTCACTCTCTCAAATAAATAAATAAAATCTTAAAAAAAAATCCACACGTAAATGGTCCTACACAGTTCAAACCCATGTTGTTCAAGGGTCAAAATGTATAAGTATATACATATGAATACATAGATAATAGACACAGATATAGATAAAAAACATAGATATAGATAATACAAATATACATATCAGGGATATTTCTGTTCTCTTTTCATGCAAAAGCAATGAAAAATAAAGAGGCATACTTTATAGATAAGAAGTCCTTTACAGTCCACTGCCATCTTTTATTCAATTTGATAATTATGTAGTTTAGCACAACCCACAAGGAAGAAGAGACATGATGTTTGTTGGGCCTTTTTGGATTTGGAAGGCAGTATTTGCCACATTTGGGTGTGATGCTTTGGCCCATTTACCTGGCACCCATTTTGAATAAGATTCAGAGTATAAACTACTCTGCAGCAGTTCCCAAGCTCAAATACAAGGTATTTTATATATAGTATATATATACTATATATATAGTGAATATATATAGTGTAATAATATATATTATTACATTATATCTTCAGGCAATGAAAACAAATGACAAAATGGTATTCAAAGTGTCTGCAACAAACCCAGGTGTTATGTAGAATCCATGGAAAACTACAATATGAAAATCACAGCACAAGTTTTGACATGAGGTCATGCCTTTCTATGCTTAAAAACATTTCCTCTATTTGAAAAGCTACTGGGCCCTGGTAGACACTTAACACTGACCATGAAACAGCAAATGTTTATGTGACCCACAATGCCTACTATGACTTCAGCTTTATATGATCCCTCAAAGTATAGAAATTGGTATGCAGAGCAGCCTTACATTGAAAAATGAAAATAGTATTTAGAAGCCTGAAGCCACTAGGAAGCTGCATGGAAGCCACTAGGAAGCTGCATGAGGAGATAGCTGTGACTCCCATGGTACCTGTTCCTACTGCTTTGCTGCCTCTACCTCTACCAACCTTTATAGCCTTGTGGGAAGTTCTCTATAATCAGTTAACAGATGACGTAGTGTAGACCTCCTCTTAGATGAGTCTATTGGTGCAATGGTGCCAGTTAGAAGCAAATTTACAGAATTACCGTCATTCCCAGGGCTATTCTTGATGAAAGCCTCCCAGTATTTAGAGAAAAGTCAGTTGATACATCTGCTTATCCACATCACAAAGGAGAGAAATCCTGAAGCACAAAGCTATATTGATTTCTAGGCAATGCCTAATAATTGGCAGCTCAGAACAAGCAAAAATGACAAATGACATCAGTAGACTTAGAACTAGGGATTTAAAGGGAGAGGTAGATGGACAAACTATCAAAATGACTGCAGAGTGTAAAGATGTGTGTGTCCAAATACATGCCTACTCAGATCACATGGAAATAAACATTTGTGTTACTCCCTCAGGTCATGGTCCCAATCAATCTACCATGGAAGAGTCTTTCGATAATTAAGTGGAAGAAATTTCCCATTCTTTGGATATCACTTTCCCAACCACTCTCCTGCTCTCCCAATGTGCACAACAGACCAATATCAAGAACCTCTTATTCCAAGGCTGATTTACCAAAATCACTGGTGAGTGCCCACCTGCCAATAGCAGAAACCAATGTCCTGACACCAATAAGCCAAGACTCCCTGATGAGACCAGGACACCACCACCATGTGGAGACAAGTTGATTTTCATCATGGCAGAGGCAGCAGGTTTTTTTCTATGGAACAGAAATATATTTTAGATAAGGATTGTCTTCCCTGTCTGTGCCGCCCCAGGCTTTCAGAATGACTTAGTCATCACCATACGACACTCAGCATTGCTTCTGATTAAAACAAAACGAACACATAAATAACCCCCCAATATTATAAAATGATGATAGTATGGCAATCAACTGCTCCTGGCAGAATTCATAAGTTTTAGGGTGTATCCCATCTTCCAGACATGGATAGCTTGATACATCAGTATAATGGCTGCTGAAGACTCTGTTATAGTACCAGTGGGGAGATAATACACTGTGAGACTGGAATGCTGTCTTTTGAAATACACTACAACCTTAAAACAGCAACCAATATGTGGCACCATCTTTCTCAACCTTAAAATGCATATGTTCAAGAATAAAGGGGCTGGGTGAGAATGGCTCCTTTGACTTTTTCACCTGATAAACTACTTGAGGAATTTCTACTTCCTACCCTGGCAGCTAACTCAGTAGATTTTAGGTTTTAATGCCCAAGAAAGAATGTTCCACTAAGAAACACAATCAAATGTGGTAAGTCGGAAGCTAAAGCTATTTCTCATCCATTATAGTCTCTGATGCTGTGCTGCTGAAGCAAATGACAGATAACGGTGCTATATTGGACAAGGTGATTAGATTACTCCAAGCCAATTGAAGCAATAAGGTGTGTAGCAGGAACCAAAGGAATTCACAAAGATTCTTAATAGTTCTTCACCCAAAAGATCACCAAATACTCAGATTATCCGGAAATAAACATTTGGGTCATCCTTTCAAATAATGAAACTCATTCAGCAAGATGCTCAAAGCAATTGAATAAAAATTGGAATAGGTTGTGAAAGAAGAAAGATATAATTATCAACACAAGCCTAATGAGTTCCATATCCATAGAAGTAGACCTGTATCAGCTAGGCTTTACATTGCTGTTTCTCCACCAATTACTTGATGCTAAGAACACTGATAAGGGTTAATAGTTTAAGCTTTAGGTGACAGTATTATGAAACTGAGATACATTATGATTATATAATAAACTGATAGGACTTGTATGTCCTCTGAGTTCAGATAAAGCTTTCCATTTGGTTAGAAGGAAAAAGTGGATACGTGGAAGGTATGATAGACTATGCTGGAATACTCTCCATTTGTCTTTACAAGTTCACTCTCCAACCTGCTCTGTGCCTCCAGGATGCTAATTCCTATGGGCCACACAAACTGGGTTACCTTGTCCTCTGACTTCTGATTGGTGTGGGCCAGTAAGAGGCAGCAGCTCAGACAGAAATCAGAACGAATCAAAATCAACTCTGTCTCTGCTGGGCAGTCGATTATTGGTACCATAACCCACAGCTCCTGTTAGCTGTTTCCTGCAGCTACAGGTCTAATAGGTTTCTGATAATTACTAGCTCTATTTGCATCTTTGGATCTAGTGAAGTTAATGACTTCCAATCAACTGTTTCTTTACTCAGGAGTCTTCTTAATTCCGCCCACATATTCCTAAGAAGTTATTTTATCAAAATCTCCTCTATCACTCATCTACGAAAACCATCTGTTTTCTTACAGAGAAACCCAACTGATTCTGTAATGTATGTTACAAATATATCTCTAATTGGGTAATTTCTTAATCTTTTTACTGGTATTTGATGCATTTGTGATAAAATGTTCTCAATGTATTTACCTCAAACATCATTTTCCTTGCAATTTCAACTTTTGTTTTAATGCTTAGAAAGCCATTTTATCCTGATGTCATTTTTTAAAGATTTATTTATTTATTTATTTATGTGTTTATTACGAGAGGGAGAGAGAGAGAAAGAAAGAATGGGCAGAGGGGCAGAGAGAAAGAAGGAGAGAGAATCTCAAGCAGACTCTATGCTGAGCACAGACTCCCACATGGGGCCTTATCTCACAACCATGAGATTACGACCTGAGATGAAATCAAGAATCTGTTGCTTAACCGACTGTGTCACCTAGGTGCCCCCACTTAATGTTTAAATATTCATTGTGGGGCACTTGGGTGGCTCAGGTCGCTAAGCATCTGCCTTTGGCTCAAGTTGTGATCCCAGAGTCCTGTGATCAAGCTCTATGTCGGGCTTCCTGCTCAGGGAGGAGCCTGCTTCTCCCTCTCCCTCTGTCCTACTCCCACTGACACTCATGTTCTTTCTCTCAATCTTTCTCTCCCTCTCAAATAAATAAAATCTTTAAAAAATAATCATCTGTACTCCTTTTAGTACAGTTATATTTTTATTTAACAATAAATTTTTCATCCAATTGAAAAAACTATGTAAAGTAAAAATAGTAAGGCAGAAATCTGATTTTCTTTCTTTTATCTTCCAAATGGATCCAGTTACTTATCAAGTATTTTAGCAGTTACCATTTATCAGATTATTATGTTTTGAGATGTATTCCTTGCTTTTTCATAGGGTTATTGGAAGAATCAAGTACCACAGTAGCTTAAGAAATCTTAGAGAAATAAAAAATATTACTAAAAAATGTTTAACCAATTGCTCCCCCCCAATGCTATATGATCCATTTCCCTTTTTGAAGCAAGTGAATATCAAAGTGATCAAATTCAAATTATTATCTATTTATTTAACTTAGCGATTTTGTTCAAATTTCACAAGGGTGGACCCCTTGGGTTTTCATTTTATATACCAGATTCATGTATCTCTAGAATAATTGAATATTGTTTTATGACCTAAAAAGATAAACATAAGTAGCACATGTTCATTGAAGTATTGAAGAAAATACATAGTCTGTAGATTAGCTTGGTTCAAAATCAAGCTTCAGTTAGAATATAAATCAGAACCAAAATATAAAGCAGAGTGGGACATGGAATGGAAACTGAAATATTTATTTACATTTCAATGGTAGTTTTATCATCCATTCATCAAAAAGATCTTACTCTATATAATAAGAAAAAGTCTAGGGAGGTGATGGCTGAACTTCCCAACACAATTTCTCTATGCAAAGAAGTATGTGTTAGGCAATCAAAACCTGATAACCAATCCATAGGGTGGTTGAGTAAATTTTAGGAATTACTATAAACTAAAATTGAGTACATGTCAGTGATATGTCTACAAAACATAATAATTTATTTTCTCTGTTGGTTGACTTTTTTTGGTTTTGACTTTTGTTTTATTTTTTGGTTATAAAGTGTTCTACTATAAGAAAACTTATCATTTATCTGTAGAGTCTCACTTATTCACTAGAGAATACATTTTTTCCCCCCAGGAAAATGTATTCAGACCCCACATCCTTCATATTCTAAAAGATAGTTTCATATAAGCTATCTGCCACCATGCTGATTGTGTTTCATTCTTTAAGAAGATATCAGCATACTCAAATTTAACTAGATGAAGGTAGAATACATACAAAAAAAATTTCAATTGTAGATTATAGGGGTGATTGAAATTTCATCAGCAAAATAAAATCTGTGAATCCTTTTGTATTTGGAAAATAACAAATATGTTAGAATAAATTGATAACTCTTTTCTTTGGCAAATTTTATTCTTACAATCTCAGGAAAAGTTGAAAACCTAAAGGAATAAAACTGTCTCTAATTTTTATAGACATATGTACTAAGGTTTTGTTCCATGTCTAGTATTGTAAGCCATCACAGTAGATTTTTTGCTATACAGTGATTTCACATTCATATGTTTACTGGTTGGCTACCATTCAATTTATTTTGCCTGAGCTTAAATAGGCTGAGCAACATTATGAGCTTTGGATTCCGTTCAGGTCTACTTCACATACAGTCATTCCAGGATCCAATCTAAAAGAGTAATGGATACATGGAGTGTGCTCGTCTACTGTCTCAGCTCAGAATTGGCACCTTGTCACTGCTACTCATATCCACTGGCCACAGACAGTCACATGGCCAAACTCTAAGCCCATGAGGACACCTTCCATGGAGAGAAGGCAGTGAATATTTGATGAACCATAAACTAAGCTATCACAATGTGGATGAGCTAGTTCAAATTCTCTTCTAGAGGAAAATAAACTGATAGATTCTGCATTAGCGACCAACATTCAATAAATCTGAGAGGAAATGACACCATTGGATACTTTGTCTAGTCAAGGACTTATACTTTGGGTACAGAAAACAGCATCATACTATATAGTAATTTCTTTTCTTGGAAATTTAAAGTGAAATTTATGATAGCAGAATCAGAGTAAAAATAATGCACAATGTTCTTAAGAGATGGTTTGGCAAACTTTTCATTGTCAAAATGCAAAAAGGATAAAATCACAGAGGCTATCATATATTATCTATCAATCTAAAATTTTTTTTCATCAAATTATTTTCCTAAGAATGTCATCCACTTTAGGATATTTGTTAATTCAAATGTACTTAACTGCATAACTTCTCTAGCTTATAAATGCAGTAAGGTACATATTTTTATCTCTCATTGTAGATTAAATGTTTAGCCCTTCTGTATGGTCCACGTACAATCTCTTTGTCCCTGGCATTAGGACAATAGTCTAATATGATTCAAGGTAAAATGATGATTCCAAATACAGAACAACAATGTTAAAGTTGTTTACTAAATTCTATATTAAATGTTAAACTCCTCCAAAAAATCATTAAAATGTCATTTTCTATTTGGCAAAATGCTAATCCACTTTCTATACCATGCTACTTGATTTTATTAATTGATACAGTTTTGCCGAATGGATTTTATGCTTATTCCACCTTCAATAGCCAGCTAATATACCACTTTCTCCATGAAGCTTTTTACAGATACGATGACCTACATTGGTCTCTCCTGCCTCCGACACTTTTTGTTTTTGTAAATGCTGTTATTGTTCTCTGATGCTTATGTGCATATATGTTATTCTATCTATGAAGTAGAAAGGCTTTGATTATCTTATTCCAAACTTACTGGCAAAAACAGTAACAATTATTTATTATTCTATGTCTCGTCATTCTGGGGTGACTGGCATTAGCTAGACACTTGACCCATGGGGTCTGTTATGCAGTTGCAAGCTGACAGCACGTGGAGGCTGAAGTCATCTCAAAGGCCACCTCAGCTAAGTGTCTGGTGGTTGATACTTGCTGTGAGCTAGGATCTTACTGGGAGTTATCAGCCAGAATTCTTACACATGGTTTCTTCATGTGGCTGGGACTTTGATACCACATGGCAGCTGGATTCCAAGGGTAGATGTCTCATGAGAGTAAAAGATCAATGGAAACTGTGTTACATTTATGAACTAGTCTCAGAAGTCACACACCCAGATTTCATTTTAAAATGATATTCTAACCTCATCTACATGCACTAGACTCCTCATAGCCACTCTATGTCCCACTATCAAAAAGGGCTAGGCAAATAAATATGTTTTTTATTTAATAGACAAATGAAGCCAGTGTTTTGATTCCTATTAATTATAGTTGCCCAAGACTTACATTACTCTTTCAATGTCTATAATTTTCCATAGTTAATTTTTTAATTAATAAGTATGAATTATAAAATGCAACTTAATTGGGCATTTTACTTCACCTAGATTCAACAATTTAGAAAAGGATGTTGGAAAAAGCAAGCTTAAATCCCATTGTGAAGCAGATATCAGGCACACAATTAACAAGGTTGTATAGACTTTGTTAGGATATAACAGAAAGTTGTACTCTGAATTATGCCTGGGGATAAAATTTAGTATTCAGAACAACCAAATTCACCGGAAACGCTTAGACCTTATTTTTGCAGTTCAACTTGTTAATCGGTTTTCAAATATAAGTAGACTTATTTCGGTTTAGATCACTTATTGATATAGTATACTTTCCATCACGTTTGAAGTCCTCACTTGGAGTTGTGTACATGTTCCCATCCCTAGGATCCTGGTTGAGAGAGTGGGTGGAGACTGAAGTTCAGTGTGTGCTCCCTTGCCAAGTCCTATACTTTGGCACCAGGCTGCTCGGAATACATATGGGAGGTTCTCCCTTAAATTTGCACAAAAATGATGCTATATGGGCTAGTAGAGTCCTTGATGATGAGACATGATGTTAGAGGAATTTCCTTCAAAGAAAATTGCGTAATAGAAAAGTTACTACCCTCTTGGTATAAAAAAACAGATGCAGTTTGAATCTTACCGCTGCCACTTAAGGTCCTATGACTTTGAGAAGGTGATGCCCTTTCAGTTTCCTCGCATAGAAAATGGAAATATCAATTCCTGTCTTGCAGAGTTGATAAGACAAAGGAGCTAATAATCCATTAGAAGCATGAAACACAGTGTCTAATAGAGTAGGAATTACTTAAATAGCACCCATAATACATTCTAAGAGGAGTGTTGTCATAAGCTTTTAATCCTTGGTTCTGTGTTTGTTTTTTGATAGATACAGATCTCTGCACTTCTATTTTTCGTAAGTAGTTATATAACTCACTGGTTAAAGCCACAGAGGAAAGAATAAAAGAAAGCAGTATGTTATAATTCAATACAGGAAAAACACTCATAAACGAAATACTGCTAAGTATTTGTGTAAGAATTGGTCAGTTTGGATTTTCAAAATTTTCAAAGTTAGTTTTCTAATTTTCTGTGCAGTTCCCAAAATCTAGCCTGGCACAGAAAGAATCATCTCTGTAAAATCACATCCTGTGATATCTTCCTGTAGGCAAGAGCCTTCACTCGCTGACAGGATCCAGTTTGGTCCTGGTTCTACCCCAGCTCTTGTTGAGCCACACCCTGCTAAAAATGCAACAGTCATCAGAACTGATAAGACTCAGGTTTAAAAATAAAGATGAGAGGCGCCTGGGTGGCTCAGTCATTAAGCGTCTGCCTTCAGCTCAGGTCATGATCCTAGGGTCCAGGCACCAAGCCCCACATCAGGCTCCCTGCTTCTCCCTTTCCTACTCTCCCTGCTTGTGTTCCCTCTCTCTCTGTCTTTCTCTGTCAAATAAATAAGTAAAATCTTAAAAAAATAAAAATAAAGATGAGCTTAAATAACGGCATATATAAGATGTATGCTTCCACTACATACAGGTTAAAAAAACAAAACAGACAAACCCAAATATGTGCTTAGAACGTAAATCTGACTGAATCACTGCCTCTTTAAATGGTGTACCTCTAATCATCCCTATAGTCTTAAATCTTAAATAGTTAATTAGAACTCCTTCACAGTGGAAGATGACATGGCTGCCTATTTCTTAATAAACATGAGGTGATTTCAAATATTCCTCAGGCAAATCACAAATATGTTTCATAGATGACTATAATTTTAACAGCTGCACAATGCAACCTCTAGCATTTAAAGTCCTTACCAAAGCCTACAAGACGCTACCTTATCTCTCCTAGCTCACCTTATATGATTGTTTCCCTTGCTCATTATGCTCTAATCATGGCTATATTTCAGGTCTTCAAAAACACGTAGCCTTAGGACCTTTGTACAAACTCTTCTAATGCTCTTCCTCCTACACTTTGCACATATCATGTCTCAGCTTAAATTTCCATTCATGAAGACAGCTTTCCTGACTATCCACTGGATTAAATATCTCATAACTCTCATTGCAAATATAAATCATTTATTCATTCTTCTAATTACCTGTGTTTTTTTATGACTTTCCACTAGACTATAAAGCCATATTTGTTACCTTCATTCATGCCAACCAAACAGGAGGTTCCAATTGGTTTATTAAATGAATAAATAATTAAATAAGAAGATACAATACTCTGAAGAGTTTGAATATTTCCAAATTAATACAAATGAGGGTCTGGGGAAAATCTTTACAAATAAATACGCATTCATCTAGAAAAAAAACATGAAATAGAGTTAAAAAATAATGAAGCATGATCTCATAAAAGAAAACAATAAACACTGTGCAACCAACTATGTATATATATGGCTTCCCATTACATCATTTTTTAAAAAATAAAAATTTACTTAAATGGCTAATATAATCTGTACAATCTTTAAAGCAAAGAATCATGCTGTGCCATTAAGAATAGATGTAGGAGTACCTGGGAGGCTCAGTGGGTTAAAGCCTCTGCCTTTGGCTCGGGTCATGATCTCGGGGTCCTGGGATCGAGCCCCGCATCGGGCTCTCTGCTCAGCGGGGAGCCTGCTTCCTTCTCTCCCTCTGCCTTCCTTTCTGTCTGCTTGTGATCTCTCTCTCTCTGTCAAATAAATAAATAAAATCTTTTAAAAAAAAGAATAGATGTAGATTTATGTTTATTACCAAAAAAGGTCATTTAGGTTATACTTGTAACTGAAAATCAAGAGTATAACCATTATATCCCTCATATAATTCCATAGCAAGGGGTAGAGGCAGGGGTAACAAAAATTTAACAGGAAATGTTTGAACAGTAGAATTACAGGTGATTTTTCATTTTTAATTGATTTTTGCTTGCTTACATGTTCTAGAATTTTCTATGAATTTTGGACAAAAGAAAGAGAAGGAGATTGATCTTAGTTATGGATGCCTTTGGCGCATCTCTCTTTTTTTTTTTCTACCATCTTTCTCTGCGCGATTTGACCTCTTTAGATGTGTTTTTTCTCACCAGGCATTTTAACAAGTATACTGAAGGGCAGTGTTTACCCTCAAGGATCTCACAACCATATATTTTTAAAGATTTTATTTTTATTTATTTGAGGGAGAGAGAGAGAGAGACAACATGAGTTGGGGGAGGGGCACAGGGAGAGGGAGAAGCGGACTGACTCCCTGCTGAATACAGAGCCTAACAACATAGGGCTCCATCCAAGGACCCCAAGATCATGATCTGAGGTGAAGTCAGATACTTAACCAACAGAGCCACCCAGATGCCCCATGGATCTCAAAAGCATATTAAAAGCAAAGGTATATAAAGGAATTTTGATGTATATAATAAATCTAAGATACATGACACAGAGGCAGTGGGAGAAGGAAATCTCTCTGGAGAAGAGTTCTCAATTCCTCAGTAACTTCCCTCTTTCTCTGCTTCTCTTCCCCCACTGGTGACTGCATATACAGGGGAAGGGTGGAGCTTATGTGACTTTTTCAGGGAGAAAAGCAGGTCTTCTGATCACCGAATGATGTAGTTTGTACAGCTACTAGACCACATTCCTAGACGTGAGCCGCTGGTATAACTCAGAGACTTTGCCTTTTTCTTACCAATACTTCAAATTCACTACCACAGGAACTCAACCACTTTATTTGGTAGTCCAGACTCCTCTGTGTTCCTATTATGGCTTCTCTTGGCTTTGCTCAGGGTGATTCTTCTGTAAACTTCAACCCAGAGTCCTCTTACTATTTAATTGGCCCCCTTAGCAAGTTCTCCATTAAAATACTAGTCACTTCTGGATCATTGCCACTTAGAAACCAAGGGTAGGGGCGCCTGGGTGGCTCAGTTGGTTGGGTGACTGCCTTCAGCTCAGGTCATGATCCTGGAGTCTCAGGATTGAGTCCCATATCAGGCTCCCAGCTCTGCGGGAAGTCTGCTTCTCCCTCTGACCTTCTCCCCTCTCATTCTCTCTTTCTCTCTCTCTCTCTCTCAAATAAATAAATAAAATCTTTAAAAAATATATTAAAAAAAAAAGAAAAAAGAAACCAAGGGTAGCTGAGAAAGCTGAACCTCCCAGCTCCTCTTTTGCACTAACACAGTTGATTTAATGAAATAGAGCCCCTGGGCAGCTTTTCAAGGAAGCCACTTCCCAGACTTCCAAATGAGAGGGCAAGAAAACCTTCACTTGTCAGATATGCCTCTCCCACTCCAGTCTTTACAATCTATACCATAAGCTTTAAAATGTGAATATTCTTTTTTTCATTAAAAGAAATTGTAGATCATAGCACTGTTTGTTGAAAAGACATCTAAGTGGAAATAATTTTGTTCCTAATATAAACTTTCTTAATTCAAGTACTGAGCTAATTATCATCATTTTCTGTGAGATAAGAAAGAGAAGGTTGCCAGACTCCAATAAGCCGAGTCCAAAAATATGAAGATGCAGAATTGCATTATTGTGAAATTAATGAAATGCACTATGGCAAACCTGTACAGTTAGTTGACCTGGCACTCTGAAGGTCCTTCATAATCCAAGCCCATCTTTGTTCTAGCTGCAGTTTAGCATGACTAAATGGAACTTTTTCTTTCTTTCCTTTTTTAAGAAAAGTTGGCTGACTTCGTTATTGCTTGGGGGGAGAGGGAGGGGTTGCTCAAGATCTCTTGGTGGGTGGTTCAGTTCCTTTTCACCTTTACAGGCTTGTGGCCACACAGGATGGCGCTGGCTCTGCATATGCGACCATGTGCAGACCCGGTGGTATTTATTCTTGCAGATCCTCTGTCTGATGCAGCTGAGGGTGGTCTCAGTGTTCTTGTTGATGGCCGTGGAGAATTCTGGAGCTCTCTCTTTGACAAGACAGAGTTGCCTGTCTTACTCTCCTTCCTCACATCCTACTCCCCAAAATAAGAACATTAGTCTGTTTCCAACCTTCATTCTCAGAGTTGGCAGGAGATGGAAGCCATGACAATATAGCCTAATCTAAGTTCCTGCTGTGAAAGTTACAGCAGAATTTTACAGTATAAACAATCTGGTGATCCCAGAAGCATGGAGAACAAAGGTTACTGCTAAAGAAAATACTTTACTTAAAATTAAAGTGAAGCATGCTCCATTTCATTTTATTGTGATTATAGTTCCTTTTATGTTCTTTCATTCAAAAAGAAAAGGGCAAAGTTTCTTCAAGTCATTTAGCAGTTTAATATCACAATATTTTTTAACCTTCTAAAATGTAATACCAATTGCAAGACAGGTGATAGCCACAAAGCCTGCTAATCATATCTATTTCAGAAAACTGAATTTGCTCATGCAAACTTGAAATGGGCTCAGTAGCCTTGCAGTAATCGAAAGACTACTTACCAGTGCCCACTTTCCCACATACCCAATATAGTTGCTTTATTCTTTAGGAGACATTTAAATCTTTGGTCTAACTTTCTCCTTGAAAACCTACTTATAATAAATTGTGCTTGAAATGTTATCCAGTTCTTATTCATATTACACGAAATGCTAGTCCTCTCACGGGACTTAGACCTTAGACTTTTTTTTTTTAAACTAGGATGTTTCCTAAGAATAAGCAGAAGATACCTATATCATCTCCTGCTTCTCTCTCCATCCATCTTCCCATAATGCTCAGGAAGGGAAATTGGCTTTCTCTTTTAATTTTCCTAAGCTATGATTTCCTTCTATGGGAGAAATAGTCTTGATATCATAGGCAAATGGGTATCTTGCCTACATTGTGTCTCAAACTATGACATGGGCTTCACTAATTGATCCTAGATATACTAAAAAGGAGAGGGAAAAAGGAAAAAAATTTGGAAAATCTACTCAAGGACAATAATGCCACTATTTATATTTTTAAATATTTTTCTATACATTCTTTCCTTAATAAGCCCTATTTCTTTCTTTTATAAATTTTCACTTTCTCCAGAAGTAATGGATGTCCCAGGCAGAAAAGGGCCAAGGTTATAAGTTCACAAAGGCAAGCAAGAAAATCACATTAATGATTTTAAAATGTCAGTGCTGTTATATCAAGGAAGAAAAGAAATTTTAAAATAATTAAAAAGCTATTTTTTTGAAGCTTTAAGGAGACAACAGACTTCCTGTCAGTAGTATAACCATGGACTGCAAGCTCAACTCGCCATTTCCCCTGCCTTGAACACTGTGGACTTAGAAATAAATGTATTCTCAAACTGCCTTTTAGAACTTAACCACTTGGAAGTAGAAGGACTTCTGTGTTTGATAATGTAACCAATTTTTAAAGCAAACACAATATATATTATATATACCTATTAAGGCTACCTGGAGAATTTGTGATCTCATCTTAATGAAAAAGAGTCAAAGTTATAATGTACCCAAAAGAAAACACCCAGAGAGGAAAAAGATAGATGTAAAAGTTTAACAATGTTTCACTGAACAGCTGTACTGATTCTGAAACTTTTCTCAATATATTCAAATGAGAACCTCATTATCAAGGCAGAGAATGCTGGGAAGATAAGAAGATCTTAAAACAATTTCGAGAAACAATATACAATTAAGCTGCCATATGTGTTTCTTCTGTATGAGTGATACACAATACATAATGAGGTAAGGGCTGTAAACATTTCACAGACTTTTTATTTTTACCATGCAAGTCTTCCAGACTTTTTAAGAGATGTTAAAATTAGTTTGGAAAACTACCTACTTCCTCTCTTAAAAGTTTCAGTTGTTGGCTTTGACAAAGATATTCCTTCACTGCTAGGCATCAAGGCATCTACTATCAATCATGATGAATTACTGTTACATCTGTTGTCCCTTTTTAGGTTCAAACAAAGGAAAAGAATAACCCATTCTAATTGGCAATCAGGTGATCAGGTTTAACTCAACTATTTCAAATTTGTCCCTAGATGACTTTTGACTACAGGTACACTTTTTCAAGGACACTCATGTTGTCTTCATCCACTACACAAGTGTTTTCAGGCATTCCCTCATTCAATAAATATATATTAAGTGCTACTCTGAGCCAGAAATTTACATTTTACATTGTAGAACAATCCACCCTACAGTATCAGAATACACCTTCTTTTTAAACACATATGGGAGAAACAGCAAACATTCCCTGCCATTCATGGAGCTCACAATCCACTACGGAGAACAGATAAACTGACAAGTACACAAACTCCTGGGGAAAATCAAGGAAATAAGGGAGATAATGTTGGTGGTGGTTGGCAAGGTGGATGCTGAGTGTACTTTAAAATATGATGGGAAAAAAAGGCTGCACTGACAAAATGATTTTTTTTTTTAATCAAAGTATAGTTGACATATAATATATTAGTTTTGGGTGTACAACCTAGTGACTCAACATTTATGAAGTGATTACCCATGGCAATTTTAGTTACCATCTGTCACCATGCAAAGACTGGAAGTATGTGAGGGCACAATCCACATAGATATTTGAGGAAAGAACATACGCAACAGATGACACAGAATGGACAAAATCCATGAGATGTTGTACATCCAATGTTGGAGAGGAAGTAAAAAAAAACTAGATTTCTGGTACAATGTGGTTATAAGTGTTATAATCACTTTGGAGAAAATCTTTTATTTCCTTATAAAGTTAAATATATACCTGCTCTATAACCTAGCAATTCAAATCCTAGGTATAGATGAAGAGAAACAAAAACATATATCCACAAAAGAAAATAAATAAATATTGTATAAGAAGGTCCAAAGTCACTTTATTTGTAATGGTGTAAAACTGGAAAAAATACATATGTCCATCCACTGGTGAATAGATAAAAATAACCTGTGTATATTCATATAGTGAAATATTACACAGCAATAAAAATGAGCAACTACTGACATATGTAAAAACATGAATGAAACTCAAAACTTGTGCTGTGTCCAAACTATGCCATTTATTTGAAGTTCCAGAACAAGAAAAGTAATCTATGGGGGAGTGGCAGTGGTGGGATATTGAATAATGATTGTTATTAGGGGTTAAAGGTTGACTGGGAAAAACTTTAGGGAATTTTCTGTAGTGGTGGTAACATTTTATATATTGATAGGGGTTTAGGTTACATAGTTGTATGCAACTGTCAAAACTCATTGAACAGCAGATTTATAATTTTTGTATTTCTTTGTAAGAAAATTTCACATCAAAAGAAAAAAATTTAAAAATGCTAATCAGATACTGACATGAAGTTAATGATATTCATGCTGAAGTGTTTAGGAGCGAAGAGTGCTGGTGTCTGCAGCTTGCTTTGAAATATATGTAAAACAAGATGAATGATGGATGAACAGCTAGATGAACGGAGTATGTGGTATGTATAGAAATGTTAATGGAAGAATCTAGCTAGTGAATGCATGAGTTTTCAAGGCAAAAATACTTTCAACTTTTATGTAAGTCTGATACTTTCATAATAAAGCACTGGGGTACCTGCATAGTGCTGAATGGGTCTCCTGGGTCCAAATTGGTTACAGATAGCTTTGCACAGCTTCCCAGCGGCTCTATTATACGGGAGCATGCGCACAGGGGTGGGGAACACAGAAGTTGCTGACCCAGAGGGGTATGGTACAGAAATTCATAAGTTTGGTTTCAGAGAACACCATCTCAAGGCTGCATTTACCATGCACATCTATAACTAAGCAATGTAGGGTGTGGGATAGGTGGGCTAAAGAACCAATGCCAGGAGTTGTTAATAATTAGTCCAGGTTGATACCCACCAGTTCAAAAATGCTTCAAGGAAGACCAACACAAATTTAACAAACACTTCTAGGCCATTTACAGTTGCCATTTTCCCAAGACTTATACATGTACTGATGCATCTAATCCCCAGGGTCACTGACATCTAATCCCAATGGTAATTCTATATGGTAAGTGTAGATACTTACTGTAAGGCAGACCGAGGTACAAAGAGCTAAAAGAACTCGCTTAAACTCATAAACCAGGAAGTAGGAGAGTCAGAAATAAAACACAAGTGGTCTGGCCTCAGATTCTCAGCCCTTCATTCCAATTCTAAGCTTTTTTGTGTTCGAGATACTCTTAATTGCTAGTCAACTGTTCTGGGCTCATTTCATGAGGTTTTTCAAGAAATCTTCAAAACAGACGTGCTGGGTTGGTATTTTCACCCATTTCTGTTTGTTTTGTTTTGTTTTGTTTTGTTTTTCAGGGAGGGAAAGAAATCTGCTCTAAGTTGTAGAACTGGAAGAAATGGGAATCCAACACACATCATTGTATCTTCATTTCATTTCATTTATTCCTGTTTTTTCTGTCATTCAGTTATTCAACAAATATTTATTGTACACGTATTCTGAGCTGAGGACACCAGACCAATACACATCAGATATATTCTCTGCTCTTGAAACTCAAGAGTTCTACAGAGGTAAGAGATAACATAGAAACAATGGGATAAGAGAATTTTGGTAGGTGATGTGTGCTCTAAGCAAATGAAGTGGGATTAGGCAGTAGATAGTGTTCAGGGGTGAATAGCTTTCATTGGGCTGGGCCAGCAAGTCACCTCAGGAGCAATTACTTTGAAACTGAGGCCTGAAAGATGAAAAGAAACTAGATGTTGTGAAGAAAAAAAAGGGGAAATGTTCCAGGCAGAGAGATCAGCAAGGACAAAGTCGTGGAAGCAGGAAAGAGTGTGTTCAAATAATGGGAATGTGCAGGGTGGCTTGGACATAGTGAGTGAGAGGACTAGGTCAGAGAAACAGGCAAACGTCACATCGGGTTGATCTTTTACAAGTAAGCATTTTGTATTTTTTTGTGAAGTGTTTTGCTAATACTTTACGTTGGGTTGTTTGCCTTTTTATTATTGAATCCTAGAAGTTCCTTTATATTCTGCAAGTTCTTTGTCAAGTATATAAATTATGAAAGTTTTCTTCCAGTCAGTTGTTTGCTTATTCAGTTTGTTAATGACGTCTTTTGAAGAATGAATACTCTCAGTCTTAAGTCTAATTTATCAGTTCCTTTTCCTTTTAAGTCTAGCATAGTTTGGATACTGGCCAAAACAAACAACCAAACAAACAAAAAAGCCAAACTTACCTAACCCAAAGTTGTAAAAATACACTCTTGTGTTTTATTCTAAATCATCTAAAGCTTTAGCTTTCTCTTTTGGTCCATAACCCAATTTGAATTACTTTTTATATAAAGAGAGGTAGAGGTCAAGTTTCCTTTTTTATTTTTTGCAATATGGTTATTCAGATATTTCAGCATGCTTTGTTTAAAATATTTCCTACTCTGTCCTTCCTAAAACTTATTTCTAAATATAGATATTCTTCAGGAATTAGCCTTAAGCCCTCTTTTACTACACTCTCTTCTTACATGGTTTTGCCTTTCCAAGACTTTCAATGGAATTGAAATACCAATGATGCCTACATGTATATTGGCATTTGAATACTCTCCCTTTGGCCTCCAGATAATTCAATTCAGCAGTCTGTTTGACATCGCCCACTGAGTGTTTAAAAGATGTTTTAGGCATGCCTGGGTGGCTCAATTGGTTAAGCGTCTGCCTTCGCCTCAGGTCATGATCTCAGAGTCCTGGGATCAAGTTCTACATCGGGCTTCCTGCTTCTCCCTCTGCCTGTCACTCTCCCTGCCTGTGCTTTCTCTCTCTCTCTCTGACAAAGAAATAAATAAAATCTTTAAAAATAAATAAATAAAAGACATCTTAAACTTAACATAGCTAAAATCAGTCCTAATGTCCCCAATTACAGAACTGTTGCTCCATCCATATGAATTTTCCTCATCTCCAGAAATACCACTCTGCTTTCAGAAACCTAAGAATTATGCTTAATTCATTTTTTTCCTTTATCCTGCTCAGCCAATATTGGTAAGACTTGCAAACTCTTTTCCACAAATCATGTGAAATCCAACCACTTTTTGAGATAAGCTCCGCCATCATTTCCATACCCACCCACAATTCTGTCTCACCCAGCCCACTGCAGCAGCCTGTGAACTGTTTTCTCCTTCACTTTTGTCCCTCACCCATTCATTCTCAAGATTGCAAGAGTGATCATTTTCAAATACATTGTATTATATAACTCCCCTGCCTAAAATTCTTCAACAAGTTTTACTCAATGCACTAAATAAATATGTATTAACCATCTATTTTGTGTCAAGCATTGTTTACAGCACTGGGGATATAATGGTAATTACAAAAAGACATGGTTCCTAACTTTGTTAAATTTACACTTATCCAATATTCACACATACACACACACACACACACACCCTTATAAACTGTTAACTGTAGCAAATATACAGAGGAGTAATGAACAGTGCTATGAATATGTTCAAATAGGAATTTTGTATAGTTAGGAAACAAAACAAGGATTGTTGAGATACTAATTCTTTAGCACAAATTATCTAAAAAAAGAGACTCTGGCAGAAAACGATGCATGTAAGTGTGCAGATTTAAAGTATAGCAAGGCATGACAGGGGCACAGAGATGGAAGGACAGATGATGAAAAAGTTAGCAAAACAGAACAAGATTAATTTTGGGAAAAAGCCCTGAGTCAAACTTGCAGGCCTTCTTTAAAACAACAGAGAACAAGCTGAGCAAGATCACGGTGGCTACAATGTAGAGAATATATTGAGAAGTGAACAGAGTAAATGGGGACAGAGCATTGGAAGATTTTAGCAGTGATGTAGACAAAGTAGGACAGTAGGGCATTCCTGCTTCAGGACCCTTTCACGTTCTGCCTGGTGCCTGCTCCTGGATTAAAGGTCCCAGGTCCACTTGTCATCTCCCAGATGAAATGTGTCCTCTTACATGGAGGTCTTTCCTGACCACTAAGAAAATACAATGTTTCTTGCTCATACCCATTACTTTCTATCATCATTGTGTTTGTTTCCTTCTCAGCACTTTCATATTTTGTAATTATCACTTCTTGTTTGTGTATTTCTATATCCAGCAATTAGAATGTATGTACCAGCAGAGCAGGGACCATGTCTGTCAATGTTTCCCAGCTTGTAAATCGTCAACACATGTCACAGCAGCTGCTTTGGTTATACTCAAAAATGTTAATGAAATAAAATAGTTGGTGTCAACATGATATTAGCTTTCCTCTTTCCCTAGCATATATGCTACCTGAACTCAGGCACACTCAGTCACACTACTCAACAACTGTTCTGTGTCCACGTGTCATGTGCCAGGCAAGATGTTAGGGATAGAATAATGACCTCCCAGATTGTGTGCCATCTACCGATGCTTAGAGCCAGGGTTCTGGAACCAAGCTGCTTGGATTTGAACGTGAATGTTTCTACTTCCTATCTGTGTGATATTGGGAAATTTACTTAGCATCTCTGGATCTTGGTTGCTTCATCTCAAGTGGTGATATTAAGAGCTCCTTATAACATTGTGGGACTACCAAAGGCCACCATGCTTTGTGGCTATTACTCATCCTAATGGGAAAGCAGAAATTTGAATAAAATTAATAATGTATTACAAATGTGATATGTGTCAAGAAGGGGATTTACAGGATATTTGAGAGTACACAACAGACTGTATATAATAGACCTTATTATTATATGACAAGCACTCCTGTTACTTACATGAAAGTAAACGAAAACTTGACTTTATTTCATGTCTGGGTTCATAGTGTCAATACACATTAAGTAGTTGAGTTGAAAAAAGTTCTAGAGCCTCAAGTAAAAACACTGCTGGCATGAAAACACAGTAGTTGCTGAGTGTATGTAGATGTGTGTGGGGTCATCTCCCATATCAGATTTCACATATATCTGCAGTATCATTTAATCTACTGGCAAAAACCACTGTGTAAAGAACTACTCAAAAGCTAGGGACTTAAATGAGCAGTCGTTAATTCTCCCTTATCTTGGGTTCCCTGGGGTTGGCTGATCTAGGCTGGGCCTGGCTGTGGCAGCTCTGTACCTCATATTTCTTTTTCTCCTCTTGGATTCAAAGGTCTAATGAAGCTTTTTCTCACGACAAAGCCAGAAGTGAGATCACACAAACAGAAGTCCACGTGAACTCTGGAGGCCTGAGCTCTGCAGTGGTACACTGTTACTTCTGCCTCATTGTATTGAAAAGAGAATCTTAGGGCTAAACTCAACGTTAATGGGTAGGCAACTAAACTTCACCGCTTTTAGGGTCAGGGCTGCAAAGTATATGGCAAAGGACTTGGATACAGGAGGGATAAAACACTGGGGCATGGGTATAGGAAGTACGAAGAGTAATTCAATCTACGAAATCTGCTCAGTTGGTTCTTCGTTTTCCTGTGTAGAGATAGGGATGCTGAATGTTGATTAGACAAAGAAATATGGGACAACATATACCACTCTATCATGTGAGAGTTTAATGTAATCATAAGTGGACTTGTAGTTGAAATAGGCAACTAGGAGAAATGACAAAGAATGATAAGGCAATATTTTTTTCTTTGTAACCTTAAGATAAAGGCCACAACTTATAACAGCTATTTTGTAGGTATATGACAGAATAAAGAAATGAAGCGTCTTAGGTAACTTATGATTACAGCTGTGATTCTTTTTACAAAATGTTTCCTTATTGTATAGGGCATTTTTAGTAAGATAATGTTATTTTTCTTTTTTTTTTTTTTCCTTATCACAATTCAAGTTCTATTTCTTTTGGGATTACTTTGGGCAGCCAAGTATCTTACAGTTTGATGGTGCCCTTTCAGACCTTTCCTTACATAAAAGATACTGTTTTTTAAAAGGATAGTTTTATTCTGTATTCTATAATTGCCTCGATTTGAGGTCATTTTTCTCAGGCTGTGTAAAGAATTCTAATGAAGTTTAGAAACTGAATTGTGTGCTCTAGCTTCAATCTTAAAATAGCCACTTTCCTGTTTTTTTCATTAGAGAAATCCTATTTGTGGTCACTAATTTTTTCTGGTTTCTATATTTCTTTTAACTTTTGTTAAGACCACTAGATAGGAGAGTACTTAAGATGTGAATTTTAGGATAAATATGAACCAAAGTGGGGTTAGTCTAGTATCCCCCCTTCCCCTAAGGACAACTGCTTTATGCCAAAAGGAAAAGGAAACTTCTACATGAGATTTTAATTCTGTTGCAATGCCCAATTGTCCAAAAATAAAAGAGAAATATCCACTCTGAAAAATAGCTTGCTTTAGGATGTAGTAGTAAATTTTAAATGTTCAAGATTTTCTCTTTTCTTCGTTTCTTGTTTTATAAAAACCTTTATTCTGAGGCACTCAGTACTTGGTATAACCAAATTCTAAGGAGATGAATAGAATTATAGTCAAAAAGGGACTTTTTTTTTTCTTAACTTAAGATGGAATTGAGTTGATGGGAGAGGAAAGCAAGTTTATCAAGAAAAGACTGAAAGCTGTGGCCTTAAGACAGTCAGAGGTAGAAATACTATCTTTGCCACTTGGAGACTACATGACTTGGAACCAATAACAGCTCATCCAAGCCTTAGTTTCCTTATTTGTAAAATGGGGATTATAACATCTCCCTTGAAGTGTAATTGTGGGAATTAAGTGAGAAAACATATTCAAAGAGTCTTGACTATAGTCAATAGTCCTTAAGGTCATAGAGCTAATTAGTTTTAGATATGAGAAATCAGAAGTTTCTTACTTCCAGTCCATTACCTTTCACCACGTTGTTTATGCTCACCTTGTTCAAGGAATGTACAGTTTACTGGTAATATAGGAGTCATATGTAGATCTTTTAAACCATCATTTACACAGACTGTACAGAATAAGAGTTAAACAGAGATTTGCCAATGCATGTGAAAATGAGCTGAGACACCAGTGCCAACAACATTAGACATTCTTGGTGTATGAAAAAGACTGTAAGTGAGCATATTCAGATCTCTCTCTCTCTCTCTCTCTCATTATAAGATATGTTATCACAGTGTGTCATATTTCAACGTGTCAGGATTGGATGAAAAGAAATTGAATGAAAACCCAAAAAATGGAAAAATACAAGTTCTTTTTTTCTTGCATTCACTTATGGATCTAGAGTTTTGCCAATTCAGAGTGTTCTGACATCCCAGTAATAACTGTAATATCCTGTTAAAGCAAATACCTTTCAGACTTGATTCTGTTGAAGACCCAACTAAAATGAGGTGTTCCTTAGTGATAAGTGAATTTCTATTGAGGAGCATTTGAAAGAGAGGTTCACTGCTATCTTTCACTAGTTTCGATGCAATAAAAACCATACCCTAAAATTCATTCATAAATACCACCTGTCAGTCTTCTTAGGCTTGATACATCTCATCAGATATTGGAAAGTGCTTTTCACCACTATATGACTGTACCACCCTTAGTATTGTGAGGCTCTATTTATAGGAGTATTTATTAAGCACTTATTCTATACCAAGCCCTCTACTAGGAACTTTATATATGTTATCTTATTTAATCCTCACAAATAGAAGAGCTAAGCATCATGTGGTTCATTTTACAGAAATGGCAGTTTTAAAGAGCTCTAATATCTTATTCTAGTTGATAGAGGTGTAAGGAGCTAAATAAACTAGGATGTGAGTTGAACTTTATCAGATGCCAAAATCCACGCTCAGAGATTAAGTTCCTGAAAAAAATATTATCATTTACTACATGCCTATAAACTGCCAAACATTGGGATAACAATTCAACAGACTATTTTATTCACATATGAGCTTCATTTAGTGGAAGGGTCTATATTCCTCGACAATTTGCAAACTGAAATATCCCTAGTGATTATACAAATCATGGTCCTTATTGCCCATCAATATTTGTTCCCTTAAACTCTTTTCACAAAGAGAATTTAATTGCAAATCAATGTGATATAGTTCTTTTCTAATCTGTAATCATTTTAGAGATTTATTTTAAAATACGTATGCATACATACATATGTAATTTTTATAAATGCATAAAAAGAATATATCTTGGATATTTTATATTTTTTTATAATTTTCTACTTGTTTACACTTTTTCTCTTTTTCCCTCATCTTGCATCAGCTCGCCACCCCACTTCAACCCCATACCTCTAAGCCCATATATCCCCTTTTTTCCCCTGAAATATATATACATATAATATCTATGTATATATACACACAAATATACTCTAAAACTATTTCTCTCACACATACACACAAACTATATAATCAATATAATTAACCATATATACCCATGTATATACATATACAACTTTTATTGTCACTGTTTGTTTATAAGAAATGGTATCATCCTATGTGCATTTTTCTGTATCTCGATTTTCACTCTCATGAATATTTTTAGAAAATTCCTTTAGTAAGTGACTACAGCTGTAATTCATTCTTTTTATCATTGATTTAATAGTCTATCATGTAGCTATACCATAATGTATTCAAGAATTTTTGTATTTGATGAACACTTTGTTTCCACATTTTTGTCATTGGAAAGTATAATTGGAAATGTTGAAATAATCATCACTCTGCCTATGATCTTAAATATTAGTAGTTTTCTTTCCAGGGGCTGGGCTCTCAAAGGGATATTAATAGATTAAAAAGTATATATATGTTTGAATTTGAATAAATCTTTCCTGATAACACCCTAAAAATGTACAATTTTCAATTCCATTAGTTAAATGAAAGAACACTTCTCTGGGGTGCCTGGGTGGCTCAGTGGGTTAAAGCCTCTGCCTTTGGCTCAGGTCATGATCTCAGGGTCCTGGGATCGAGCCCCGCATCAGGCTCTCTGCTCAGCAGGGAGCCTGCTTCCCCCCTCTCTCTGCCTGCCTCTTTGCCTACTTCTGTTTTCTCTTTCTGTCAAATAAATAAATAAAATCTTTAAAAAAAAAAAAAAAGAAAGAACACTTCTCCACATCCTCCAATGAATACTTGCTACCAAAAGTACTCCTTTTTTTCTTTATTTTCATCAATATGTTTGTTGATAGATATAAAGTGGCATGCAATGATACATTCATTTGCATTTTTCAGACAATTGGCTAGACAGAGGATCTTTTCATTTGGATGTTGGTCATTTGCTCTTTCCTAAATTGTCTCAACTCCCTCCTCTTCCATCTTTCTACTAGGTTATTTCTTCCTGTCTTCATAATTTATAAAATGCTTTTGGTATCAGACATTATTTAATGAAACTGGAATTTGTTTTTGGAATTGTTTTCTTTCCAAGAAATGCCCCTCACCATTTTACCACTATTTATTAAATAAACCACACATTCTTCACTGAAAAAAGAAATCAAAATGGTTCTGTATCAAATTCTCACATATATATATACTGGCATCTATTTTTGAACACAGCTGGACTCCACTGAACAACATATCTATTGCTAAAAAACACCACATTGCTTTTTTAATGTAGCTTTATATTATAAGCTAACATATAATGTTTTTTAAATACATTATTACTTTTTTCCATCCCATCAAATATTAGCTATTTACTCTTTCTTATAAATTTTAAAATAAGTTTTTCAATTAGGAAAATTATTTTATTTTTTAGATTTATTCCAATATATGTCAAATTATGATTCGTACATCTTGGCCTGATTTCTGATTTTAATTGAAGTGAATCTACAGTCTTATATTTGGGATAGTATTTGCTCCTATTGTTAGTGAACAGTCTTTCTTACAGATAAATAGGTTCCACTTCTCTGTTGTAGTTATTTTCTTAAATAAGAAATCTGTTGCTGAATTTTATCAAATGCATTTCAACATTGATATTTTTAATCCTGTGCTCTTCACATTGCAGGAATGTCTTCAGACATCTTATTTTCTTAATGAGTTACCTAACGTGTAGATCAAATACATTTTTCTTTAAGGGGGAAAATAAACCATGGTATTTTTAAGTCATTAAGAAACTTTTTATGAAGAGTAATCCTATCCTTTTATGCAATAGAGACAGAGAGCAACTAAGCAATTTTGGAACATGACGCTTTGATTTTTAGCAAATAATACTGAAAAAATTAATAGATGGGATTCTTTCAGCTTCACCCTGTCCCAAGGGGAATTAGTCACTCTTCCAAAGTCCTTATTCTTATTTTTATCTTAGCTTTAGGTACAATATATTTTCTTCTTTTTTTTAACATTTATTTATTTGAGAGCAGTGGAGAGGGACAGAAGGAGAGAGAGAGAGAGCGAGAATCTCAAGCAGACTCCCTCCTGAGCACAGACCTCCACTTGGGGCTTAATGCCAGGACCATGAGGTCATGAGCTGAGCTGAAGCTAAGAGATGGTCCCTTAACTGAGTCACCCAGACATACTATTTAACTTAAGTATATGTCAGTATATTTGCATCTCACAGTAAAAGTTGTTATTTCTTTTTCAATATATCTATGCCTTAGCACAGTGCCAAGCACATTATAGATGCTCAGTAAATAGCTGTTGGCTAACAGAACTTTTTATTTATTTATTCCTTGCCCCTCGATTGGCAGAATGAGAAGGAAATGATGAATAAGCTTAGGTGCATCTTTTGATGACTGCCTTCTTAAAAGTTAAGTCTTTTCTAAGAGACTTCAGAAGTTAACTCACTCTCTAAGGAATTAAGCATGTTGTTCTGGTGACAAGGAAAAATTTTCTGTAATTCTGGCTGAGCCATAATGAATTCTGTACAATCTGTTAAGGATTAAAAAGAAATAAAAAGCAAGGGATGGTAAGTGTACTTAGATCATAGATCTAATCAATTGCATGTTCAATTTACTTAGAACGTCTCTAAATGTGAAGACTTAACTGCTGTTTTATATTTAGTATTGTGGAAAATTAATCAAAACCTCAGCAACCTCTCCCAGTAAGTAGTATTCAATGTCACCTAATCAAAGAAGACAGAGTTTCGGACAGAGTCTTATAGGGAGTTAAGACTGGGTGAACCAAGTCACAAAAAAGCCATTGTATAAACGGGATCTAAATAGTCTGGTGGTTTGATATCAATCACTGGAATCTTTTCCTTGCTGGCAGGTTATATTTTGTGTATAAATAAAATGAGAACCTGAACAATTTAGATATTTCCTAGAATTTTACCCCCATCATTTTTGGTTCCTTTTTTTAACTGTAAGTTCCACCACTATAATTCAAAATAAATTAATTTGGAATATACTTCCAAAATCATCTATGAAACTCACAAATTTAAATAGTAATAAAATCATAAAATTTCTTTCTGTCACTCGAGGCTGAATATTTTACTCAGTTTGCCCATTGCATCCTACACACATACCAAAGTCTTTGTCCTTCAGAAGCTTAAAATGGTTGAAGACACACACACACACACACACGCACACACACACACACACAAACACACACAATCAGGTTTTTTTTATTCTAAGAACAAAGTTTTTTTTCTTCTGCTTTTGATACCTTTTTGAGACAGGGTAAAGGCAATTTAAGTATTCCTAGATGTGCTGCAGATAACCCAAACAAAAAGTTTAATTGCCTGCACAGATACTTGTATTCCTCAGCCACATCCCTTTTTTGAACGCCCACAATATCACCGCTATCTTCACTCCAACTTAACAGAAATCATCCAGCCATCCATTTATTCATTCATTCATTCATACATGTATAAATTGATTTATTTAATAATTATTTTTGAGCAACTATTCCATCCCAGGAAGTATTTGAAATGGTGGAGATACAATGATAAATAAAACAAGTCCCAACCTCAAAGAATTTACATTCTATAGGAAGAAAAGCTGTTTGAATATTTTAAGTTAAATATTTATGGCCATGCTCAAAACTAAGGTAAAAGGTTATGTGCATAGGAGCAGTTACCTACTGTGGTGACTGGTGTCAAAGCAGACATCCATGGTACCGCAGCGCCAGAGACAAGTAGTGGGCAAGGGACCAAAAAACACTTTGCAAGAAGAACTGAAGAACAAAGAAGATTCATTTATTTTGAAGATTGAGTCCTTGTTGAGCTTTCATTGCAGTTGCTGTTCTGAATCCCTCAAATCTCCCTATACATGAGACAACTGAGGAATGGTGATCTTTTGAACAGGTTGGCATCCAGTTAATGCTTGATCTCAGAACAAATAAAAAGCCCTGTGGATGATGATTCATTTCAAATCAAGGAAAGAAAAAGAGAAATCTAATCTAGGCATTTCTCCAACTAACCTTTTCTACACTTCAGGTGTCTTTAATTTATTCAGAGTGAGCAAGTTTCCTGCCTTTTCAAAAGTCTGGTATTTATTATATTATTTTTCTGTTAACAGGAGAATTTGGATGTACTTGTATGTGATTTTTCCGCTATAGGTGGACAGTTCGGATACAAATGTCTCTCATCGTATCGCAGCTAAATGCTTGATTTATTTTCTTGTTAGAGAAAAGATCATTTGCTAACAGCATTAGGTAAGAAACCTAGATGTATAGTGACAGACCTGCCATAAGCTAGTGAGGAGAGTCAGCAACGAAATCTATCAGAGGCCTATGCAGGGGTGGTGGAGGGGATGATTAAGATCTACTTCCACCATCTGACTTTAATGACTTTGTATTCTATCTTAAAACTCACCTGCTTATGTGGGAAATGGAAAATGAAACATGTTATAGATTTGGCATAATTAAATTCTTTCATCGGTGTATTATAACTATGTTCTCAGTCTGCTGGATTGGGGCCATAGCATTTACTTAAGATATCCCTTAAAATGACATCTCCTGATTTTAGATATTAGCTTAAAAGTCAAGGTTAACAAATCATGTGGTCCCTCTTTACAGATATACTATTCCATTCCAACCATGAGAAGGGATCAATTTTACATAAAGCTAGGTATCAGATATACTGACAATCAGATAGCATGCCTTAAAAAAAGGGGGTATTATAATTATATAAATGAATGTCATAGTGTACATTTTGTTTATGCCAAATGTATCTATTGATCATACACATTTAAAGGTTAGATGCTATAGGGGGACACATAGATGGATCAGACACACCGTACCTTGAAACTGCTTATGATCTAATGGTGGAAATTTGATATAAGCATATGAAAATCTGAATTACAACTTAGTAGACTCCATATTGCAGGCCAGTTCTGGACTGGTTACTGAAAAACCAAACTATCAATTCTTTTTTAGAGGCTTCCTAGCATTACAGCAGTTTTATTGAACTTCCTCAATATGTCTCCTTATAGGGACATGTTGGTAAAGTTTCCAAAGGAAAGCACTGCTAATTCTATGAGACAGCCTAAGAGAATGTCATTTGTGTAACTGTCTCCAAGCACTGAGCACAGATAGAAGATGACAGATTTCCATTACCAACAGCTGTTGAAGCTCTGGCTGCAGTCCCTGGTTGGGCATCTCCTCTGAACTGCAATTATATTATGTCTTCTTTTACTGTAGCAGGTGCGGCAGCATGTGGGGCAATTTGGTATTGTTGACAGATCTGATCCCATTTGCTGGCAAGGTAAGTTTGTTTTCTCAATTCTTTGAGTCAGCTAACTCATTAGGGGCCTCCTATAAGCAGCTAAAGATGAAATGATCCTCTTGAAAATGTCTTTTACGCTGAGTGCTCATTGGAGACCAGAAACTAGCTTACAAAAACCTATCTATGAACTGCCTTCCATATGGAAGAATGGGAAGTGGGAAAGAAGAGCATCCCCATTAACATCGTCTGCAGAAAATGTGTTATACAGGAGGTTTGGGCTCCCTGCTAGGTGAACTTTGATTCAGAAGAACATGCCCTGAACACATCCTCTTAGAGCTAAAGAGGCTATAATACAAGTCCTCATATAAAATAGTAACAGGATTACCAGTAAATTATATTTCTCTGAATTTCTCTGTATGCTTTAACACTCTCTACATTTTCACATTAGTGATATCGCAGGCATCAGAAGATAATTATTTTCAGCTTTAGCAGTAACGGGCTTAATGCTGCTTTTAATAATTACTGAATTCTTACCTTTGAATTTACACTGTTCCAGAGCTAACATTTTCTTTAAACTGTTAAATATTTCACCAGGAAGCTGTCTCTGAGATACTGGCTTAAGTCATAAATACCAATATAGAAAAACAGCAAGAGTTTACCTATCAATCCATTGCACTTTCGATCACTACAGATTAAAAACTAGATAGAACTACAATTTTAGAGTTTCAGAGTTTGGTTCACATTTGCCAAATTTGAAGAACTCAGGAAAAAATCAGGACCTGTAGGACTCTTTAGGGACCCAGACAAAGAACATGTGCTTTCGCAGAGAAGAGGTAATTAATTATGAAGAACACTGCCATAGCATTTAGTGAATGGAGAATCTTATGAAAATGGAGGGGAAGGCATGGAGCAGATTGTTAAAGCCATCACGAAAAAGTTCTCCCTGATACAAATGCATTTCAAAAGATAAGACTGAACTTTTCTGACGGGCAATATTATTATAAATAGCTTGTTTACCTGATTTCCAATTTCATTTACACTTTCTAATCATGTGAATAAGTAAATAAAATTTTATAATATTTGTTTGAGACTCCGTTTTTAAAAGAATATTAATCTAGGAAATAAAAAGGTTTGGAAAATAAGAAGCAGTGACTTAAACCCAGGACAATAATGAAAAAATGTTCCAAGTCAACATCTGTACATCAACCTAGCAAGCAATATATCCAATTTAAAACAGAGTGTTCTGTGGGAAAGAAACTTTAGGAAGAGCTTGCACACAATAAATTACATTTTTCAATATACTAGAATATCTTAGAGTCACGAAAAAGGCAAATGTGGTTTCCATAAACAAGAAAAAAAGAGAGTGTAATTAGAAATACAGGGGAGACAACCAAGCTATAATAGGGATTCCAGACACAAATATAAGCAAACTAATATCTGACATGTTTTTCAGTTTAGAAACCTTCATTGAAAAAAAAAAAAAGAAACCTTCATTGAACTTCAATTATGTGGTTATAATTCTAGATAAGTGATTATATCAATGAAGAAGATAGATAAGGTTCCTACCCGATTGGAGTATATATTCTACAGGAGGAAAAAAACACATAAACACATAAAAAATAAGTGCAGGAAATTCAAATAGTAATAAACACTATGAATATACAACAAGAATAATGGGACTGAAGGGATGGATGGCACCTTAGTCGTCATGGTCAGGAAGGCTTCTCCAGGGAGATAGAATGATGAGAAGAAACCAGTCATGCTATGATCTAAAGAAAGAGTAACGCAGGAGGATAGAAAAGTTGAAGCAAAGCCTTTAAGGCAGCAGTCAGGTTGGCATATGTTAAAAATAGAAAGGACAGAGT
>CM052811.1:63084097-63208038 GCA_028533885.1 Nasua narica
GTAGGGATATGGACATTGGGGAGGGTATGTGCTATGGCAAATACTGTGAAATGTGTAAGCCTGATGATTCACAGACTTGTACCCTGGGGTAAATAATACATTATATGTTAATAAAAAAATTAAAAAAAAATAAATGATAGAAATGATAGAAAAAAAAAAATAGAAAGGACAGAGGCTCCTGGCTGGCTCAGTTGGTAGAGCATGCGGCTCTTGATCTCAGGGTCATGAGAGGCCCATGTTCGGTGTAAAGCTTACTTAAAAAAATAGAACAACCAGTAAGGCTGGAATGTAAAGAAGAAGAGGAGAATTGCATGAGTTTAGGTCATAAAAGAGGACAGGTGCTGGATTAGGGAGTACATGTCAGACTATGGCCAGAAGTCTGTAGGTTGTTCCAAGGTGAACATCAAGCAGCTGAAAAGGTATTATATCGGGGAGTAATATAACCTGATAAGTAAATTCAAAGCATCACTCTCATTCCCGTAGGGACAATAGACTCTGGGGGAAAGAGAGGAAGCATAAGACTAGCTAGAAATCGGCTGCAACTGACTACTGAGTATGTAATCTGTACCAGGATGGCAAAGAGTAAGTGAAAAATAGCAATGACAATGAGGACATATTTTCGAGGCAGAATTGTCATATTTTATCTATTAAAATTATGACCCAGTGATTTATTACAAAGTAATATGAAATTTTTCTATGCTAAATTAAGACAGATTCTCTGCAAAATGTAAAATATCTCATTTAAATATTGCTTCCTTTTGGTATTTTCACATCTGCTGCCTCTTACTCTTCCCACATAACACTCTTTTTCTAATTTTAAAGACATATTCATTCATAACTCTGTTAATTAGTGTCATGCAAGTTGCAAAAATAGAGATATACCCAGGTTATTTAAGGTCACATAAAAATACAGAAGGATAAAAAAAATATATGCACCAAGCTAGTCAAGCAGCTTCACACAGGTTTTATAAAGACCTAGAATAACAACTACTTCTTTCCTTGTTACAACTGCATCTGTCCTGACCCAAGTGCAGATCCGGAGACGTGGTTATCATGTCATCCAATGAGATGTGGGTATTTGATGCTTTCTGAATTATGGCTAAGACCTCTCATATATCTTTCTTTCCCACTCCTCTCTTTGAAGTTTTGCTTCTCCTGTTGTATTCTGCTCTTCTGGTCTTTGAGCTAGATTCAACTTTCTACCTCTGTGTGTTTGTATATACATATGCATTCTTGTAAGTTTACCTTCAAATTGCCTAAAGAGAGATTTCTCTTCTTGGGAGTTCTCAAATCATACTATTTTTCTTGGGCACCTGGTTTTAGTGATATACATGTTAGATTATACACTTAGCTACTGGAACAATCTCTATGTTCAGAGAAATAGGTACATTTGACCCAAACATGGTTTCTCACCTGTGGCCACTTTCCTCAACAGAGGAGTTGAACCCGATGAACTCATACAACAGAGGCTTCCGTCTCTGGATGCATATTGCTCAAAAACTGTAAACTTTAAAAACTACACATGCCTCAGTAGCACACCTACAGAGTCTCACGCACGCACGCACGCACGCACACACACACACACACACACACAAATTTTCAGATTCCTGATGTAAAACCAGGGTTGAGAGACACTAACTTAGAACGCAATTTTTTTTCCAAGTTCATTAAAAAAGTTTGAATGGAACTATTTTACCCTGCAAGAAATACCAATCACTTGGCCCCTTTGGCTTATGAAGTATTTATGATCTTTGCGAAGTAGATGCATCTTTATTCCTACAGCTCTTTAGAGAATTTGTCCACGTGTGCTTATTGTTCTATTTTAAGAAATGGTTGAATTATACTAAAATGGAAAGCAAGATAAATCTGTGCCCCCCAAATAAAACCAAATAAAACTTAATTCAGTAAAATCATATTATAACATAATTACTCGTGACACTTTATCACAACATCTTGGTTGTACACACACAGACACATACACACACACGATGCAATACAACTAAAAATATCACTTACTTATTATATATAAGTATATAATGTTACTTATATTTTGTTTAGAAGGGCTGTGAAAACTTACACTTATTAGTTTTCCTCATGATTGAAGGTAGCTAGCAAAAACATTGAAAGATGAGTAGATACACACTCCATCGTTAGCAAGAAAAAGTGATGTAGTTGCTATCCATAAATTAAAAACACCTATTTCAAAATATATCTGTATACTTATAATCAAATATTTCCATTTCTGGCAGCATATATTTATTAAGTGAAATATGTTTATTTATTTATAGGGGGACCACATACTTTTTTATCCAGACTGGGATACTTTTTAGAGTGAAAAAGCTCAATATTAATAATTATTCTGTGACTCAACTGGTTCTGTTATGGAGATTTTTTCATTAGTTAGATTTCAGAATCCCTATGAATAGGATTTCATTAGAAAAATATAAATGACATATTTTAAATTTTTCAAAACAATCTAGGACTTTAGAAATTCTGTATATTCTGGAGAATCTTGTGACTAGCTAGATGACCTTTCTAATGCAATTTTCCAAAGCTTTCAAAAATCAAGGGTCCTGCTTTAGACAGTCACAGCTTAGCTTCTTATCTGCTATGGAAGCCCAATCTTCCCAATGAGAAAAACTAGAAAAGAGAGGCAATATTTTACAAATAAAATAAAGTAAAACAAAATATATCAAATATAATTTGATATCAGATTAATTTTTGAAGATATCAAATATAATTTTCAGGGACATGATCCCAGAGACTGGAAACCTGGAGAGATGGCCCCTATTTCTGGGTTTTTTTGTTTCACAAATTATCACAGTGGCTGCTGAAGAGGGTGAGAAATTAAGCACTTTTAGCCCTCTTGGGGCTAGAGAGACAAAAATTGCAGTTCCAGGGCTGCTAAAAACAAAAATGGAATACTGACAAATATTCTAGGCTTTTAGTGGGACCCTGAAGGCCTTCTCCCTACCTACAAGGAAATAGAATAAACCTCATAAAACCCCAATTATTGTCTTGATCCTTGACTGGATTTGTCCCTAGTTTAGATGCGTGTCATAAGAAAAGCAAGCAAAGTCAAAATCCTCAATATAGCAGTCTAGGATTCAAATTATATTGACACATTTTATATACAATCTAGAATTCAATTTTTTTAAAAAACCAGGTTTTTAGGGAGACAATTTTCGATAGAAATCAAGAGAAAAAAAAAAAGATAGTAGAGAAAGAGACTACCGGAACTATACATAATTATGCATTAGACTCAGGGGCACCTGGGTGGTGCAGTAGGTTAAGGGTCCCAGTCTTAATTTCTGCTGAGGGCATGATCCCAGGGTTGTGAAATTGAACGCTGTGTCAGGCTCTTTGCTCAGTAGGGAGTCTGCTTGAGATTCTCTCTCTCCCTCTCCCTCTGTCCCTTCTCACATTATCTCTCTCCCTCTCTAAAATGGGTAAATAAATCTTTTTTGAAAAATGACTCATTAGACTCAGACATTAAAATAATTATGGTAAATAGATATAAGAAATTAAAAAAAAATTTTGGAAAGAGATTTGAAAACTATCATAATGGACAAAAAGTTGGCTTTGCAGAACATCAGCAAAATGGTGAACCAGGAAGCTCCAAGTTCTTGTTGCACCACAGAAACAACAAGAAATTGGCTGAATTAACTGCACAGAAGCTCTGGGAAACAATCAAAGGCTTACAGCAATAAAGCAAATGGCAAATCAAGGAAAAGCCACCTTCAGAAAAGTAAGAATATGCAGTCTATTTTCCTGCCCTTGCTGCACACTCTTGCTAGTGTGCCAAGGTCTTGGTCTGGAGGAAGTGGCAACCCAGATCCCAGTTTCCTCTCTCAAACCTGAGAGAGCAAAGCAAACCTCATTTGTGGTATTTAACCCTGTCTGGGCTGCCTGAAGGACAAAGGACAAAAATGCAGAGGCTGACATAAACGAGGATTTGTTGAAAGTCTATTTAATGAACAAATTCTTGTATCTTCTTCTCCCCTCTGCAAGTTTTTCCCCAAATGTTGCAAGAAGGATGTTTTATTTGCTGAAATAGATAAGATAAAGATTTTCTGGGCTGGGAGATGAACAGCCAAATTGAGAGTGGGCGTAGTGTCCTTAAAACAGAGGAATTTTAAAAAAACATATGCATAATGGTTGCTGAGATTCCCAGCCCTGTTTTTTCATTTTGTTACAAGAATATTTGGCAACTGACCAAAATGGAGGTTCAGAGTCTTAGAAAATGTGGCGCAAATGGAATGACCTCATGATGGAGGTGTTGAGGTTTCCCAACTAAATGGAAGAGGAATATTTTTCTTGAGTGAGAAACATCCTCATAACTACTAGCCACAGTGTTAAGCTCCACAAATCTAAAACACATGTAGTCAACGAAGGATTAGTGTATTTCTGAAGAAATATGAAGATCAAAAAATGAAATAGGGGTGTCTGGGTGACTCAGTGGGTTAAAGCCTCTGCCTTCAGCTCAGGTCATGGTCTCGGGGTCCTGGGATTGAGCCCCGTATCAGTCTCTCTGCTCAGTGGGGAGCCTGCTTCCCCCTCTCTCTCTACCTGCCTCTCTCCTTACTTGTGATCTCTCTCTCTGTCAAATAAATAAATAAAATTTAAAAATAAAAAATAAATAAAAAAAATAAAAGAAGAAAAAGAAAAAAGGGGGAAAAAAAGAAAAGCAAGTTTTCAGAAAGGTCAAGCTAAGGAATTTTGGCTTTATTCAAAAGACTATAAGGAATCATTGAAAGCAATGAAGCAAGAAAATTGTAGAAACAGATTTGTGTATGAAAATGATTCTAACATCAGTGTAGATGGTGGCTTGGAAGATGTAAAACTAGAGGTACGGAAATGAGCCAAGATAGCGAAAGTTTTCAGTAGAAAGACAATAGGTCTTTCAGACTATTTCTATCTGTTCCACTCCCATCTGCTTTACATTTTCCTATTTCTCTTTTCTTCTCTTTCTGCCCTGTTTTTCTTCTCTAGGGTCAATAATAGCAATGAAGTGTGTGTGTGTGCGTGTGTGTGCGTGTGCGTGTGTGTGTGTGCGTGTGTGTGTGTGTGTGCGTGTGCGTGTGTGCATGCTTCTATCTGCATATGCATGACATGTATTTTTTTCTGGAAATGAAAACATGGCTATGGTATTTATTTATTTGAAGGTTATATTTGTAGAAAATTCCTTAGTTTTACGGAGAAAAATAATTAAATCATATTTTGCACTGTGGTTATTTATAGGTCTCTCTGGGTCAGTCTTTGATATAAAATATATTTTCTAAAAACTTCTTTAGGGCCTATAAGGAGGTCTTAGGGAAAAATAGAAAGATCTATTTTCCCTAAAGATCCCTGATGCTATAAGCCAACCCTAATATACTTTAGTAGGGTCTAAAATGAGGGTTAATACCCAGTCTTATGCTCCAACATAACATCCGAACCAAAAGACCCAGGCATCTCTGTCTGATCAGCTATGGGTAGGAGCCTTGATGCTATTTATCTTTCCTTGTGTGATGGTCCAGTCTTTCTCCTAGAAATTCTTTCATTAACTGTTCATTTTGGCTCTCTCTATTTCTGACATGATCATTTTTCTTCCCTGTGTTGCTGCTATTCTATTTCCTAGGTTTTTTTTCCTCTCTCTCTAATTTCATTTTTTTTCTTTCTAGAATACATGTGAGTTTCCAGTTTCTACAGCTCACTAATATTTTTGTTGTCAATCACATCTTCTGCCCCGTATGGATATGGGTCTGTGCAACTATTTAGTAAGCCTCCATTTATCTTATTTTTGTTTTTCTGCATTTCTTTCCATTTCAAAAAAAATAGCTGCCTTTTCTGTCTTCTTCTTTTAGTAATCAGTGAAGCAAAGCAGACAGGTGAACTGAACAATAATGAGAGGCTAAAAAAATTCTGTGATTCTATTTCCAGAAATTATTTCCTTTTGGATTAAGTTGAAGTATGTTTCACCCAGCAAATACTTCAGAAGCTTCTATTATGTGAAAAATTGAGAAGTATTATGCGACCACATCTTAAAACAGTGATAAATATAAATCATGACCTGGCCAATGTGACTGCTGGGACCCCCTCTGATATGCAGAGAGGCTGTCCACTGAAGATGTAAAGGCAGCCACATTGGAGGTGGAACATGATACACCAAGTGCTACTATAAGCAGACGGTCAAGATGTGAAGCATTCAAAGCAAGGATTCTTGTAAAGTACTTCCTCTTAAGGAAGTTACAGTAGACCGTCTATGGTCAAATGTATCCAGTGGAGAATAGTGGTTAAGAGCTAGGGTTCAAGCATCAAGCTCACCTGGGCTTAGTCTTGGCTCTATCATTTCATACCTAGGTAGAGGTGGTTAAGTTACTTCCTGAGATAGCACTTCTTTTTTTTTTTTTTTCTGAGATAGCACTTCTGGAGCATTCACTCCCCAGCCTGGCACAGAGATAGCATTCAATAAATGTGAGCAATTATATCCAATTAAGAAATAATATGCCTATTGAAGTCTCCAAGGGAACATAGGGAAATATATGTTAAGTGCCTGTTGGCCATGGTCATAAGACCAAACTCGGTCTCAGAATCAATCAGGTGGAAAGATATCTAATAAGAATTAGGAAACCGACTATAGGAAAATGGACTGTCCAAAAAGCTGGAAAGCAGGACACAGAAATTATTGCGGCATTCACAGTTACTGTTTTTTTCTCTCCAGGTGAGATTACATTTCTGTTTATTTGGCTCAAGCACTGGAAAGACCAATGTTTGTAAATATGTCTTTGAACTAAATATCATGGAATGTTTGTGTTCTTTTGAGATACTTTATGGAAGCCTCAAGTATAACAGGGACAAGGAAGAATTGCTTTTCCAAAACTAAGACTCTTGGGTCACTGTCACTGGATGCTTTGCACCCTTTCAATCTTTTTTGGAATCAAGGGACAAGGGAAGGTCTTTCTGAGATACTCTAGATCTGCTCCTGTTTTTAACTAAACCACTGAAAGGTCCTTGATATTTGTCAGATGTGAGAATAAGTAAAGACATTTTCAGATGTTGGGTGGAGGGTGAGGGGTCTGAGCATAGGGAAAATGAAGAAGAGAGCCATGAGGTAAATATGTTCAAGTGGAGATTGAATAGGCCAGAGAAGGAAAACATTGGAAACATCTGTTTCCAAAGAAAGAGCCATACCAAAGGGCTTCATCCTTCTTTCTGCACCTCTGAAAGTTTGACCCAGTGGATAGCTGAAGGCAGGTCAACCCAAATTCCTATGCCCTGGCTTTTCCTCCCTTGGTTATTAGCAAAGACAGAGAGGACACTTGAGGATCTTGAAAGAGAGTTGGAAATGCAAGGGAATTAGAGGAAGCTCTGAGGACTCTCTCAAGACTCTCTTAGACCGTCAGTAGGCAACATTCCAGGCAAAAATTGGATGGATGTAGAAATGTAAGAGCAGAGTACTAACTGAATTTGCTGGAGAGGCTAAGTTGGAGAAAGGGGGAGGGGGAGGGGACTACAAAACAAGGAAAGTTAAATATATGCCAGGGTTTTGATGTCACATGGGTAGTTACAATTTAAGGAAAAATCTGTTTCTATTTATCTTTCCCACTTGAATGGCCCAGGCGACTTTCTAATAAAAAAATTTTAACTGTAAATTATACTCTGCAATAAATGAGGACCTAAGCTTTCCCCTAAAAGAAAATTTTGGCCTTGCTATATAGTGGTTTGTACAAAGTACAGATAGTGACCAGAAATTTCAGAGTTTCCTTAAATATTTTCATTGAAAATAGTGTATGCATATCTCTTTTAAACTTATGCTTGAAGTGAATGAATGAATAGGAATTTAGCCAAAAGTATTTGGCTGAGTGGATGAACCTAGAGAACTTTATAATTTCAAGGGTGATCCCAAAGTGTTAAATAACTATTATGTTTTGAACTGGATTTTATTTAGAAGTGAAAACCTTATTGGATTGAAGTTCAGTGTCGTAAAGCGAATGACTGATGACAAGGCTACGAATCTGAGGAAGTCCTTTCCCCTCTCACCTTTGGGTTATTTTAGAGTTTTACAGAGGGGAAATACACTCTATTAGAAGAGTACAACTATTAGGTCAATGTAAGAATATGTGAAATCAGCATATTTAGTAAAATGTTAGTTTTAGTGAAATGGGAGTTGAGAAGGATGAGACTATCCATTTTTAACAACTTCACAGGAAAGAGCCAGTACAAGGCATATGGGAGAAGAGCAGAGTTGAAAGCAGCTTCACACTCAAACTAGAGGCATGAATGACCAACATGTAGAAGCATGCCCCCACAACCTGCACTGGGAAAAGTCACAGTGCCTGGGATAAACCTTGCTAATCTGAAAGAGGCAACAAGAGAGATAGGTGATTGAGAATCAAACAAGTCCTTGTCAAAAATAAGGTTCCCCCCACTTTCCTGGAAATTAAAGAGGATCCAGCGAGTCAGGAAAGAGAGATTCTAGGGTGAGATTAGGGATCTATGAGAATATTCAATCCCTGATAAAAAATATCTGTTGAGTTCTTCCCAAGACAGGTGGAAGGGAGGACCTAGACCTCCTGGACTTTCACCTAAGGAGGACAAAGGCTTTGGAGACAAGGCAAGACAAGATAGGGCCTGGTAGTGGGGTGGCAATTCTAGAGCACTTGTAGTTTAGATATTTTGGATAGTACTAGAAGTCTCCACCGGAGACATCCACAGGCAGTTAAGAATTAATTAATAAGAAAAAGACAAGGGTGCCCGGTTAGCTCAGTCAGTTGAGCATCTGCCTTCGGCTCAGGTCATGATCTCAGGGTCCTGGGGCTCACTGCTCAGCGGGGAGTCTGCTTTTCCTCTCTCCCTCCCTGCTTGTTCTCTCTCTCTCTCTCTCTCTCTCCCTCTCTCTCTGTCAAATAAAATCTTGAGAGAGAGAGAGAAACAACAAATAAACAAATAGGCAAACTGGCAAAAGTTGCCAAAAGGCATTTCACAAAGTGGCAAAAAAAGTTCATTTGAAAAGTGACTCAAGCTCACTGGTGATCAAGGAAATGAAAATCAAACCACAGTGAAACAGTTTTTAAGTAAAACTTAAAGTCTGATTATACTTGGTATCAATAATGATGTGAAGTAGTTTTCTATATCACCAATAGGACTGTAAACTGGTACAACCACTTCAGAAAGCAACTTGAGATTTTTTTTTCCAGGAAACTTGAAAATAAATGTAAAAGAAAATTGAAAGTTCTAAATTTTTTTGAAAGGGGGGAAACCTGTATTCTGAATGCACATAGTTTGGAATGATAACACATAATAGTTTATCAAACTGTAGCTATCAAATAATAATTATAAACTATAATTAAAGTTGGTATAAAAAGAGAGGGCAGTATTTTAGATGAGGAAGCTCTTATACTAGAGAAAGGTAATAAACTTCATAAAGAGCAAATTAAGATAAATTAAGATTTTTGTAGAATAGAATAGAATTCTTACTATCTCTCCGACTTAAATTTTTCCCTTTTCTGTTGTCACCCTGATCTATTCTCGGGTTTCCTAAGAAACACTATAATTTGGAACACTATTATACAGAGTCTGGTCTTTAAAATTAGTATCCACTAAAAAGAATCGGAGCATGTTAGAGAGCCACTGAGGCCAAGGTTAGTGCAGGAAAACTCAAGATCAAGATGATCTTAGAATGGTTTGCTGTTATTGGAAAGCAAGGTTAATTTTTAAAGATGTACGAAAATGGCTATAAGAACTGGCTTGCTGCGGCTGGTACTGGGCCAACTATGACAGGTGGAACATCAAAACAAACCAACAAGCACAGATTGCTGCCAATTAGCAACAATGAGTCAGTTAAAGATTAAGTTCATGATGCTGTCCAAAAGGATAACTTAATATAAAAGGGGTTATAAACTGATGAAGATGCAAACCTCTTATTCTTCGCGGACACTGAATTCGTATTAAGAACACGGAAGTCATGATATTTGAAAACCTCCAGTCAAATGGAAGGTATATTCTCCCTGAATGATGATATGAGTTTAACTGTAGCAAAAACCGAGTTTTCTTGAGCACATGAACCCCTTTCTTGCAGAGACAGTAAGTAGTGTTAACAGTTATGGGACCCTATCAGACACTCTGGGGCTCAGGAAACTTCTGCCTCACCCCATCCATTCATATCCTAGGCCACTGTATTCATAGTAAGACATTGTATCATTGGTTAATTAAAATATGAACTTAAACTAAATGTGTGTGTATTGAGGCATATGTATGTTGTTTCTTCCAATTAGCTCACAACTCATCTAAAACTTTGCACAACATACCTTCTAAGGAGAACAAGATCCTACTTCAACTGTCCCTGCTACAGTGTCCCCATCTTCAGAGGAAACTGGGTTAGAGTTGGGTCTAGGAAACATGGACCTAAATCCCCCAGCTATGCCTTCTTATCCACTCTTCCTTTTCACTCAAGACTGGCTACCACTTCGCTCTTCCTCCTCAGCAAGTAGCTTAAGAGAGAGCAATATCAGAAAGCGAATACTTCGTGAGTCTGGGGAAAGAAAGGTTTTAAAAACTCTGAAGCTCAGAATGTGGCCCTCTGGCTTCTCTCTTAGCTTAGACAATATGAAATGAATTAATTGACTTCTCTTGCCTCTAAGGATCCTTCTGGCAAGCACAAGTCCATATATGACCTTGGCCCAATATCCTTAGAATTGTTAAGCCCGCATTTATTTATTCATAAAACTGAGTGCAGGGAGAATAGGAGAATGAATATATTTTTTCATAGATTTTATTTTTAAGCAATCTCTACACCCAGTGTGGGCTCGAACTCACAACCCCAGGATCAAAAGTCACACGCTCCACTGACTGAGCCAGCCAGGCACCAGAGCTAATGAATACATTTTAAAATGAATTTGTATTCAATATGGAAATAGAGTCACAGTTAAGTCCCAGTCTGCCAAAGGCATACGTTCATGGTTTTCACACTGCGTGAACTGTGACTAATGATTTCCTTTTGGGGAAAACTCATTAAGATTCAAAATATTAAGTTGATTTTCTATTTTAATATGCATATATGCAATAACAGAATTACAGTTTTAATTGTGTTCAACACAAAAAAATATTCCCTGGAGTACCATCCAGTAGAATTCAAAGAGCCTTTACCTTTACTAGAGAAACTGAACTCTTTGGAGTCCGTGCTGAGAAAATTTGGAGTCCGTGAATAGCCTCCTCCTGCAACGGCCAGAAATAAATTTACTTCTTAAAAGATTTATCCCTGTGTCCAGAGGATTGATGCTGAGTTCTATGCACAGACCCAAAAGTTGTAAACTTATTCATGTTATTTTGGGGAAAATGCTTCAAAAACACTTCCTTTTTTAAAAGATGCTTCAGGAATCCATAAAACAGTGTATGTAGAGAAATTTTAACTCTTTGACATAAAGAGTGTAATTATGTGAGCATGGTAGGTGGATTAATACCCCCATGTACACATAGAAGTCTACACCCTAATCCCCAGAACCTATTTATATGTTCCCGCATATGCTCCAAAGGACTTTGCAGATGCGATTCTGTTAAGGAACTTGAGATGACAAGAATATCTTGTATTATCTGAGTGGGCCCATTGTAATCATAATTATAAGGGCGAGGAGGAGAGTCAGAGAAGATGTGAAGACAGAAGAGGAGGAGACTGGCTATTGGCTTTGAAGATGGAGGAGGGACCAAAAACCAAGAAAATGCGAGATAATAAATTCTCCCCTGGAACCTCCAGATGGAAACACACTTTTGCTGAAACCTTGATGTTAAGACTTCTGACATACAGGATTGTAAGATATTAAGTTTGTGCTGTTTTAAGCCATGAAGTTTGTTGAAAGCAGGAATAGAAACCTAATAACGAGTCGAAAGAAAGCGACCAAGAAAGACATCATAAACTTCTAAGTGTGAAAAATGAAACTGCACTATTATTCGAGCTTGAGAGTCCAAGTGCAAACCTTCGATTGACCACCCCTGGGCCTGACATAGAAAAGACCCTTGATACATAATTGTGATATGTAAACTAATTAATAAAATTATGAAAGAAATAATAGAAATACAAGTAAATTATAGCCATGCAGATGGGAGTTTAAATAAGGAATACATAAATACTTGCTTTGCAAAAAATTCAAATTCTGTGAAAGAAATGATGATCAATATATCTCCACCTCAAAAAACCCAGTTTCCTCTAAATGTGATGACCTTGTTCGGCATCTCTTACGAGTAAATGCAGATTGTCTGAAGGCACAGAGAGAAGAAAAAGCAATGTGTTTTTGGTTATTTGTTCTATTTTCCTTTCCCTCAGCTTTGCATAAACCAAACATATTCCACTTAGGAGCTACACAAATAGTTGAAGGTGGCATGAAGGTTGTAGCAAGCATATTTTTCAGCAGAAGTGTATTTTTGCATTTGAAATTAGCCATAGCTTAGCAACGCCAGCTTCCAAAACATTTATACCGAGTGAAGAGCTGCATATGCTGGTGTGCTCGATGTACCGAAACAGCACCGAGCAGGGGCACCCAACAGGGTGGGAAAGGAGAATCTCAAAGCACGCTTATTTTGCTGTTATTATTGCTGTTTTAAAATTGTTGTTTTCAGGCGAGAGCATCACGCCTTTAACATTAGCTCAATATTGTGGAAAGAAAGCCTATGTTCTTTGTGTTTAACTTTGAGATGGTGCCTGTTATCACTGGAATGATTATTATATTATAATATTATTATAAGTATTCTAATATACGTGATATTATTGTTGAAAAATAAAGAGCTCCAGTGTCATCTTCTGACTCCAGTGCGATTCAGCCTCTCAAGTCATCAAAAGGGACACACATTTTCTGTCTCTGTCTTGAAGTCCCCTGAGTGGTGTAGGGCGTGGGTCTTCAAACCCATCTAGGGCAGAGGATGGCTTCTGCTCCATCTTCCTTCCTCTGGCAAACCGAGAGCAGGATTTTTTTAATATATATATTTTATTTATTTATTTGACAGAGAGAGATCACAAGTAAGCAGAGAGGCAGGCAGAAAGAGACAGGGAAGCAGGCTCCCCACTGAGCAGAGAGCCCGATGCGGGGCTTGATCCCAGGACCCTGAGATCATGACCTGAGCTGAAGGCAGAGGCTTTAACCCACTGAGCCACCCAGGCACCCCCCAAGAGCAGGATTTAATCTATTTTCTCCTCCATAGCATATTCCTTAGTGCTGATTTCCAGACCCCTCCTTTTGGCCCTCCCTGGAGATGACTAGGTTCATTAAAGATCACATGCAAAATGGCAGATAAAATATGTGGTTTAATTGCCAAACAGATCAAGATGAACAACGACAGCCCCTAAATATCAGCCAGGCCACAAATTCCATCTGTTAAAAGGTCAGAAGATGCTGCCATTGTCTCTCTGCCCGGGGCGGGGGTGGGGGAGTTCATTGATCTGGGGTCAGAGCTGGAGGACATGAGGACATCCCTAATACTTTTTCTGGATGCATCTTCACACCTTCTTCCTGCTGCTCTTGGGAAAAGTCTTGAATGCAAAGTGGAAAATTTGAGGAGAATAAAGAACAGGGACTTTGGATCAAAACATATCTGGGCTCAAATCTCAGCCCTGCTATTTTCTGGTTGTGACACCCTGGGTCTGATAGACACTCACTCTGAGGTTTACCCATCTGTTCAGTAAAGTAACGCGGCATAGTTTGCGGGATCTTTGTAGGGTGATTGAAAGAGAAAACCCCTCTTAGCTTTCTTCACTCTGCAGAAAGGCTAGCTATGGCTAAAACCCACAAGCACCTCTGTGCTAGGTGAGGCTACATCATCCTTTCCGGCTCCACCTTTATCCTCTACTATAATCTTAAACTCGTAAGTGATCAGCGACTAAGATCACAACTGCTTCTTAAGATACAAAGGCAGTAACTACCTAGATCTAGTTCATCAAGTGCTTCCTGTTCTGGAAGGAGTGGGAGGCTTCCCTTATTAGAGAAAGGAAATAAAAAAGCCAGTTTTTCGTGTAGAGAAAGTAACCGGCTAATTCCGAATGGCCAGGTAAAGGGGATCAAATTACCTGCCAGCCTGGGAATGTGTAGGCCCCAAATTCTGCCTCAGCCTCCTGCCCCACCATGTGTTGAAGTGTGGTGACCATGTTGTGCAGCATTTTCCGCGTGGGATGGACTCCGTCGCAAAACCTCAGGTCTAGCTGCTTTGTTTGGCCTGCTGGGCATCTCAAGATGTGGCTGCCCTCTGGTGGTAGCTGTCTTCCCTACACCCAAATGTAATGATTTTTTTGTTTGTGTTTTCCATTTTACTTGTGTCCCACTGCCAAAGAGCCCAGACGGCTTACTGTTTCCAGTTTTTGTTTTTTGTTTTTCCCCTAGGAAACCAGTTCCTTTACTGTTTCCTAGCCTTCAGCTCCTCTGCAAACTCCCACTGAGAAGGAGCCATTGACGTCGAGCTGCATTTTTCTGCTGTTTATCTCCAAGAAGCCCTGCCAACAGCTGAAGACATTTACCATATCTTCCTTGCATTTGCTTTTCCAGACTAACGCTATATCTGAGAAAAGGTAGGTCTAGATTCCTCATCATCTGGCTGCCCTCGAGGGGTCTTCCAGTGTTCTTCTAAAAAGGTGACAGGTAGAGCCGAATATTTAATCTAGCTGTACTCTAGATAACGCAAAGCAGCCCCGGGATGCTGCTTCTCAGGCATCCAGGCTTGTAACTCACACAAAGGGGCGGCTGAGGAGCTCTCCTCTGCTCTCCAGATCTTTTGCTCCAGCCTCTCACCTGCACTTCATACTGCTCACCAAACATCTGTCACCTGGGTGGTCTGTAGACTCCATGATATAAAAATCAAACTATTTCCCCTCAAACTTATTCTCCTCCTTCTGCATTCAATGCTTTGGATAAAGGCCTGTTGTGTTAGTTCTATAACGCTTCCCTCTGGTTCCATCCTTTACTGCCCTAATTATATCTGATATGCATACCTACTAGTGATAATCCCCTGCTTAAAATAAGTTTTTACTGTCTACAGAATAAAATACAAGCTCTTTGGCAGGGCACGCTGGGCCCTGAGTAATCTAAAGGACCCCATCTACTCTCCAGACCCACTGCCTCACTCACGGCCCCATCAGATGAACTGTTCTCCAATTATCCTGCACATGGTTTTTCCTCCATGTTTGCTCTCCGGCCTAGAGAAATTCTATCCACCCAGCTCTAAAACTCCCTTTGAATAATATCTCCACTCTGAAAACGTTCCAGGTTCTTCTTCAACGCAGCAGAAGTAATGATTTTCATCTTGAGATTCATATAGCATTTGTTGACTCTGTTATAGGACATGCTATTTTGTGTCCAAGCTTCAGACAAATTTTCTCAGCCTTGTAGGACTCTAAGTTCCCTGCACCTGTGAGTCTATCATATAAGCCGTTGTAAATCTAACACTAAGCCCAGTGCTACATATTTGGTGGGTGCTTAAAATTGTTTTGTGCGGGCACCTGGTGGCTCAGTCAGTTAAGCCTCTGCGTTTCCCTCAGGTCACGATCCCGGGGTCCAAGGATTGGGGATCCTGAGATCAAACTCTGCATCAGGCTCCCTGCTTCAAGGGGAGCCTGCTTCTCCCTCTCCCTCTGCCTGCTGCTCCCCCTGCTTGTGCTATCTGTCAAATTAATAAATAAAATCTTTTTTAAAAAATGCTTTGTGAGTTAAATCCAAATAGCACAGTTTAAAGTTATAGGAGCTTTAAAAAATGTTGTGGTTATCCTTGTGGTTGACCAAAAATATGGCCTATTATGTTTTCACCTAAACTAGTATAAAGTGAAATCTCTCTTTCCTGCAGTTATATAGGTGATTTCTTTGAGGGAAGGAGAAGGTAGTCGATGAACACCTGCCAATATTCAATGTTTGGGTTCATCTACATAACTTGGTTTTAGTCTGAGCACAGTTGTTGAAAAGGCAATCTCTGAAGTTAAATGTGTACATTCAAACACCAACTCTGTCTTTTATTAGACCTTATGTATGTTATACCTCTAGAACTGTTATTTTTTTAATCTGTAAAATTGGAATAAAGAAATTACCTATCGGGGCACCTAGGTGGCTCAGTGGGTTAAAGCCTCTGTCTTCGGCTCAGGTCATAATCCCAGGGTCCTGGGATTGAGCCCCACATTGGGGGGGGTCTCTGCTCAGTGACCCCCCCCTCTCTGCCTGCTTCCCCCTCCCTCTCTGCCTGCTTCTCTGCCTACTTGTGATCTCTCTCTCTCTGTCAAATAAATAAATAATAATCTTTAAAAAAAAGAAATTACCTATCAAGATAATTGCAAGAATTAACTGGAATAACCCATGAGAAATATTTACACAGTGCCTAGCACATAGAAACTGCTCTGTAAATGTTAGGTCTAGCAGTAATTGTCATATATACATCCATGTCTATATGCATATTTATTGTACATAAAATTCCACAAGGAAAACAATGTGAGTCACAACGTGTAAATACCTTAATGAGAAGAAAATTCAACTGAGAATTTCTTGATTTTATGAATGTTGCTAATTTGCTTAATTCACTGTGGATACTAAATGTTGCCTTTTCCCTGTAAAAACGAACCTTACACAATGCCCACATTAATAAGTAAATAATGTAGAACACTGAACCACTGCTTTATGGGAGCTAAGTTCCAGGAGTTGTAATGCCGCTGAATAAACAAATAATTCCTCAGCTGGCAAACAGTGCTGAAGAACCTAGAAAATTAATGTCCCCAGGTTGAAAGAGGAGATTTCATTATTCTTTTTACATATATGGATACTGTAGTTTTTAAAATTGCAAGAGATCATGGTACGTGCTTGATAACTCCGTGCCTCAGTGTCCTTACATGTAATATGGGGATCGTAGTAATAGGAACTACCACAAAGAGATGTTTTGAGTATTAAATGAATTAATATTTTTAAAGTGCCTAAAACAAATTTCTGGGGAAGATGGCAGGGTAGGAGGACCCTAAGCTCACCCCATCCCATGGATACAACTATATAACCCCCACATCCATGTGAATAACCCAGAGAATAACCTGAAGACTGGCAGAACAGCCTTTCACAGCTAAGTGTAGTCCACAGCCAGGAGAGTGGGAAGGGCAAGTACGGGATGGGGAACTAAACAAACCCACAGGGCTGTCTGTGGGAGGGAGGGACGCGGTGGACTTGGGAAAAAAAAAAGTACCCTTCACACCAGGCATTCCAGGTACAGTGGGCTCACATGGGAAAAACAAATCCCTATAACACTTGGCTTTGAAAACCAAAAGGGCAGAATTTGGTAAGTTCTTAAAATGGGGATTAACACCTAGGACTTTAAAAATCAGCAGGCTCAGAGTTAGGAAGGCAATAGAAAACTGAGAGTCTCCACCCTTAAGAAGACAGTACAGCAAACAGCCTTGCAGCAACCCAGCATAGAAGCAGCAGTTTCAAAAATGCCTGGGGTACACAGGAGGGAAATTTGTTTACTAATGTCAGAGAGTGTGCTGGCGGGGCAGGGATCATTGGGGGACATCAGGAACAAAGAAGCTGGTAGGTATCATTTCCTTCCCATGCCTCCCAGCCTAAACATGGACACTTGTGGCATCTATACCAACAAATCTATACCAGCACTCACATGTAACTTGCTAACGGTGTGTGCCACCCCCATGTTCTGCAGACATGACCCCTCCAGCCAGACCTCAACTCAAGGTCTCCTCCCACAGGAAACCTGTGAAAACCTTGCCAATACCATGTGCCCTGCCTTGAGTTCCCCTGTGGACCTTCCCCCTCCAATCCACCCTTGGCTGGAACCCATCCAAAGTGGTGTCACAGGTTTGGCAGTGTACAAGCAGCCCTAACAGGGTCCAGCACCACTCCAAAGTGACTCCTGCCCATGGGCAGAGGGAAAGATAACCACACATACTAGTCAGCCCCAGCAGTGGGTTGGGATTGCACATTGAGTCTGACTGTAGGCCCCACCCACCCACTAAAGCTTCTCAGGGAACAATACAGGGAATCCATCACTTTGCAATTCAGTGCTACTGCATCTCTGGCAAGCACCTGGTCTGACTCAGCTTAAGTCCAAGGTGGCCCCAGAGTGGCATACTAACAACACAGGGACTAAAGAGGCAAAGAGATACATTGCAGATGACTGGACTGAAAGTAAACACGGCTCAGCCACAACAGCAGGGCACATGCAACACACATAGGAGGTACCCCGAAGCAACAGCAACAGGTTCTGGTGAACAGGGGACAATACACTATGGGGTGCTACAGGACCTCTTCTTCATAAAGCCATTACTTTCAAGAGCAGGAGACATAGCTGCCTTTCCTAACACATAGGGTTAGACAAAGTGAGGGAACAGAATAATATATACTCTGGACAGGACAAAGTCAGAGCAAGAGGCTTAAACAGAACAGAAATGGAGATGAATAATATGCCTGATTGGGAATTTAAAGTAATGGCCATAAAGATATTCACTAGACGTGAGAAAGGATGAGATAACTTCAGTGAGAACCTTAACAAAAAGTAACAAAAAGATAGAAAACAAAAAAGAACCAATCAGAGATAAAGAATTCAATAACTGGAATTAAAAACACATTGGAGGAATAAATCATAGACTAGATGAAACAGAAGAACAGATCAGTGACATGGGCAACAGAGTAATGGAAAGTAATCAAGCTGAACAGGAGAGAGAAAAATAATACAAAATGAAGATAGACTAAGGGAACTCAGTGACACTATCAAACATAATAACATTTGCATTATAGAGACCCCAGAAGGAGAAGAGAGAGAAAAGGGGGTGGAAAACTTATTTGAAGAAATAATAGCTGAAAACTTCCCAAATCTGGAGAAGGAAACAGAAATCCAGATCCAAGATGCCCCCAACAAAATCAACACAAGGGGTTCCACACCAAGACACATAGTAATTAAAATAGCAAAATTTGATGATAAAGAATCTTAAAAGCAGCAAGAGAAAATAAAAGTTACAAATAAGTGAAACCCCATAAGGCTATCAGCTGATTTTTCACCAGAAATTTTGCAGGCCAGAAGAGAGTGGTATGATACATTCAAAGTGCTGAAGTAAAGTGCTTAAAACAAGTGACGGGTCCATAGGAAGCTTAAATAGGTATTAACTATTAATTTCATAATATATACGGATAATAAGAATACCTCAGGAATCCAGAGTAGATGAATATATAGACATGAAATAAAATTCAAAAAAATAAATGAATAAAGACATTTAAAAGACCCCATAAAACCAGAACTTTTTCCACCTAACCCTATGAGAGCAATCACTATTGGAATAATGCAATGGTTATGGTGGCATTCCATATAGCCACCTAACATATGTTTAAGTAGGTTAAAATTTATGCAAAGAACTTGTATATTTTGGAATTTATTTTTTAATTTTTTAATTCAATTAATCAACATATAATTTATTATGAGTTTCAGAGGTAAAGGTCAGTGATTACAGAGGTAGAGGTCAGTGATTATCATCAGTCTTATATAATACCCAGTGCTCATTACATCACATGCCCTCCTTAATGTCCATCCAGTTTACCCCCTCCCACCTCCCCCTACCCACCTCAGTTTGTTTCCTATGATTAAGAACCTCTTATGGTGTTTCTCCCTCTCTGATTTTCGTCTTGTTTTATTTTTCCCTCTCTTCCCCTATGATCCTGTTTTGTTTCTTAAATTCCACATATGAGTGAGATCATATAATCATATGTCTTTCTCTGATTGACTTACTTCATTTAGCATAATACGCTCTAGTTCCATCCACATCCTGGTAAATGGCAAGATTTCATTTTTTTTATGGCTGAGTAGTATTTCATTGTATCTTTGTGGTAAGCCCCTAGTAGTGCAATTGATGGGTCATAGGGTAGCTCTATTTTTAACTTTTTGAGGAACCTCCATACTATTTTCCAGAGTGGCTACACCAGCTTGCATTCCCACCGACAGTGTAAGAGGGTTTCTTTTTCTCCACATCCTCACCAACATCTGTAGTTTCCTGAGTGGTTAATTTTAGCCATTCTGACTGATGTGAGGTGGTATTTCATTGTGGTTTTGATTTATATTTCCCTGATGATGAGTGATGTTGAGCATTTTTGCATGTGGCTGTTGGCTATTTGGATGTCTTCTTGGGAGAAATGTCTTCTAATGTCTTCTGCCAATATCTTGATTGGATTAGTTGTTCTTTGGGTGTTGAGTTTGAGAAGTTCTTTATAGGTCTTGGATACTGGCCCTTTATCTGAAATGTCATTTGCAAATATATTCTCCCATCCTGTAGGTTGTCTTTTGGTTTTGTTGACTGTTTCCTCTGCTGTGCAGAAGCTTTTGATCTTGATGAAGTCCCAATAGTTCATTTTTGCCTTTGTTTTCTTTGCCTTTGGAGACATGTCTAGCAAGAAGTTGCTGTGGCCAGGGTTACAGAGGTTGTTGTCTTTGTTCTCCTTTAGGATTTTGAGGGATTTCTGTCTCACATTTAAGTCTTTCATCCATTTGGAGTCTATTTTTGTGTATGGTGTAAGAAAATGGTCCAGTTTCATTCTTCTGCATGTGGCTCTCCAATTTTCCTAACACCATTTGTTGAACAGAGTGTCTTCTTTCCACTGGATATTCTTTCTTGCTTAGCCAAAGATTAGTTGACCATAGAGTTGAGGGTCCATTTCTGGGTTCTCTATTCTGTTCCATTGATCTATGTGTCTGTTTTTGTGCCAGTTCCATACTGTCTTGATGCTTACAGCTTTGTAATATAGCTTGAAGTTAAGCATTGTGATGCCACCAGCTTTGGTTTCCTTTTTCCACATTCCCCTGGCTATTCAAGGTCTTTTCTGGTTCCATACGAATTTTAGGATTATTTGTTCCAGCTCTGTGAAAAAAGTTGATGGTATTTTGATAGGGATTGCATTGAATGTGTAGATTATTCTAGGGGGTAGCACAGACATTTTAACAATATTTGTTCTTCCAATCTATGAACATGAAATGTTTTTCCATTTCTTTGTGTCTTTCTCAATTTTTTTCATGAGTGTTCTATAGTTTTCTGAGTAGAGACCCTTTGCCCCTTTGGCTACATTTATTCCTTGGTTTTGGGTGCAACTACAAATGGAGATCCACTCTTTAATTTGTCCTTCTTCTGTCTCATTGTCAGTGTATAGAAATGCAATTTATATCCTGTCAGTTTGCTGAATTCTGTATGAATTCTAGCAATTTTGGGGTAAAGTCTTTTGGGTTTTCTGCATAGAGTATCATATCATCTGCAAAGACTGAGAGTTTGACTTTTTCTCTGCCAATTCAGATGTCTTTTATTTTCTTTTTGTTGTCTGATTGCTGAGGTTGGGACTTATAGTACTATGTTGAACAACAATGGTGATAGTGGACATCCCTGCCATGTTCCTGACCTTAGGTGAAAAGCTCTCAATTTTTCCCCATTGAGAATGATATTCACTATGGCCTTCTAGTACATGGCTTTTGTGATATTAAGGTATGTTCCCTCTATCCCTACATTATGAAGAGTTTTAATTAAGAAAAGGTGCTGTACTTTGTCAAATGCTTTTTCTGCATTTGTTGAGAGGATCATATGGTTATTGTCTTTATTAATGTAGTGTACCACCATGATTAATTTGTGAATGTTGAACCATCCTTGAAGCCCAGGATTAAATCCCACTTGGTTGTGGTGAATAATCCTTTTAATGTACTGTTGGATCCTATTGGTTACTATCTTGTGAGAATTTTGGCATTCATATTCATCAGGGATATGGGTCTGTAAATCTCCTTTTTGGTGGGGTCTTTGTCTGGTTTTGGGATCAAGGTAATGCTGGCCTCATAAGAAGAATTTGGAAATTTTCCTTCCATTTCTATTTTCTGAAACAGCTTCGGAAAAATAGGTATTAGTTCTTCTTTAAATGTTTGGTAGAATTCCCCTGGGAAGCCATCTGGCTCTGGGCTCTTGTTTGTTGGTAGATTTTTTATTACTGCTTCAATTTCCTTGCTGATTATGGGTCTGTTCAGGTTTTCTATTTATTCCTGTTTCAGTTTTGGTAGTTTATACCTCTCTAGGAATGCATCCATTTTTTCCATATTGCCTAATTTGTTGCCATATAGTTGCTCATAATATGGTTCTTAAAATTGTATTTCTTCAGTGTTCAGTATGATCTCTCCTCTTTCATTCATGATTTTATTTATTTGCATCCTTTCCCTTTTCTTTTTGATAAGTCTGGCCAAGTGTTTATCAATCTTTTATTTCTTTCAAAGAACCAGCTCCTAGTTTGGTTGATTCTTTCTACTGTTCTTTTTGTTTCTATTTCATTGATTTCTGCTCTAATCTTTATTATTTCTCTTCTCCCGCTTGGTTGAAGCTTTATTTGCTGTTCTTTCTCCAGCTCCTTTAGGTGTACATTTAGGTTATGTATTTGATAACCTTTCTTATTTCTTGAGAAAGGATTATATTGCTATATACTTCCCTCGTAGGACTGTCTTTGCTGCACCCAAAGGTTTTAAACAGTACTGTTTTCATTTTCATTTGTTTCTATGAACGTTTTTAATTCTTTAATTTTCTGGTAGACACCTTCATTCTTTAATAGGATGTTCTTTTAGCCTCCATGTATTTGAGTTCTTTCCAGATTTCCTTTTGTGATTGAGTTCAAGTTTAAAGCATTTTGGTTTGAAAATATGCAAGGAACGATCCCAATCTTTTAGTACCAATTAAGATCTGATTTGTGACCCGTTGTGTGATCTATTCTGGAGAATCCTCCACGTACACTCAAGAAGAATATGTAGTCTATTGTTTTAGGATGAAATGCTCTGAATATATCTGTGAAGAGCACCTGGCCCATTGTGTGTCATTCAAAGCCCTTGTTCACTTTCCTCTCATCTTGAAAAACACAAGCAATAATTATCAAGAAAAAAGAAAAGAATTTACTCTCTGACTGAACAAGAATTTATTAAAGTCTACTAAGGGTGGAATTATAGAGGCAAAATATACTCAAATTGTATATTCCCATTGTCAGTAGCTCATAATTTTTGGAAGAGTTAAATCACCTATAAGGTAGAATTCCATTACACTTCTCTTTACATCCTGGAACTTGCCCTGAATTGGCTGATCAGAAACCCCCAGAATACTTGCTAAGATGCTTTGTTCCAGACCTTACCCAAAACTATTATAACAGAAACTCTCAAGATGCCTCCTAGGAATCTGTATATCTACTAGGTCCTCAGGAATTCTGGTTACCTTTTGATTTGGTATTAGTCCCTTGCATGTCTGGTAAGAGATGTGTGTGTGTGTGTGTGTGTGTGTGTGTGTGTGTGTGTGTGTGTAAAATGGAATATTACTTAGCCATTAAAAATAATGAAATTTTGCCATTTGCAACAACATGGATAGAGCTAGAGAGTATAATGCTAAGTGAAGTAAGTCAATCAGAGAAAGACAAATATCATATGATTTCGCTCATATGAGGAATTTAAGAACCAAACAAACAAAAAAAGAGACAAACCAAAAAACAGACTCTTAACTATAGAGAAAAAACTGATAGTTACCAGAGGGGAAATGGGTAGGGGAATAGGTGAAATAAATTAAAGAGATTAAGAGTACATTATCATGATGAGCAATGACTAACATATAGAATTACTGAATCACTATATTGTACACTTCAAACTTAGATAACACTACAAACTATATGGGAATTAAAATTAAAAACTTGATAAAATAAAAAAAAATCATGACATTTGTTTTAAATGACACCACCATTTTGAAACCAAGAGTTATATAAGTATCTATGAGATCATGAGATCCCATACTTGACTCCTTTCCTAAAAAAACATTTTTACCATAGCTTAATAAATTCACCCAACTCTCTTGTTACCAACATCAATGACATGATGTTCTGTAGATTGTTGCTAGAGTGAATGACACTTCTGAAAGTCTCTTGTCATCCTTGCACAGAACATGGGACTAAGAATTTGATATTCTGGTGATGGTATTTTGGAGGGGATGCTTTAAAATAAACTGCAAGTGAAAGCATTTTTAAGAATGCTAACATAAGTACTTGATAAAATGTCTCTAAAATTAGACAGGATCCTAGGAGAGGAAGAGAAAGTACTAATGGGAGTTTGGGGTTCCATATCACTCCATGTAAGTCTGTTTTTCATTTACTGAGTGATCGTAAGGTACCTTGTGTTACTCCTTTAAAAATGTCCCATCTAAAAAAAAAAAGTCCCATCTATATTTTTTAAGAAAAAGGACTTAAAAAGATGTGAGCTTCTCAATGATAACAATGCACCTCACTTATCAAATTCCCATTGTTTAGTTCGCTTTGAAATTTAGAATCTCAGAGAATATTGATCCTGTCAAATTATACAGAAGAGAGTAGTTTATATAATGAAGTTGGCTATTTTATATTCAGAGTAGATAAAAGCATCAATTAAGTTATCAACTAGCCTGTCCATATAGATTCTTTATCATGAAATATTAGCATTTTCAGCATCATTAAATTTCTGTTTTTATCATTGTGTGGTGAAATTAGAATAAAAAGCAAGTTTAATCTCTAATTTCAACTTAGCATTGAAGGAAGAAAGTATAAGCAACCTGTAACCTTCCAAAATAAGCAGTCAGAAATCTATACTAGACATGAAAATGTTGGCCTTGGAGTTGTAGGGAAGCAGAGAGTGTAGAGTCAAGGATACTGACTTGGATAGAGCTAAGTTCCTGTCCAATTTGTACCACTTGCTACCAATGTGGCTTTAGGCAAATCACTTAATTTCTCTGAACATTAGATTTTTAATTTCTGTCTGTCAAATGAAAACAAATTATGCTGCAGGATTGTTGTAAAGATTAAATAGTATAAAATATATTATACTTTTCAACAGTGCTGATACAGAACATGTGCAATAAATAGTAGCTATTTTTGGCTCAAACAAAATATCAACATAGAGAATAACCTTCATAAAAATCATGGAGTATTATCTTCCTAAACAAACACCAAACATTTTGTGGTTTTAGGGTCCAAAGGAAGAACTATTTTTGAGTATTCACTATATTTGCAGGAATGTAACTATTACTCGATTATACATGATAATTCATGTAGACTGCATATCTCTACAAAAAGAAATCTCTACTGTGCTATGTTTCTAACAATAAATCTTTTGGGTGCCTGGGTGGCTCAGTCAGTTAAGTATTCAACTCTTGATTTGGGCTCAGGTCATGATCTCAGCGTTGTGAGATCCAGCACTATGTCAGGATCCCCACTCAGTGTGGAGTCTGCCTGAGATTTTCTCTCTCCCCTGCCCCTCCCTCACTACACACTCTCTCAAATAAATAAATAAATAACTCTTAAAAAAAGAAGAAATCTTTACTGTGCTACTATTCAAACTTCTATATTATTTCAACTACAATCCTTGGCACTATGGATACAATGATACAACTATGGTCTCTGCTGAGTTTGCCCTCAGGTGGGGGAAATCAGATCATATTAAATAGACAAACGTAAATGTTATAATTACAAATCCTGTGCTTCTGTGACTCCATACCCTAGAATCTGTGGATATTTTGACATCCAAAATTCTAAGACTTGCTTGACCTGGATCTTTTTTATCGCAATATGGATTCTGGAGCATGGAACTCATCATATTTTTACTGCCCTAAGATTGTATTTAATTATTTATACATAATTTCTTAGAAAGTCTATGTTCAACTTTCAAAACCTAATAAATTATTAGTGCAAAAATTAATTATAATTAATATTTATTAATTAGACTGCAACTACGTAATATAGAAATCCTTAACTCAATGTGCATATTTTCTCAAAAACATAGTCTGACAAACTTAAGAAACTAGATCTCAGTGAAGTCCTCATTGCATACTGTTCCCTTGTTTTTCTCTTTAGAATAGTGACAATAGCATCACAACTGCCTCACAATTTCCTGAGTACACTTATTTTGTAGAAGAAAAGTTATTTGATGAAAAGCACAGCATAGGGAATATAGTCAATAATATCGTAATAACTTTGTATGGTAACAGATGGAAACTACACTTGTGATGAGCATTTCATAATGTAATTGTTGAATCACTATATGTACTCCTGAAACTTATATAATATTGTGTCAGCTATACTTCAATTACAAATTTAAAAAATTAAAAAAAATTTCCTCAACAATAGGGAATTGTGATTTTGTAAAAGAGAGACATAATTTAGATTGCAGATAGGGAGTCTTTCTGGGAAAATGATCCTTAACTTGAATCAAAAATTTTACTTATAGTGAAGGAAAAGTGATTCTTGCAGCAGCAACATCATGGTAAATGTATTAAATAAACAGAAATATATTTCATGCATTTGGAGAACTTAGGGGCTAGAAATGTGGTTTGAGTTAAGGAGTGGGCTCAGACTTAGATTATCTTGAAGGGTACTATGGACTCTATGGTAAGTGCACAGGGCAGCTATCAGAGAACGTAGCCCATATATCAGACAGTCCAAACAAATTCCAAAGTGCTCGTGGTTATCAAAACAATGGTATATTTTGTGTTCATATGAAATGTCTATATGGCTCCACAGGGCCTCTGCTCTATATCTCCTTTACTCCAGGACCAGAGCTGAAAGAGAAGGCACATTAGCTGTAAGACCAAGGGAAAAAGAGTAATGACAAAGCCCTTCAAAAACTCTTTTTTTTTTTTTTAAAGATTTTATTTATTAATTTAACAGAGAGAACACAAGCAGGCAGAGAGGCAGGCAGAGGCAGAGAGAGAGGAGCAGGCTCCCTGCCGAGCAAGGAGCCCGAGGCGGGACTCGATCCCAGGACGCTGGGATCATGACCTGAGCCGAAGGCAGCTGCTCAACCAACTGAGCCACCCAGGCGTCCCCTTCAAAAATTCTTAAATGTTTCTTCCAAAGTGACACATTTCACTTCTACTCACATTTCACAGTCCAAAATAATTCACATGGCTAAGCCTGACCACAGCACAGTCAAAAACAAAATCCTCCCACAGGGAGACCCTAGTAGAGAAGGCAGAAATTATTGTTGAACAATAATGTACCACAGAGCAGAGGAATGAAAACTTTCAACATATATTTTTGAAAGATTTTAGGATGAAGAATAAATTAAAAGGCAAAAAATCAAAAGTGGGAAAACCAAGTAAAAGTTTATAGAAAAGGATGACCTTAGCTGAGGTTATTCTATGAAGGAAGAAGCAAGCTGAATACATACTTCACAGTAGAATGGACAGGATGATCCTGTTTCAAAACTGAATACCAGTGACAAGTAAGTGACATTAGTTCCAGTGGTTTGGGCTTCATATTTACTATTTAAATCATGCAAAAGGAGAAAGAAGTGAATTTAAAATGTGACATGAGGGATGCCTGGGTGGCTCAGTGGGTTAAAGCCTCCACCTTTGGCTAAGGTCATGATCTCAGGGTCCTGGGATTGAGCCCCTCATCAGGCTCCCTGCTCGGCAGGGAGCCTGCTTTCCCTTCTCTCTCTGCCTGCCTCTCTGCCTACTTGTGATCTCTCTTCTCTCTGTCAAATAAATAAATAAAATCTTTACTAAATAAATAAATAAATAAATAAATAAAATGTGACATGAGAAGATCCTGATTTAAATTTGGCTGTGACTTTTATTTACCATAAAATTTTTAAGTACCCTTTTTACAAAAATATAACCTTAGAAAAATTAAGTAATTTGTCAGAGCACCAATGTTATTATCATTAAGAGTAAAATATTAATTACCTACTTGTTGCTATGAAAATTAAATAAGACAATGATTGATAATCCTTACTTCAGGATTATTTGAGTCTGAATAGCAGGGAATTATCTGTTGTATAATTTCTAAACTTTTTATTTTGAAATAATTTTAGACTCACAGAAATATTTACATTTAACCAGTTTCCCCTAATGATAACATCTTACAACACTGTAGTATAATGTAACAACCAAGATACTGACATTGATTCCATTGAGATACAGAATATTCCCATCACACAAGGGTCTTTCATGGTGTCTTTTTATAACCACACTTACTTTCCTTTCACCCCCAGCCCTTCCTTAATCCATGACAAATACTAATGTTTTCCATTTCTATAAATTTGTCAATAAAAGAATGTTATATAAATGGACTCATAATTTATATAATTTGGGGAGATAACCTTTTTCACTCAGCCAAATTCTCTGGAGATTCATCTAGGTTATTGTGTATATCAACAGTTTGTTCCATTTTCTTGACAAATGGTATTCTGTGATATGTGTGTCTCACACTTTATTTAATCATTTACCCACTGAAGAACATTTAGGTTGTTTCTGGTTTGGGTCTATAATGAATAAAGCAACATAAATATTTATGTCCATATTTCTGAGGGCATATAAATTTTTTTCTCTGAGATAAGTGCCCAGAGGTGCAAATTTCAGAGCATGGGACATATTATAGTTGCATTCGTTTTTAAGAAACTGTGAAACTATTTTCCAGAAAGGTTGTATGATTTTACATGCCCACCAACAATGTATAAATTATCTAGCTTCTCTTCAACCTTGCCAGCATTTGCTGGTGTCACATTTTTAAAGCCATTCTGAGAGGTACACAGTGATATGGTGGTCTGAATTTGCCTTTCCCAAAAAGCTAATGATGTTGAACATCTTTCCATGAGTTTATTAGTCATCTGTATTTCCTTTGGGGGAGAAATATTTCTTTGTATCTTTTGCTGACTTTCTAATTGGATTATTTTTGAGTTGCATGAGTCCTTTATATATTATATATACTAGTCCTTTGTGGGAAATACAGTTTACAAATGTTTTCTTCTTCTCATAGCTGTCTATTCATCTTCTGAGATAGTTCATGGAAAAAAGTTTTTAATTTGATGACATCAATTTACCAATTTTTCCTATTATGGACCATGCTTTTATTGTCAAGTTTCAAAACTCTTTGTCAAGCCTTAGTTTCCCCCAAGTTTCTTTCTCTTTTTTAAAGCTTTATAGTTTTTCATTTTACAATTAAGCCTCTGATCCACTTGGAATTAATTTTTGTATAAGGCATGACAGTTAAGTCACTGTTCTCTTTATTGTCATGGGTGTCAAGTTGTGCCAATGCTATTTGTTGGAAATATTGTGTTTCCTCACTGAACTTTTTTGCACATTTAATAAAAAAAATCAACGAGGCAGAATTTTGTAGATTTTTTCCAGGTTCTCTATTCTGTTTCTTTGATACATATAAATCTCTCCACCAACACCATAGAGTATGGACTACAATAACGATATAATAATCCTAGATATCAGGTAAACCGATTCATCCCACTTTGTTTTTCTTTTTCAAATTCATTTTACCTATTCTGTTTCCCTTGGCTTTCCATATAAATATTAGAAAAATCCTGTCTAGATATATACAAATTTTTGCTGGGGCTTTTATCAGAATTAAACCATATATACCAATTTGAAGAGAACTAACATCTTTAGTATATCGATTCTTCCACTTTATGAACACCTTATGTCTCTCCATTTATTTAGATCTATCTTGATTTATTTCATCAGGATTTTGTAGTTTTCAGCATGTAAATTCTGTAGAGTTTTTGTTAGATTTATACCGAAGTGCTTCATTTCATGAGCAATTAGAAATGTTTTTTTTTTAAATTTTGGTATCTATATGTTCATTGCTAGTATATTGAAATATAACTAATTTTGGTTTCATATATTGGTTTATATTCAGCAATCCTGTTGAACTTACTTATTAGTTCTAGGAGTTTTGTGGGTTTTTTTTTTTCCCTGATTCTCAGGATTTTCTATAGAGAATCATGTCATTTACAAATAGGGACTGTTTTATTCCTTTATTTCTGATCTTTATATCTTTTTATTTACCATTTTTACCTATTGCACTGGCTAGACTTTCCATCATTATATTGAATTAAAATGGTGATAACAGAGATCCTTGCTTTGTTTCTGTTTCTTAGAGGAAAGCATTCAGTGATCTACCATTAAGTGTGATGTTAGTTGGCAAGTCTTCTATAGATGTTCTTTTTCAAGCAGCAGAAGCCCCCCTCTTTCTGTTTTTTTCTGATTCTTCTTATTACAAATAGGTATTGGATTTTGTTAAATGTTTTTTCAGCAGCAATTGATAGAGTCACATGATTTTTTGAATTCTGTAATCTGTTAATATAGTGAATTACATTGATTGATTTTTGAGTACTGAACCAGTGTTGCATCCTTGGAAGGAACCTCACTTGGCCATGGCGCATAATTCTTTTCATACATTGCTGAATTTTATTTGCTGATATTTTGTTAAGGATGTTTGCATCTATATTAATAAGACATAGTGGCTTACTGTTTCTGTGATTTTGTACTATTTTTGTCTGGTTTTTGGCAGTAGGATAATACTAGCATCATATAATGAAATAGAAAGTGCTATTTCCTCTTCTGTTTTCTAGAAGAGATTCTGTATAATTGGTGTTAATTGTTCTTTAAACATTTGCCAGAATGTTCTAATGAAACTCCTTGGGTCTGGAGAATTCTTTTAGACAGCTTCTAAATTAAAACTTAAGTTCTCCTAATGGTTATAAAGTTATTAAACTGATCTATTTCATATTGTATGAGCGTAGCATTTTGTGTTTTTCAAGTAATTGGTGTTTTTCATTTCATCTAAGTTGTCAAATTTATGTGCAGAGAGTTGTATATAGTATTCCCTTTATTATTCTTTTAACATCTAAAGGGCTGTTGTGATTTCCCGTTCCATTTCTGATATTGATAATTTATGTCTTCTCTCTTTTTTTCTTTATCAGTCTTGTCACAAGTTTGTCAATTTTATCGATCTCTTCAAACAACTTTTTGGTTTTATTGACTTTCCTGTATTGTCTTTCCATTTTGAATTTTATTGGTTTCTGGGTTTATTTTTATTATTTTTTCCTTCTGCTTGCTTTAGATTTATTTTGCTTTTCTTTTTCTAGGTTCTTAAGATAGGAGCTTAAATTATAGACTTGCAACTTTTCCTTTTTTCTAATGTGTGCATTTAATGCTATCACATCCCTCTCAGCATTCTTTAGCTGTGTACCTGAAATTATAATATGTTGTATTTTCCTTTCTTTTAGTTCATTGTATTGCTCAATTTCTTCCTTCCCACTGGGTCTCTACTGATGCTCAGAGAAATGAAGTGATTTGACCAAAGCCACATAGGTAGCAAGTGGTACATACTGACTTGGAGCTCAGCTAATCCAAAGCTCTGGCTGCTATACTCTATACCTCCTTCTTCCCCAGAGCTTTGGGGCCAGCCTTGATGTGTCTGATATAGACAGGAGTGTCTCATTGCTCCCCACATGGTCTTCCCATGGGTGGTGGGGAGGAGTGATTTCATTTGGTGGGTGCTTCTGAGAGTCCTGAATCTCCACAAGTTTTCCTCTGATACCACCGCAGCGGGGAGAATTGGGATGCCCCATTACTGCTGCTTCTTTTCCCTGGTCCTTTGACTAGAAACAGAAAGCTTTGTTAGGGTTTCTTTTTCTTCAGTGTCTTGATGGTATTTTCAAGTTGCCACCTCTCTCTGCTTCAAATCTGGTATATATGAGGCAAAACAGGAAACTCACACTGTGTTGTTCTTTGGGTCTCAGTATCCATAGTCTCTCTCGTTTCTCTTTGTCTCTCAAAATCTTATGTTTGTTTTATATATAATATCTGGAATTTTTTTTTTTTTTTACTTGGACAAAGCAAGAGGAATAGAGAAAAGTATGTCTCCTTCGTCTTGGAAGCACAAGTCCATATTGTCTCCATTTTTAAAAATTCAACAGACATATTTTGCCTTAGAGTACACATTTTTGAGAGGTGGGTGTGTTCTCCTACATTCGAGTGGAAACAACACTTCCTTCACCGAAGATCTGAGTCCAGGTCACCAACATTGATCGTGATGGTTCTTATGAGCTGTTTTTCAGTGATAAAGAGCATTTCACCGCAAGTATATCCCTTACTACTTACACTTTTATTTCAGGATATGAAAGAACCTCAAGTTTCACTTAGGAACATATTCAGTATGGAGAAAATTTCAGAGGCCCTATTCAAACACTGACTCAGACATGATGGGATAAAGGATATCTTGGCTATAAAATACCAGCAGCATTTGGTCAAACCCATAGATTAAGTGCAAATGCATCATGCAGCCCTCTCCAGAGCCGCTGTGTTTGTGAGACTGAGACCATGTAGTGACAAACAGTCACTTGATGGCAGAGTTGTAGCTGCCCTAATTTTAAAGCAGTTGACGGCTTCCACTGTTAAGTGCCATTAGCACAAAGCGATGCAACACTTATCACAGCAGCTGCTGCCAACATTCTCCTCATCTCACGTCCCATGCCATGTGAATTCCAGGTAATGAATGTCAAATTGTTTGCTTGAAGTGGTTGATATATTATGACAGAAAACATGTCCCCTTGTTCCCCTACTGATAAGACTCCCCATATTGAATATGAATGAAAAGCTGATACAGAATTCCAGTTTCAATACAAGGATTATTCTGCCCTTTGTGTATGCAGCCATTAACCCCCACTCCCATTTCACCAGCAGACCTAGCAAATCAATCACCACATATTCCCTGTTAGCCTGGTATACCATCACTAGGATGGCCAGGTTTAACAAATGAAAGCACCAGTTGGGGCATCTGGGTGGCTCAGTCAGTTAAGCGTCTGCCTTCGGCTAGGGTCATGAACCCAGAGTCCTGGGATCTAAGTCCTGCATTAGGCTCCCTGCTCTCTTTCTCTCCCTCTCTCAAATAAATAAATAAATAAATAAATAAATAAATAAAATCTTAAAAAAAATTTTTTAAGTGTCTATTGTATTTTGGAAATCCAAATTTAACATCTTAAATTTTATCTGGCAACCCTATATCAGACTCCTTCTTAAAACAGCACTTCAGGTAACTCTTGTCAACCTGTTGGAATTTGACTGTTAAATAAACCATATAGACATCACAAGTATAGAAACAAGAAGACAAGTGGGTTTTAGAGAAAGAATTAATGTCTAAATGTCTAAAAACTTGAACTGCTGGTGGTGTCTTTTCTTTAAAAGTAAAGTAAAGCAATTTCTGTTTCCTACCTGATACTGCAAAAAGATGGAATATATTCCAGTTACATGCTAATCACTTAAAGCTTATTACTAAAGACAAAGCCCTTTCATGAGATTAAGTGTTGTTTCTCTAAATATTCTCAAAGCATAATCCCTGAATGAGCAGCATCACCTCTGAACTTCTTAGAAATGCAAATGATCAGATCTCACCCCAGACCTTCTAAACCAGAAACTCTGCAGGGAGCACCCAGGAATCCACGCTTAAAAGCCCTCTAGGGCCATTTGGTGCATACGTATCTGAGAACTACCAACTACCACCCAACAGCACAGCGAAAAACAGTAAATAGCTGCCCTCCTAGAGAAATTCGACAACTTGAAGATTCCTTTCATTTTTCTGCCTACCCAGGTTTCTGTAAATTCAGAATGAGAAAAGTCAGAAACCAACCTATAGCAGCCTCTTAATCCCAGCCAGATACCAACTCAGTACAAATCTGACCTCTTCATACAGAGAAGCTCTAAACTCTGAGCAAACACCACGCCTTCCCCTTTCCTTTATCCCTGACGGGAAGGTGGGTGATTGATGCTCCTCTCTATTGCCTGATCAGTGGCAAAGCCTGGTCATCATGCTCTCTCAAAGCCTAAGTCCAGCGTTGAGTGTCCAGGTTGCCAGTATTTTCTTTAGCTGAATCAAAAACAGTTTCAGTGTTCTGTTTCCAAATCATTTGGTCAGACAGACATACTGTCACTATCTTAAATTGACCTTGGTACCAGCTTACTGGAAAAACAAATACAAAACAAACAGTAACAACAAAATGGAGACCCCACGCCAAAGGGATTCCACTTTTATTGACTAATACTTATAAATGGCACCTTCCATATGTACTATCTTTTTAATCCACATGACCATCAGAAGAAGCAAGATTTCTTAACTCCAGTTTATGGATAAGAATGCAGACTCAGAGTGTCACATAGGAAGTAGTATAAGGTAATTCAAAGCTCTGTCCAATATGACACTTTCCTTCTCATGAGAGGACTTCATGGATGAAGCTATCAAAATAACAGAACTAACTGAAGATTCAGTTATTTGCATAAACTACTTCCTCCCGTGACCTGATCAACTAAAGGATGTTTTGAAGTGTCCTCCAAATCCCACCCTTTCCTTAAGGCTCAACCTAATTTGCATCTTCCGTGAAACCTACCAATTTGTAGTAATAATTCATTTCATTTCTTTTGTTATGTAATTATATGCTAGTTCTAATTCATTACTTAATTCTTTCAAAGTTTGCTTTTACTTTATAAGAAAATGCTAAAGGTCAAAAAAAAAAAAAAAGAAAATGCTAAAGGTCAAAGCTATGTCTTTCATTTCTCTGGCAGTTCCTTCAGTCCTGGGAAGCATGTCATTTAGAGGAATTAGTGTTCAGTAATATCTTTTGCATGGGTTTTCAGCATAGTAGGGCACAGTGTCTGCTACAAAGTTATGCCAAAAGAAGCTTATTGATTAATCACAAAATCCTAATGCAAAGGTTACAATGCATGGTCCCTGTCATGGTTCAGTAGAGACTCAAGGGCTGGGGGCGGGGGGGGGAAGTACTTTAATGCAGTGCTTTGATGTACTGCCATTAGATCATTAGAAGCATGATAAGAAGCTGCTAAATCTTCATATTATAGTTACAAAAGTATTATACAAATTAGCCCCTGAGATACAATTAGGAAAATGAGTGGAAAATTGTCAACACACATGAGGAATAAAATTCTAGGCAGGAATCCCATCTGCAATGTGTGTAAAGGAAGTGGACCGGTATGGGAGCTACAGAAATTTCAGTAATACTACAGCATAAGAAAGGAAGGTCTAGCAGATTAAATTGTGTCCTCCAAAAAGACAGAGCCAAGTCCTAACCCCTAGTGCCCACAAATGTGACATTATTTGGAAACATGGCCTTGGCAGATGCAATTAGTGTTCTTCAGATGAGATCATCCTGAATTAAGGGTGGGCCCTAAATCCAATGACAGGCATTCTTATAAGAGAAAGAATAGGGAGGGGCGCCTGGGTAGCTCAGGGGGTTAAAGCCTCTGCCTTCAGCTCAGGTCATGATCTCAGGGTCCTGGGATCTAGACTCGCATTGGGCTCTCTGCTCAGCGGGGAGCCTGTGTCCCTTTCTCTTTCTGCCTGCCTCTCTGCCTACTTGTGATCTCTCTCTCTCTGTCAAATAAATAAAATCTTAAAAAAAAGAGAGAGAGAGAGAGAAAGAACAGGGAGATGAAACCCAGAGAAGGAGAAAGAAGGCCATATAAAAATGGATGCAAGGATTAGCATTATGTAACCTTTAAACCAAGTAATGCAAAAGGTTGCTGGCACCCATTAAAAACCAGGAGAGTGGTGTGAGTATTCTCTCATAGAGTCTTCAAAGAGAATCATCTCGACCAACACCTTAATTTTGAACTTCTGGCCTCCAGAAGTGTGAAAGGATATACTTCTCTACTCTTCGGCTGCCAAGTTTGTGGTAATTTGTTATGGCAGCCCTGGCAAACTAATACAGAAGGGAATTAAGGAGCACAATCATAAGGCATGAGCCCAGGCTTCAGATCATTAAGATTTGTGGAAGTTATATATTCAGCAGCTTGGACGTTTTCCAGCATTGTAGTATAAGCCCTCACAGTTGGGTTTTCTCTTTTTTGTAAAGCAAGGGCCTGGCAAACCTTGACTGCCCAGGCATCCACTTCAAATATGGATCTCTCTATCAACAAGTTGCTAGCTATATACTAGATAGAGAGTCAGGCCTCCTCCCTACCTTGAGGCTCTTTTGTTTTAGAGATCTTGGTTGATTTCCATAGAGAACTTGGTTGATTTCTGGCCATTTGGGCCGCTTGGTTGTTGTTGTTGTTTTTTCTTCCCTCATTTTGAATTTCCACTTGTATGTTTCAAATTCACGAATAAAGAGTGACCCCACAAAACTCTGGGCCCTCATCCTCAACTCCAATAAAAGCAAAACCCCAGGCCCAGTGCTTACTTGTCCTCTCCCTCCCCCAGCCACCCCTGCCCCGATTTGCTGTGTGACCATAAGTGTACCATGTAACTTCCCAGACTTGTAAATAAGAAACTTTTCTGTTTTTCTCTAAGTTTCCTGATAGTTATTGCCGAAGGGCACCTTGCAATTATAATAAGAACCACAAGGGCCAGTCCAACCACAACATAGGTCGTGGGTAGACTGAGAGAGGCAAACTGATGAATATTAAGGAGGGTACTGAATGATCATGATTTGTTATTTAAGCCACTGAGTCTATAATACAGGTTTTACACAGCAGCTGGTTCTCTTTTGATTCACAAAAGTATTCATTTTCTTGGCTATTTAATCTATCAATATTTTCCCAATGGATAACGCCTTTCATGTTATGTTAAGAACGTTTTCTTTACTCCAAAATTTTTTGAACACTTAGTTGCATTTTCCTCTAATACTTCTACTTTTTATGTAAATAGTCAACTCATCTTACATTTGTTTGGAAAAAATTGTGAAATGAGGATCTGCTTTCCCTCTGTCATACACTTCGCTGTTAAATTAACACTATATTTGAAGCCACAACAGATTTGAATAATGACTACAACTACCAACCAAAAGAGATACTCTATATACTGTGTAGGTGATTCTCTGGTTGCTCAGTGGTAAGATGGAGTGGTTGTGGATGAAAGCTTGATTTGAGTTGACTCACAAGGGAATGGTAGGGAGGTTCAGAGACAAAAAATATGGACAATTCTTTCGAAAGGTTTTGCTGCAAACTGCAGCAGAAAAATATATTAACAGCTGAAAGAAGTGTAGTCAGAACTTATGAATTCTCTGAAATAATTCTTCAAATTTTTTTTTCTGAAGGTTCAATGAACAATTCTAAATAAGAGGTGTGGATACACATTGAAAGATAATGGCTCTTGCTATTTATATAGTCTCTCTGCCTCTCCAAGATCCCATGCAAAAGACTATAAAAGATATACCAGTTAGATGCACAGCAGTGTGAAAAATATAAAACTATGTCATTTTCAGAGCAGGTGTTTTGACCAATTTCTGGAAGACAAAATGAAGGTCACAAATGCAGCACAAAAGCACTAATTTTCTCAAGGCAGCTGTGAGCAGAGAGACCATGAGTGACGGCAAGCAGGAGTTTCAGAGGCAGCAAACCGGACGGATAAGGAAATGACTATCTACATGCATGGCTGGTCCCCCCCTAGCCCCATTCACTAATCACTGTGGAAAATTTATCTCTGTAGTTCTATGGAACAATGAAATGGATGACTAGAATGAGGAGAGATGAAAGGCAGAACTGAAGATACAGCTAAGTTTCCACAAACACCTGGTAGTAGGGCTGCCACATAAAATACAGAAATGATGTGGAAGCTTTAGATAAATAATAAAAGACATTTTTATTTTTTTAAGATATTTTAGAATAAGTATTTCCCCAATATTGCATGTAACACACTCACATTATTCATTGTTAATTCAAAACTAACATTTAACAAGACATCTTGTATTTTTAGTTACTGAATCCAGCCACCCTACTTAAAAAGCAAAATCAACTTGGCAATTTGGAGATCCTGACTTCTCATCTTAGAGGAAATTCTGCTTAAGAGCAAAACCGAGCATTCACCTAAAACCTCATTTATCCCTCACATTCAGAGATGAGAAGCTATAGTCAAGAAACCTACCAAATGCCAAGGAAACCTTCACCAGTTAAATGGTCCACCAGTGCTTTATTAAGAAATACAGATAGTCAGGGGCACCTGGGTGGCTCAGCCTGTTAAGCATCTGCCTTCGGCTCAGGTCATGATCCCAGGTCAAAAACTACTTATATTTGAGGAAGAGCAAAACAGAAGGGCCATAATAAGAAGTAAAATAAGAAATGGCCTTAATATGTAGGCAGGAAAAAAAAAAGTCAAAAAAGTAGTTCTAAGATTATAAAATTTCTCTTGACATGAAGACTTATCTTCCTCTGTGCAATAATATTGTTCTATCACTTCTCGCATTTATGCCTTAATTTTGGAAAGTACATTTAAAGATATATAATACCAATAAAAGATTATTCATTACTAATATCACAGTAAAATGTAAAAACAAAACCAAATAAAAACCTGAGGAAAAACCACTGGATTTGTTAATTATAACAAATCCTCAACAATTTCAATAGATACAATACAAATCTTTTTTATATTGTTAGGTTGATTACATCCTTTAGAAAAGGAAAAAAAAAAATAGAACTACCATATGATCTAGCAATACCACTTTGGGGTATTTATCTGAAGAAATAAAAAACTAACTGGAAGGATAGATGTACCTCCAAGTTCACTGCAGCAGTATTTACAATAGCCAAGGTATGGAAACAATCTGTCGACAAATGAATGTATAAAGAAATTGTGATATATATATATATATATATATATATATATATATATGTATGTGTGTATATATATTTATGTATACATAATGAAATATCTATATATGTATGTGTGTATATATATTTATGTATACACAATGGAATATTATTCAGCCATAAAACAAATAAAATCTTGCCATTTGTGACAACACGGATAGATCTTGAGGGCATTATGCTAAGTGAAATAAGTCATACCAAGAAAGACAAAGACCATATAATCCCTCTTACATGTGGAATCTAGTGGGAAAAAGGCAAGCTCATATATAACAGAGGACAGATTGGTGGTTGCAAGAGGCAGGTGGGGAGAGTGGGAGATATGGGTGAAGAAGATTAAAGGTAAAAAGAAATTTTAAAAAGAGAAAAAATAGCTATACTTCTATTGAAAACACACTAGCAATACGATATCATCTTTGGAGACATCAAAATAGAGAATAGAGAACATAGAAAATATACAGAATAGTTTCTTGATAATTTGCCAGTGGCAAAATTATCAAGAAATCAAGTCATTTGGCTTTCTTTACATTTGTTTTCATGTGTATGTGTGTGTATATGTATATACATATATAAAATGTATGTATATCTATATAGATATATAAAGATATATCCTCTTTTGATGGCATTATAGCTCTTAAAATAAAAATAACTGCTGTTGAATGGTAAAACACTACCACAAAGACCACAGATATTTTATACTTTCATATTAACATATTGATATTTTTACAGAAGTGCTAGTTATAGATATTAAAATAGTTAATGAACAAGAGAGTGTTACTAGGAGGGTTTTTAAAAAATATCTTAACCAAATTAGGTTTAATTAAAAAATAAGAAAAGTAGACAATTACACGTTTTCACTGTGACTTCCTGTACTATAATATAAGCTCCGTGAAGGCACAGAGTACTTCCTTCTATCAGTCACAGCTCTGTCCCAGGTCCATAGAATAACACGAAGACACAGAAAATTGCTCAATACACTTTTGGTAAATGAATGAATGAATCATTATTTAAAGAGACTTGTTTGATTTTTAACACTTGAAGAAAATTACAACCTCAGTTCCTCAACAAGCAGTGAAAAGTATAGACCAAACTCAGCTCTAACCTATTCAGCAAAAAGGGAATTTTGTCAAAAATTATAATAATATAACTTCATTTTTCTGACCAGTACATTTTTGAATTCCCTTTGAGAGGGGAACAGGAGGTATAGTGAAATGATAAAGAAGCAGCAAACCAGGTGGGGGGTTCTCTTCACTGGCGGTCTAAATTTAGTTTATCACCCTCAAGTGAGCGAGTCAAGTAACCACATGAATCCTGGTGAAAGAATGTGGCCACCATTGAGCTACAATGACTCCATTTTAGAGGCTCTGTTTTTGTACAGTTGATGTCTCTAAGTTCCTTATTGCTTTCTGTTAACACTGCCTGTGTCTATTTCTCTTTCTTACCAAAGTTAGGGTCTAGAAAAATCTCTGAAGTTTGTTGACAAGTGACTTTTCTTGCTGGATAATCGAATGCAGCTTCCCAGATGCCTCCTGGGCTTGAAAGTAAAAACGGGTAAAGTTGAAGGAAAAGTGAGGTGAGTAAAATATGTTTGATGTTTCTCCAAACATTACAGTCTGTTCATTCTTCTACCAGGTTAATGGTTGGTGAGCTCCACAGGTCCAGAGCTTAACGCCGTGCCATGATGAGTTCTCAGTTGCTGATAATCCAGAGAGAGGATGGAGATGTTATTAATTTTTTACAAGAGCCTATTGTGCAGTTTATATATTTTTCAAATAAGAAAGTAATACTTGGTTTTTGTAAAATACAGAGAATCAGAAATAAGCATATAAAAATTGTATAAAGTATACCTTCCATTGTATATTAACCACTTTAAATATATAATGTCTCTCCAAGCTTACTTTCTTGAAAAATATTATTGAAAGATGTTATTGTTCTAGTCAATGAATGCTACAGACTATTTTTTTTTCTCTTCCCCAAAGGTAGGATTTTATGAGTTCTCTTGTAATGTTGACTGTCTCTGTTTACTGAATCTCTTTCAGAGTGGAATCATATCTATCTGTGCATTCTTTTATTTATACAAATGCAGAGGCTGAATTTTCTCTAAATTATCATACAAGGAAAAAGGAACAGGGAAATTTTTCTTTCATGCTAACACAACTTCCTTTGTCTCTCAGTCATTCTCTTTGCAAATGGTTTATGATTATTTAGGAGATGCTTGAGAATGCTTGGCAACATCCTACTTATTTTGCTCTAGTTCTGTATTTTTTTTTCTTCCAGTACACAACATTTCAGGATGATAATCTTCAGTATCAAAAGATGATACTGAAGGTTTGGGCATATCAATCTTCTTTACTTTCCAAATGGTCCTTAGAAATTTATTTTTATTTATTTTTAAGGCAAAATTCACATGTTGAAAGGGGAAAAGAATGAGAGAGACACAGGGAGAGGGATGGAGGGAAAGAAAGGGTGGGGTAGAGAAAGAGGTTGGGAAAAGCAAATTGAAGATCCAGCTTTTGGATTACATCATGGTACAAATTCCATTTTATTACTTTGAAAATAGTGACATCTAGTGGATAGAAGGTATCAATGTCATGGGTATTGGTGTCAGAATTCGCTACAACTGGAAAAAGCAAAAAGAAGTCTAATTACATAGACACGGAAAATCAAGAGGACTTACAGTAATTGAAATTCACTGATCCACTTTCAGAAAAATGTTTATCTGCCAATAAAATTCCAGACTGAAAATGACTTTATTAATTTGACAGCCTCAAAGATGGCAGAATAAGGGACAATGTTATCAGTTTGGCCTTCAGGAAGGTTAAGGCAAGGGTACAGATTCTGAAGCTAGTTAGCAAAAATGCACCCTATGTATATTATGGGAACAGATGACTTTCAACATTTTCTGCCATGTTCACGTTACAGTATTTACCAACTGCAAATTATTTGCCATATATCAGTTTTCCATTTGATTCCCAATATATTGTCCACAACACATATTTTGATTATAAATGTATCAAAACAGTGGTATAAGCCTTTAAATGGATAATGACTATTTAGCTCACATTATGATTCTTCATCAAAACCACCATATGGACTAATAATACATGCAGTTTCCTAAGTAATTTTTACATACATTACCATTGAATTCTCATCAATACATAGTAATAGAATTCCCATTTTATAGCTTAATAAAGAAACCCCTAAAATATTTAAGTAAATTAGCTGAGCTAATAAAAGCATCCTCAGTAAGAAAGCCAATGAATCCAGGTAGAGAGACGATATTATTTCTTCCCTGTTGAAATTTCAGGGCAAAGAACAAAGAGCACAATGCTGGCTCCCTGCATAAAAAGACAGTCCAGATTTAGATGAAAAAAGAGAAGTGAAAGTGGTAATGACAGCTTCCACTACCGTTTATGGAATGCCTTCTATTTGGCAAACCTACTCTGAGAAATTATTATTCTTAGTTAGAGAAAGCATCTGAGATATGGAGGGGTTAAAAGCCTCACTGAAGGTCATTAGGCTAGTATCCTCGGGGTAAATATTCAGTGCCCTCCTTCTGTCTGCATATATAACAAACCCGTACAACCTCAACCCAGATTCTTAAAATGAAGGTCACCCACTTGTGTGTTTGTTTAGTTTTAACTGGGCGATTTTAGATTTTAGAAAAAATATTTTTATTTTGATTAGATTGTCTCATGTGGCTGCTATTCTTTAAGGAAGATTGACTGAAATGCGCACTAGAATTAAGATTAGAAGATTCAGGCACACCTGGGTGGCTCAGTCAGTAAGGTGTCTACCTTCGGCTCAGGTCATGATCCCCAGGGATGAAGCTGCTGCTTCTCCCTCTCTCTCTGCCTCTCCCTCTGCTTGTGTTCGTGTACTCTCTCTCTCATAAATAAATAAAAATCTTAAAAAAAAAAAGATTAGAAGATTCAGATTTTATCCAAATTCAATTTCTCCCTAGAGAACTGTCTGTTCTTAGAAAATTCATTTAATTTAGCTGGGCTTTTATTTCCCATCTGTAATCCATTTTCGAAAAAAAAAATCATTTCAAGCTCTCTGTAAACCATTGTAAGAATAAACAGTGTATATGAAAGCATTTTGAAAATGGCAAAGCACTGTACCAATTTAAAATATTATTATAATAATGACATATTCATAAAAGTAATTAGGCTGGCTTACTTTTTCAAAGTAAGATCAAAAGATGATCTGAATAAAACAAGCTCTTGGTGAGTCTTTCAAATTGCTGTTACAGAATTCTAGTGAAAAGCCTAAATTTTGTTATAAAATTAAGAGATAAGAAATCACTAAAATTCAAAAAGTTTGGCATATATAGACAGATAAATTTATATTATTTTTATGGGACGAGACATAAAATATCAGATGATTTGGCTTTTAGAAAATAAGCAATGTAGTCTATCCCTTTAAAGGAAGAGACTTTGTTTTCACAAGAGTTCAACTCTATAATTGTTTTAAAGCCAGTAATATATATAAAATATCAATAGTAATAACTGATTTATTAAAAGCATTACTATATCCATTAAGCAAGATTCCTTTCTCCTTAACTGATCAGTTCCTTAAGAAACACACACACATGTGCACACGTGCACAGGCATACTTTTTCATTTGCCTAATTTCTTCCTAAATATAGAAAAATTCCATTTTAAGAAAAGTACATTGGTTTCTTTGGGTTAGAGAAGGGATATTAAATTCATTTGTATTTATTGTGCAGTACAACATATACAGCATTATAGGAATAATAAATAAATTAGAAAAGAAGTATGGAGTGAGTTACCAAATATCAATAAATTCATACTATTATTGGAGGCAAAGGGCTTATTCACCTAATAATTTGATGAATGTCTTTAAATTACTTAATATTCATCTTAAGGCTTAGGCTGATAATTTCCTTTATTAATCCTATATCAGAAAGGATGCTGCTAGTAGGAAAATGACAGTACTATGATTTTTGCTTAAAAAGATAGCTTGTAAAGTTGTGACAGCACAGAGACTATAAGGAATAGCTCAGCTAGGAAGAGCAGGGAAACATCTAGGTTTTTAGCTTAAAAGAGTAGGGGGATGAAGCGGTAACTGGAACCAGGAGACCACGAGAGAGACAGAGAGACATAGGAAGTAGTGCTATTGGGACGCCTGGGTGACTCAGTCTGTTAGGTGTCTGCCTTTGGCTCAGATCATGATCCCAGGGTCCTGGGATCCAGCCCATGTAGGGCTCCCTGCTCAGTAGGGAGACTGCTTCTTCCTCTCCCCCCTGCTCCTGCTCTCTCTCTCTCTTTCACTACCTCTCTCTTAAATAAATAAAATCTTTTAAAAAACGAAAAGAAAAAAGAAAAAATAGTGCCATCTAGCTGGTAGGACACTTTAAGGGATCCAGGCTGACAAAGATGACCTCACATGAAAGAAACAGAATGTAAACGCAGTCTCAATCTCTATCTTTCCTCTGGTGCCTGCCATCGCTCGCCACTCGCTGGACACAGCCACCAGCCCGAACTCATTATTGGGCAAGAGAGTCTGCTAATGCGATTCTTACAACAGCCTTCAAGGCAATGTGGGGTAAGGTGGAGAATGAATCTAGAACAAATGAAAGAGATCTATACCTCCCCTTCCCGCAAAATTTAACCACCTTTCCTTCTGTATAAAATCTTAGAGCAATGGACATGTGGTGGTGTGCTACTTCCAAAGGCAGCTACTTAATGACATTAATCATTTGAATATATTAACTTTGCATGTTTATTTTAAAAACAACATATTATCACATGAGCAAACACTTCCTTAAGTGCTGAGTAATGTTAGACCAATTACCACATTTTTTAAAAATGCTTTATTTTTTAGAGCACTTTTATTCTGGCAACCACTGATCTTCTCACTCTCTCCATAGTTTTGCTTTTCCCAGAAGGTCTTATAGTTGGAATCATATATTATGTACTCTTGATGGACTGGTTTCTTTCATATACCAATATGCATTTAAGGTTCTTCTATGTAATTCTGTGGCAGGATAGCTCATTTTTTTTCATTTCTGAAGAATACTTCATTGTATAGATGTACCACAATTTGCTTATCCATTCACCAATTGAAAGACAATTTGGTTGTTTCCAATTTTTGACAACTATGAATAAAGCTGTTATAGATATTGGTATGCAGGTCTTTATGTGGACATAAGTTTTCAACTTATTTCAAATATTTAGAGTGTGATTACCTTGTAAGAAACTAAAAACTGTCTTCCAGAGTGGTTGTACCATTTTGCAGTCCCACCATCAATGAATGAGAGTTTCTGATGTTCTACACCCCATCAGCATTTGATGTCCAAAACAGTGTTTTGGATGTTAGTCCTCTAATAGGGGTGCTGTGGTACGGCATAGCTGCTTAAATTTGCAGTCTGCTGATGTCATATACTGAATATCTTTTCATATTCTTATTTGCCATATGTATGTCTTCTTAGATGAGATGTTGTCCATAATTAGTCGTTTCTGATTGTTGAGATTCAAGAGTTCTTTATATATTTTGGATACAAGTCCTTTATTGGATATGTCTTTGGAAAATATTTTCTCTCAGTCTTTGGTCAGTCTTTTCCATTATTAACATCTTTAGCACAGAAGAAGTTTCTAACCTTAATGAATTTAGCAACTTTTTTCTTGGATTATGCTTTTGATATTGTATCTAAAAAAATCATCATAATCTTAAAAAAAAAAAAAAAGGGACGCCTGGGTGGCTCAGTTGGTTGAGCGGCTGCCTTTGGCTCAGGTCATGATCCCGGTGTCTTAGGATCGAGTCCCGCATCCGGCTCCTTGCTCCGCGGGGAGCCTGCTCCTCTCTCTGCCTCTGCCGGCCTTTCTGCCTGCTTGTGTTCTCTCTCTGTTAAATAAATAAATAAAATCTTAAAAAAAAATCATCATCAAATCCAAGGCCACGTAGATTTCACCTTCCAGAAGCTTTATAGTTTTGCATATTACATTTAGGTCTATTAATATAGACCTCTGATTTATTTCATCAGAATTTTGTGTTTTTTCTTATATAGATTGTGTACCTATTTTGTTAGATTTATTTGTAATAGATAATTTATTTGTGCTATGTTAATAGTATTATTTTTTTTTCAAGTTACAATTTTTCATTACTGGTTTATAGGAAAGCAATCAACTTTTCTATATTAACCTTGTATGTTGTGACCTTCCTTATTAGTTCCAGGGTTTTTTTTTTTTTAAGATATTATTTATTTATTTGACAGAGAGAAAGAGATCACAAGTAGGCAGAGAGGCAGGCAGAGGGAGAGGGGGAAGCAGGCTCCCCACTGAGCAGAGAGCCCGATGCGGGGCTCAATCCCAGGACCCTGAGATCATGACCTGAGCCAAAGGCAGAGGCTTAACCCACTGAGCCACCCAGGTGCCCCATTAGTTCTAGTTTTTTGTTGATTCTTTGGAATTTGCTACATAGACAGTCATTATCTACAAAAATAGTTTCATTTCTTCTTTCTCGATATGTCTACAATTATTTATTTATTTATTTATTTTGGCTTATTGCGTCGTTAGCTAGGACTTGCTGTACAATGTTGAAGAGGAGTAAAGAGGGAACATCCTTATCTTGTTGCCAGTCTTAGGGAGAAAGCATCTAGCTTTTCAACATTAAGTATGATGTTAACTATTGGGTTTTTTGTTTTTTGGGTTTTTTTGTATATGTTCTTTATTACACTGAAAAATTCCGTTCTCTTCCTGGTTGGCTGAGGGTTTTTATCAAGAATGGGTGCTGGATTCTGTTAAATGCTTTTTTGCATCTATTGATATAAACCATATGATTTCTCTTCTTTAGCTTTTTGATATGATAGATTATATTAATTGATTTTTGAATGTTGACCCAGTCTTGCATATCTGAAATACATCTCACTTTGTTATGGTGTATAATTTTTTTAAATATATTGTTGCTAATACTTTGTTGAGAATTTTGCATCTATGTTCACCACAGATACTGGTCTATAATATTCCTTCCTTGTAATTTTTTTTCCTGGTTTTCATATTTATATAATGCTGACATCCTAGAATAAATTGGAAAGTACTTCTTCTGCTTCTATTTTCTGGGAGATTTGGAGACACTTAGTATAATCTCTTCCTGAAATGTTTGGTAGAATTTACCAGTGAACCCATCTTAGCCTGGTGATTTCTGTTTTGGAAGATTAATTGTTAATTCAATTTCTTTACTACATAAACACCTATTCAAATTATCTATTTCTCCTTGTGTGAATTTTGGTAAATTTTATCTTTCAATTGATCTATTTCATCTAAGTTATCAAGTCTATGTGAACAGAATTCTTCATAATATTCTTTTATTATTTTTTCATGTCCATGGGATCAGTAATAATTGCCTCTTTTTATTTCTGACATTTGTGATTTATGACTCTTCACTTTTTTTCTTAGTTAGTCCAGCTAGAAGTTTGTCAATTTTATTTATATTTTTTAAAGAAACAGTCTTTTCTTTCATTGGTTGTTCTCTAATAATTCCTTATTTTCAATTTTATTGATTTCTACTAATTGTTATTATTTATTTCTTCTGTTTACTTTGGTTTAATTTGCTTTTCTGTTCTAGTTATTAATGTTGAAGCTTAAATTTTTTATTTTAGATTTTTCTTCTTTTCCAATGAGTGCATGTAATGCTAAAAATTTCCCTCTATTGTTTTTGCTTTATCTCATAAGTTTTAATAAGTTGTATTTTCATTTAGTTCAAAACATTTTAAAATTTCTTTTGAGAATTCTTTGAGTCACATGTTATTTATAAGTATGCTTTTTAATCTCCAAATATCTTGGGATTTTCTAGCTGCCTTACTGTGATGGTCTAAGAACATAATATGTGTGAGTTCTATTCTTTTAAATTTGCTAAGATATATACCATGTCTTTTTAGAGTTCTCAGAACTTCTGCTTATTTTCTAATTTTGTTGGTTGGGAATCATATGTGCTCCATGCCATCATGGATATGATGGCACATATCATGCCATGAAATATTTTGAAATTTCAGAAGATTTTTGTTGAAATGAGGAGGGTAAAGGCATTTTGGAGAAAAGCCTCTAGTATTCTTAATCCAGCTATTTCGCCATTTATTAAATCATTGAAGCAGCCAAAAAAAAAAAAAGATTGTATGCTTCTTTAGGTTAGAGATGACTGCCTAAATATCTGAAATTATGCAGAAGAAATACAAATAAATATAGGCACAGAGCAAAAAATGGGGGCATTTTGATTTGGAAAAGGGGATATATGTTGAACATTGTATGTGAATATAGGAAAACATTAATAATTATACATTAGTCAAAAAATTTTTCAATTAAAATTAAATTTAAAAAACTAAAACACAATTATACATTGGCATTATGAAGGAAGCGAAATAATCTGCGATGTGCTAGAAAAGTTTAAATGTCTTCCTTCTCTCATTTTCATACCTTATCTCTTCCCTGCGGGAAAGCTTTGAATGACCTTACATTTGTATAATGACTTTGCTCTTTTATTCTTTTTTTTCGCCCTAAATATTTTCTTTATAACATTCCCCTTGAAGGCTGAAAACAATTTAGCTGGGACCTGCGATAAGGTCTGTAAACAGAAGTGCATATTGAAAAGAGGCTAGGGTTAATACATCACTTGTCTGATATGTATAGGATCTACTTTAGAACTTGGAATATATATCACTTCTCGGCCTTTTGGCTAAGATCAAGTGTCGAACTTGGAATATATGACATGGGGACACTGAATTTCCTATCATGGCCTATCAAAGGGAAGAAGATCCCTGGAAAAGGAGAGTGTAAGGAATATCCCTTCCTGCCCCATCTTAATATATGAATTGTCATGGATATGGGAGGTGAACTCGGTTGGGGAGACAATCTATGCTGTTATTATATTAGGAGCTGTGAAACCTCAATGAGAGCTTCTATATCTGCATCAGAAGAACTATGACATTGTCTGAATCTTGAGCAAGGGTTTTATGATTAAATCTCCAGAGGTGGTTCCTGCCCAGATAAATTTTTAATCCTCCAGTTGTTTGGTTTTCTTTCTTTACTTTTAAATTATCCAGATCCCCCATGATAGCAGTAACAATGCAGATGCTGTTTGTCTTTTTTCTTAAAAAAATTAATCGGTGATTTTACTTAAATTTAGTTTAAGAGGTTACATGATTTTTATTTACTGAAGGGCATTTCTAAATTAAATTATAGTGAATCCTTATAAGCCATTGTGATAAAAATGGTCTCTTTCCTATAATTGGCTCTTTTGGTTTGTTTCAGGAAATGTTAAGAGGAACTTACTTTCCTATGCTGACTTATTAAGGACTTTCACTTCTTCCCGCTTCCTACATTTTGGACATTTCACTGCTCATTAGACTCTCCACCAAGAATAATGAAGGGGACAGAAATAAGAAGAACCTGGCTGGTGAAAGGGATTGTCACAATGATTGATACAGTGGCTAACAAAAGCTTGCCAAGTATACAGGAATTTTCTTATTACAATGTCTCCTCATGACTCATAGTTAAGATCTGGTTATGCATACAAGCACTTACTTTACATGTCAGGAATCATTATTCTAATTCACAAGTGGTTTCCTTTGTGTAAGATGCCTTATATTATTTACTTTATTGTGAAGACTTATTTCCTATGCATGGTGATTTTCAGTTTCTCTGGATCTTCAATATTCAGTGATGCTTGTCATTAGTTTCTATCCTATTCCATGCTAAAAATAAGTTTGGTACCCTTGAACAAAGATTCACAGTATCCTAAAATTATGAGTTTTCCCACTTAGGTAATCTTAAAAAAAATAAAAACCTAATCAGCAACAATGCTCTTTTTGATGACAAATCTATTTTAAAGTTAACCCTTTTAGAAATGTTACAGTATATTCTTAATTTATATCTAAAATTAAAGCCAGAAAAAAAAAGATTCTCAACATAGCAGCAGATAACTAATCATTAAGTAACTTATATTTTTCTTTAATTTTTTATGATGCCACACATAAAATGGAGTGAAAACCCTACAGGAACATCAGTTAATATATAAGTCCTATACAGAGGTGAAAAAAAGATAAGATAAATGAGATTCAACTGAAGAATCGTGAGATGAATCCATTAAAACCTTAAGGTTGTATAATTCATGATGAATAATTTATTTTTTTTTTTGAGGGATTTTTTTTTTTAAATCACTAAAAGCACAAGAATCATTTACAAATGAGGTAAGTCCTCATTTTTAGCCCATACAACTAAGAGCAAACTGGTTTGAAGAGTCTAAGTTTCAAGAAAGAGCATGTTTACATGGTTGCATTTTCTGCAAAGGGTCCCAAGAACCTCCCCTTCTCACCACAGCAGGAGAATGGCCCCACTTGTTAGGTAGTCGGTGACGTGAAACTTCTTTGTACAAAGAAAGAACATCATCCTTTCTTTCAAGTAGGACAAGTTGGGGCAGAAACTGAGATGAGAAAGAGGATGTACCAGCTGTTTGATAGATATGATTTGGTGGAGGGTGCAAGCAAGGCTTGATAAATGGCAGAGACCTGGTTAAAAAGACAGGCTTGCATTCCCAGCCAAAGGACTACCACAAATAGGCAAACAGGGCATGGACTTGAGTTCATGCAAACAGAAGTATATGAGTAGGCTGGAGTACAAGAGGGTGTGCCGTCCTACAGCGACTGCCCACTTTTCTCCTATCTCCTCCCTTCTGCTTGCAGCTTCCTCCGACTTCATCTCTAGCCTCTTATTTGGGAACTTTCTGATGTCTGTATAGAGCAGAGAAATGGTTGGTTTCTCAGGTGAGATCCATCTCTGGGAATTCCTCATTGGTTCTAATGAAACATTTCATTTGCATCTACTTTGTTTGGTTATAAGAAAAATCCCTGAAGGTGCCATCTTAAACACTACCATCAAATTAATCATAAATTCTTATTAATCCTATTTTCTGAATATTTCTTAAATCTCTGTAAATTTTTCCATTCCCATTATTTCCACAATGGTGCAGGCCACCATTATCTTTCAGCTGGTTCTCAGCAGTATCCTGATAACTATTTTTTTTCCTTTTTTTTTCAAAACTCCAAGAGTACTTTACTGACATATCATTTGCCTGCAGTGAAATACACAAATATTGAATGTATATCTCCATGCAATTTCCCAATGATCCAGTAGCACCGAGCACCTTTTCATATGCTCTGTGGATATTCTTATATAAAATTTGGTGAAATATCTGTTCAACTCTTTTTTTTTCATGTTTTAATTATATTATTTTTCTTTCATTCTTAAGTTGTAGGTATTCATATAAATTTAATATTAGTCCTTTGTTAGATACATTTTTTGAGAATATTTTCTCTTATACTTTGGCTTGATTTCCACTTTCTTAATATTTTTTTTGATAAGCAAACATTTTCAATTTTAATGAAATCTAATTTACCATTTTTTCCTTTATATTTAGTGCTTCTTGAGTCTAAGAAATCTTTGCCCAACCCCACACTTGTAAAAATATTGTCATATTTTCTTCTACATGTATAAATTTAAATTTTATATTTTTGCTATGAACCAACTCCAATTACTGTTTATATGTATAAGGAAAGATAAATGTTTGTTTTTTCATATGATTACATATTTTTTCCAGCACTATTTCCTTAAACAAATTTCTTTTCTCAGATTGAATTTGACTCCTTTGACAAAAAAACAATTGATTGCATATTTGTAAATCTAGACTTAGAATGCCTATTTTGTGCCACCGACATTTTTTAATCCTAATTCCAATATGATCATGTCTTAATTTTTCTAGTTTTACAATATGTATTGAAATCTGGTAGAAAAATCCTCCAAATATGTATTTCTTCTTCAAGATTGTTTTGAGTAGTCAAGATGTACATAATATGGATTTCATTTCCACATAAACTTTAGAATCTATATATCAATTTCCATAGAAAACTTTGCTACTATTTTATTGGAATTGCATTAAAAGTTTGAATTCATTTAGGAGAAATAACTTCTTTAAAAATAAGTTTTCCAATCCATTCATTGGCATATTTTTCAATCTATTTTGAACTTCAACTTCTGTTAGCAATATTGTGTAGTTTTCAGTGTGGACTTTTTAAATGTATGTTACATTTATTCCTTCATTTCTGATTTTTGAAACTATTATAAATAAGCTTATTTATTATTTTTTAAATTTAAATTCAATTAGCTGGCATATAGCACATGATTAGTTTTTGGTATATTGTCCAATGATTCTTTAGTTGCATACAACACCCAGTGCTCATCACATCACATACCCTTCTTAATGCGCACCACCCAGTTACCCAGTCCCCCCACCCACCTCCCCTTCTGCAGCCCTCAGTTTGTTGCCTGAAGTCCAGAGTCTCTCATGGTTTGTCTCCTTCTCTGGTTTCTTCCCGTTAAGTTTTCCTTCCCTTCCCCTATGATCTTCTGTGCTATTCCTTATGTTCTACATATGAGTGAAACCATATGATAATTGTCTTTCTCTGAATATACAAACACAAATGGAATTTCTGTAATATATAGAGTACCAAAAAACAAAAACAAAAACAAAAGTCCTTTTTCACGGTATATTACAGAAATTCCATTCATGTTTGTATATTGACTTTTTAATCCAACAATCTTGTTAAATTAATTTATTTCTAGTAGTTTTTTTAAAGATTTTATTTATTTATTTGAGAGAGAGAGAGCATGAGCAAGTGTAGGGGTAGAGGGAGAGAGGGAGAGGGATAAGCAGACTCCCTACCTAGTGAGGAGCCCAACTTGGGCTCAATCCTAGGACCCTGAGATCCATGACCTGAGAAGTCAGAAGACACTTAGCTGACTGAGCCACTCAGGCACCCCTCTAGCAATTTCTTTATAGATGTCTCTGTTTTGGGTTTTTGATACAATTATGCCATTCTAAAAATAAATATCATTTTATTATGCTTTTATTTATATATTCCCTTTCTTTCTATGTCTCTTTTTCCTCTCTCTCCTTTTCTTTTCCCCCAGCTGTACTAGCTAGGACCTCCAGGACAATGTGGTGCTGAAAGTGTATTCTTCTTCCCTTCAACATATTAGAGGGAGTAAGATTATGTCAAAAAAGTAATTAGACATTATGTCAAAATAACCCTGCTTTTCTAGAATAAAACTCAGTCATCGTGATGATCTTTTAAATATATTGCTAGATTTAGTTTGCTAAAATTTATTAAGGATTTTTGGAATGAAGAACATTGGTTTATAATTTTCTTTTCTTTTAATGTCTTTATCAAGGTTAAAATTAATTTGGGTATGTTTTTTTCTCTCTCTACTTTCTGAAATATATTGTATAAAACTGGGATTTCCTCTACTAAATATTTGAAGAAATTTCATTTTAAAAGTAACTTTCTTTTTCTGAGAAAGTACCCTTTGCCAACTATTTAGTTGTTCACCTCTAAATTCTTTATTTGTAATTGGTATCTTAATATCATTGTCTAAATTCCAATATGTGGCTCATCTGTGGGTTGACTTCTATAGGATTTTTATCTTTTAGAAATTTATAAAGGGTGTGGCTTTCCTATTTTTTTTGTTTGACTTTCTATTGTTATAATGGACATTGTGGCTGGTATGTTGTGAAGACTATGAATTATGCAATTATCCTGTTTTGGGGGCAATTAAATTACAAGTGGACCATTTTCTCCTGTTTTAAACTTGGGGTTTGGGTTTTTTCTTCTCTTTTCTTTTTTTTTTTTTTTTTTTTTTGGTTTTTGGATTTTTTTGTTTTGCTTTTTAAGGGTGTATTTATTTCAATTTTACCCTCAGTTCTAGGGCAAAGAAGTTATCAAAGTAAGTATAAAGGAGTCCTTGAGTGTGATCTTTACTTTTAAATAGCATGATCTATTTATTATTATAAATAATAATAAATTATTTTATTTTGTTTTGTTGAGACCCTTTATTATTTGAGGGTCTCAACAGAATGCCTGACTTAGGCTTAATTATTAAGGTGTCCAGAGGTCTAGTTGGGCCAGAACTCCAACATCTTCCCAGCATTCTATGAGCTTTGTATGATCAAAAATTTCTACTGACATATCAGCCCCTCATCAGCAGTTCCATGGTATTACCATGTCCTGGGGAATTTCACCTTGCATCCCAAGAATCAGAGAAGAACCCCTTTGCAGATCTCCAGGGCTCTTTAACTATTGTCTACCTCCACCTGGTCAACTGCCCCACAAATTCCAATCACATTAGCAATCCCCAGACACCAAACTCTGCTTTCCTCTACTCAGTGAGAATTCCCCTTTCTGCTTTCATGCACTGGACATTGGCTGGGCAGAAAGCCAGGGAGAATAAAAAGCTAGTTTTATATGCCTTTTTTTTTTATGTCAAGGATCTCAACTTTACACTGACTGGTATCCATTGCCTAAACATATTTACTTCACAAAATTGTTCTAGTTTTATAGTTGTTTAGGTGAAAAATTGAATGCTAGGTGCTCTGACAAGATTAGAACAAGAAGTCCTGCCTCCAGTATTTTGTTTCCTATCAATCTACTTTTCATATGAAGCCAAAATGACCTTAAGCGCAACTCCCATCATGTCATTACCACCCTAAAAATTATTACATGGCACGCAATTATGTTTATAATGAAATATATACCCCTAATGTGCCTTTAAAGTCCCTGAATAATATGATCTTTTCCTACCCCCCTACCTTAACTCTTACCACTCTCCGTCTCACACATGTCTCTGTTCTACCTGTACTAAAAGTCATTCATCTCTCATTTCTGGGTATTTACATATGCTAGTCTCTCCCTCTCGGAAAACCAGTATCCCTTCTTTTTCTAAAAAGCTCCTATTTACTCATCAATCAAGTAACAGCTTTATCTAAGGTTCCTTTCCCCACCTCCATAATGGGATAGAACCCCTTGCCATAATGCCATCTAAACTCTGTACAATTCTGCCATTATGGCATTGATCCCATATTTTGTGTTTGTTGAATCATCTGCCTTTACTACTCTATTGTAATCTGGAGAATACATTGTCACATCCCTCTAATTTATTCCTAGACTCCTAAAACTTATCATAATATCTGACACATGGTTTGGCGTGCAACAAATACACCTTAACTAACTGATTAACTAATTTGTCTGTTTCTATGTGCCTTTCAGAACAGATGTCTTTACTCTTTATCTTCGGTGAAAATAAAAAGTCAACTTAAAAAATATTCATAAATATTTACGATGTCCCAAGTGTGGTATAGGTGATATAAAAGTTTTCAAACAAGTATGGATGAGGGTTTCTTACTTGCTGAAAATAATTTCTGAAGTGCTAGTCAATTTGCAAAGCATTTTGAAAGAAATATAAATACATGCCAGAGAGTTGTTACAGATGTTATACTTTGTCAATGTTCACAGTTCTAATATTGGTTTTTGCATAATTAATTTTCATAATTTGAAAATCCTCTGACATTTTCTTGAGTTCCTTTCAAAAGGTTTTCTTTCAAGGTTGTGAGATTCACACAAAATAGCTATTTTTAGGAACAAGAAGTTCAGAAGCACTAGGTTTCTTCATTCTTTTCCAACCACAGATACGGAATTCACAAACCAGCTTATTAGCCCTGTAGCTTACAGGACCATTTCCTTCTCCCTTCTTCTAAATCCCTTTAACATAGTCTAAAAAGCATTTTCCAGGTTTAATGCCCAAATAAAAGAGAGCACCCAAAGGTCAAAATCCTAGGAGACCTCACTCTCTATAATCTCTGGAACCAGGCTCTGTTTTGAAAAGTATGGGAATTCAAAGTTTCTGATCATATGGAAAGACATTAGGCAATACTCTGATAATAAAGATCTTATGTAAGAATGTGCGGTTTTGATCTCTTGGAAAAAAATTGACCCTGGGCTAAGGCATGTCACCATGGCAGAGTGGAGTCCATGTCCCTTAGCTTTACCAAGCCTGCCACCATGAAGAGTTCCTGAAGGGTGGTAGGAAGTTTGCTTTCTTTTACTTGGAAAATTGGAAAGTGTGCAAGAGGAATTTTCTTGTTCCGGGTGAGAAGAGACAAGGCCCTTCCTCTTCGACGCAAATGACTACTTCCTTCCCCACAAGACACAGAACCACAGAATAGTGATAAAAACACAAATGTGCATGCCGCCTCCTTTTGAAGCTCACAAAGATCCAGAAGGGGAAAAATATGAGGAGGCTTAATGGAAAAAAAAAATACTGAGGCTGTACAGATTCTGTCAGTTCCAGGCAATAGATGATGCTGGGGTAGGGTTGGGGGGTAGGCATTTTTCTGACAATCACACGTCTTCAGAAATCTGGGTCCCTTGTGGACTGGCCAGAAAAGGAATAACAGTTCTGTTTGAGGATGCAGCAACTGTAAGAATAGTAGCACAGACTGGATGCATATGCGGCAGGGCCAGCTTACAACAGAAATGACTCTTAGTAGAAAAGGGTCCCCATTCCCACCTGTGTTGAGACTGGGGGCTACCCAACAGCCAAGTGCATCACAGGTCACCAGACGCTCATTGGGTGAAATTACTCACAGCTGCTTCTAGCAAAGGTGGTATATTGGAAACACATTTACTTCTCTGTCCTTCCTAAATTCTATGAAACAACCAAGAGTATGAAATCAATCCCAAAGTACAAAAAGAACTGAAGAGATGGTGAAAGCTACCCAATTTTAGAACTGGAAGACAAAGGATTAGTGATTCCTTACCGAGCAGACCAAACAGTGTTCAAAGAGCTGAACAAGAAGCAAGCCAATGCACATTACAGAACACCGAAGTTTAGAACTTGGAGACATAAATGGATTCTGGAAGTGAGGGGTTGGTTGGGAATGAATGAAAGACAAAGATCAAAATCAACAAATAGGGGAAAAAAAGAGACTTGGAAAATGGAAACAGTGTGGAAGGCTGATAGAATTAGAGAGTGGGGAAACTCTTTTAGGCTCTGAGAGATAAGTGAAGTTACTGTTTCTGTGAAAAAAAGAGATAGTTACAAAAAAACCCCAGAATTTAGAGAACTAGAGTGCTCTAGAAAAAAAGATATGACAAAGGAAAGGAAAAATTCAGAAGTTTTGGAAAGCAAACTGAGCAAATCCCCAGAGACTCAAAATAGAGAGAAATTGAAACTTCAAGAGAAGAGAATTTCAAAGCTGATCCAGAAAGTATGATTACTAATAAAATAAGTTCTAGAAAAGGGAACAGGACAAAATTTAGAGAACACAATTGTTGAAGAAATAATTTTTAAAAAAAAGACCCACTATATTCTTTACAAAATGAATGAGGAATGAACTATATCAAAACATAATTATAAAACTTCAGAACCCTTGATACAAAGAGAGGATCCCAAACACTTCAAGAGAAAACCATAGATTATATATAAAATATCATGAGTTAAAATTGTGTTAGATTTCTCCAAACAAAACAGAAACAAACAGAAACAAAGCAACAAAAAGAAACATTTACATTGAAAGCAGTAAACAAGAAAATAATACTTTCAAAGTTTTGAGGAAAAATTATTTCAATCTAGAAGTTCTTTTTTATCCAGGTTATCATACCCCAAACAAACAAAAACACCAAGTAACTTTTCTTTGTAAGGTTCTAAGCAATGTATTCCCCAAATGAAGGTATTTGTGTTCTGAGGATACAACACAGAAAAGGGTAGAAAATTTCCAGGATGACAGCTGGGTAACAGGCCCAGAGGGCTACCAACCCAAATTTGAGTGGGAGAACATGGGTTGCTGAAAAGAAAAGGAAATGAAACAGAAAATCTCTTTCTTGTGTTTTAATATAGTGAGAGGGAATTTTCAGATGTCTGAGACTTTAGGAAAGACTTACTAATAGGTACATAGAAATCTAAGCAAAGTGTAGAAGATATGTATTAAGTCCAGGAAAAGCAAAATGTATACAAGAAATAAGAGGGCGTCTGGGTAGCTCAGTCATTTAAGCATCTGCCTTTGGCTCAGGTCATGATCCCAGGGACCTGGGATTGAGGCCCACATCGGGCTCCTTTCTCCTTTCTCCTGCTTCTCCCTCTGCCTGCTGCTCCCACCACTGCTTATGCTTCCTCTCCTCCTGTCAAATAAATAAACAAAATCTTTAAAAAAAGAAGACCTAAAATAGTATAATGTCCAGATATTCCTGAGCCATAAATATGCCTAATCTGCAAAGAACAGTTACACAATCATAATGGTGGACACACAGAGTATTCAGCAAGCCAAATATTAAATAATCGTCCTGGCTGGTTAGGAGAGCAATATGTACCTGTGTATTTAGGGGGAGAGTTTAAAGAAGCTAAATCCTCATCTTGCACAGTAGAAAAGAAGCAGGCGTTATATAAATTGAACTAAATAAGAAATTTGCCCATAAATATCCTATGTGGTCTAACTAATATAGAAAGGTTTTAACAAGTAAAAAGTGGTTTCTTCTGAGGAATGGGAATTTGTGCAAGGTGCAAAGTACAATAAAAAAGACTGTTGATCTTGGCTGTGAGCCTTGTAGAAACTGGATCTCTTTCACTCCATGCAAGCACATTTTTGAGAAAAATAATATCAAGTTTAAGGAATTCACCAATCTTTTTGACATGAATCCTATAAAGCTACAAATATTAAATATAGCTCTGTTGACTAAATTCAAATTATTTTATTCTCATCAGTTGTACCAGCCAATTATTTAGCCAAGGCTGAAATTATTTGATAGCATTAGGGGACGTCCCAGAGGCTCCAGACCAGAACATGGAGCACGTGTGTGTGCGCGTGCATACACACACACACACACACACACACACACACACACACGTTGTACATGCACAGAAATATTTTAGAAAAATAAATAGGAACTCTTAAATCTGATCAATTTCTGGGAGAGGGACTAATTCAGGGGTTCAGGGAGATTTACTTTTCATTACATACCCATTGCACAGTTTGGAGTTTTCGTTTACTATGTGCACATATTAGCCCTTTAATTTAAACAAGGATTTAATTTTTTAAAATAAAATTATAGAGTGTAAGAGAAAAAAAAATAATGCACCCAAAAATACATGACCACTTTCATTTCTTTTTCCTTCTAATAATTACTTAATACATATTTGGATAAAATTGCAAATCTATTACAGATTACTTCTGAAAGATATGTTTGTGGTTAATGCACAAAACAAACTTGAAAGAAAAAATTTTTAATTGATCAAACAAGGTGCATTTCCTCTTTCTTTCACTGCTAAATCCCTTGAAGCCATGATCATGTATTTTTTAGAATATTGTAATCAAATTTCGACTCACTATTCCAAAACCCATATTTCTGCACGTGCTCCCTATTACATCAGGTCTATGCAATGTTCTGTTATGTGGATGTACAGTGTCTCCTTTCATCATTTCCATATGACAAATTGACTTTTTATAACCAATTTGCTCGGTGTTAGCTGTGTTTAGAGTTCTATTTTCTGTTGGTTTACCAGTAGGTGGTGCTGGATAGTAGCTGTAAATAATCTGGTTTTATAACACTGCTGGGGGATCTGTGCTCTAATAACATACTCTGTGTAGAACAATGGCACTGAACCAAATCAGGGAAGTAGTTTGAACTGCTTTCCCAGTAGCAAAGTGGGATTTTCACTATTCTATCCATACTCTCTTGTACTCTTCCTCACATGGGCAATTCCAAATACGTTTTCAGGATGACTGCCTAGAAGTAGGGATATTGTCCTACGGTCTTAAGGGGAAGATACAAAGCTCCAACAAAGGCCCCACCTCTTTATTTATTTATTTTTCCATAGGCTAATGTGTTTTCTCTCCTCTGTTTTGACCCGGCTCTCCTGAGGGCTCAGTTCCTTCATCCTGCTTTCTGTTTGCCTATCGACCTCATTTGAATAAGCTATCTAGATATTTCCTCAAAGTGGATCTGCATTTTAAAAATGTCTCTGTCTTCCTCCTGCAAAATTGCTTTGTTCCATGTCCTCGTCTTTGTTGAGGCCCCACCTCAGGTAAAGCTCCTGCCTCAGGCTTCGTCACAGTCCTCGACTGCACTCCACTACTCCAACCTTTCCACCACCAGTTCCTGAGCCCCACTTTTTGACAAGCCCTGTCCTGAGTCCTTCCTGTGGATTATCCCAATATTTCTCATAACAACCATATCAAACCTGTGTTACTGTCTACCTGTGTTGGTGAAGAAATTGAAGCCTGAGGGGGTTAATTGACCCGTTCAAGTTTGTACGTCCAATATGCGGCAAAAGAAAGTTCCCAGCATGCGTAGCCCAGGAAACATGGGTTTGAATTCTGGCTCCTTCGTTGACTAATTAAATTGTTCATCTCCATCAAGGGACTTAATGTGACAGAACATTTGTTCACTGATCTGTGAAATGGGAGTGAAAATGTGAGTCTCGACAAGTTAACTTGGTATTAAGTGAGAAAATGGATGTTTGGTTCCTAACACACTGGCAGCCTCAGTATAAGAACATTGCAAACACAAAGCTAAAACGAAGCAAAATCACTCCACAAAACAACAACAACAAAAACCAACCCCCAAACCAATGGATACTCTCCCTTCTTGACTCAAATGCCTTCCAGACTCACCTGCCGTTCTCCTCCCTTCTTACTGAAAATCCAGAGTTCTTGCCCTTATGGCACCCTCAAATTTTCTATTTCTTTAATCTGTAGGCTAACCTGACCCTTCTCACTCTGAATTAATTGCCACTTTCCAGGGGAAACAGAGGCGGTCTTTCAATCACAGGCTGCTGTTGCTTGACAGGTGTTCCGTATTCTTGTGGGATTAGAAGATGTATCTTATGTGTGGTCCTGTCTTTTAAATACAGGCTGGTGTTCTATGTTTACTGGCTATTTCATGGTAAATAGTATAGTCACTTTTTCCCTCTTTTTTTTTTTTTTTTGTGGAGAGGGGAAACCCTTTCAACTGTTTCTTCTCAAAGAAGTTGCTCTTATGTGATTTTATAGATATTTTCCTCTGACTTAACACCTCTCTTATTACCCGACTAATCTTTCAGGTAATAAGAGAAAGCTTATTGTCATCATTTATCATATCTGTTTTCTTATCATTGGAGCATGCCAATGCATTATAACTTAATCTTTTCAAAATACTTAACCTGGATATGTGATCATTAGCTCTCTCAACTCATTCACTTTCTAGAGTTCACTTTTGAAAAATCTGGGTAGAATGGTCTATGTGTAGTTTGCAAATAGACAATTCATTGGCAAATAAACACATTACAGTAAGATGTGTTACACCTATATTCTGAAAAACGAAGAAGTATTTTATTTTTCACTTTCTTCTCTAAGTCCCCATAGACCATGCCATGGCTGTTGCCTTGAGTACCATTTTCATGGTCTCTGAGAAGACCTGTCTGTTTCAAAAAATTTTAATAGATCATATTTGAACATCTGGGCTGCCTATTGGTACCTTGCTTTATTCATTTATGAATATTGGTTGCTAAGATGTAGACCACTTATCATCAAACAGATATGGGAAATATTAGTCCTATTTGAAAATGGCCAATATTTTTACAAAATTAACTAATCTGTCTCTTATAATTAGAGCAGGCTTTCCAGTATACCAAATTGCAAGTGCCAGGGAGGCAGCAGATTTAAAACTAAATATTACTTCCTAACTTCCTACTAAGTTTGAAAACTCTCCCAGCTAAAATGCTGCAAACCCTTAATTCCTGGGCTTCCAAGATTAGGGTTAATAAGTCAACATGGAACAAACTGGATTAGATTGATCCAGTGGTATAAATTTAATTTAAAATACCCTCCTGGGAACTGCTGAGTGATAACGTAGCTTTGGTAATCACAAGTATTCATCTCTAAGAAATGGTTGGTTTGTGCGTGAGTTTGGAGACAACTACTGGTAGCTCCTAGATTGTGCAAAGCACCATATCTGACTTAGGGATCTGGTCATGCGTTGCCACTATGGGGAATGCAGTCTCTAAGTCAAGGTGTGCTGGAAATTCATGAAGCTGTATCTCAAAACCTCCTGGCTGCTGATTCCTGCTATTGGGTTTGCTGTTGGTCTTCTCAGTGTAACAGTGCAAGTCATGTGCATGATACTGGCCCAAATAACACCCACAATCACCAATGGAAAAGTTAGTAGCCTGCTATTAGAGGGACAAGTATTTGAATTTGTCCTAAATATCCACTGTGTCCTGGCTTTAGCTGTAAAGTGGTAAATTGAATTTTATTTGATTGTTCACAGGGTGTATCTTCCTCAGAATAGATGAAGAGATATGTAATAGTTTTCTGAAGAAGCTATGACTCAAAAGGTCAACTCATAATAGGGTAACGGTGGTTAAGAGTACAAGTTTTAGAAACAAAATCTCAATTTGTATCATTTTCATTCTCTTACTGTATAATCTTAGGAAAGTTATTTAATCCTTCTGTGTCTACGTTTTCTCATCTGGAAAAAATGGGAATAGTAGTTGTTTATATCACACTAGATTGCTTTCAAATTGAAATGAGTTCAAATTTAAAGCATATTTTATCTGGCACATATTGAATGCTTAAAAATGTTAACTATTACAACCTGATTGAATGGAATCTGTTCCTATATTAGGGATGAAGGGCTATAAGAGTCCCCCTCATCAAACTTCACATGGTGACATTTCTGAAAATCTAGTGTAATTTCTCATTCAATACCCATGCTTCCCATTGGTCCTAACCAAGCACCTATTATTTGTTCTACTTACTTCTAGCACATATCATTCCTCTCCCAAAAAGCTAATCTACAAAGTATAAGTTTTATGTAAAAAAAAAAATCTAAAAGTCTATCTTACACAGATGACAATTGTATGTACAATAAAACTAAGCTACAGGAAAAACTATAAGTTCATTTAGCAGTCATTGGATAATTTATTTCTATTTGTTGGTGATGATTAGCAAATAACATTTGAAAAGACATAATTTACAATAGCATCATTACATCAAGTCCCTAAGTATAAATTTACTGAAACACATGTAAACCTATTTAAACATTATTGCGAGAAATTAAAGAAGATCTAAGTGAAAGTGCTTATATACCACACTCATGGATTAGAAGGCCCATCATTGTCAACACATCAGTTCTCTCTATATTGGTGTACAGGAATCGGACTGTAATAAAAGCCTGACAAGGGGTAGTTTCCTGTCACCTGCCACTCCAGCTTATTTGATTTTTCCAACCTTCAGTTGAGTTCTTTCACCATTATCTCGATACCAACATTTGGGAAGACTTCATCTTCCCAGCAAAGGACCAGAGCACTTTACAACTGAACAAATCTCCTTTTACACTCCCAATGACCTGTGACAGAATTAATGCATGCCAGTTCAAAGGACTGCTAACTTTCTATTGACTCCCAGTCTTATGAGACAACTATACAAGACTTAAATTTCACAAAGCTGAACCACTGATCTGTGAACAGCTCTGTCCATAACAGAGAGGATAATAAATGGAATCAAAAGTGTAGTCACTTCTGTATTTAGGAGAATCTTGGGCCAGCATGTGAAAAAAAGTGTAAGAATATTCATTTTTAAACCACTCTCCAGCCAATCCTTAAAAGCAAGCAACAAACACAGCTTCTCTTGGCTTTAATAGGTTCTTCTTAATTAATTTTCCCTGTTCCATTTTCACTTGATCTAATCTCTTTAGTTGTTGGCTTTGCAATGTCTTTTAGTCCATTGGTTATACACCTCCAGATTACTTTTTTTTTTCTTCTTACAACTTCTTCCCTGGCTTTGGCAGGTCCCAAGATTTTGGGTGAGAAAATTCTGTGGTCTCTAGCAAAATGTACCTGGCCCAATCAGTTCTCCTAATCAGAGTATCCTGATAGATGGGAAATGGGATATAACTTAGAACAAATACAGAAAAGATTGGGAAAAAAAACACAAGAAATTATTTTGGAAAATTAAATTCCATATAGGAGAAAGCTTGAAAAAAATCATCAACAGTAACCAAAGGGTGTCCTGAGCTATATTCAGAGCAAAAGCAGGAATAGAAAATCTTGCTGCTAGAAAATAGCAATAAGGAGGAAAACAAAACTACTCTGTCTTTTTCTTCAAGGAGAATAATCTCCAAACTGCAAAAGAGATAACAAAAGTGTTTAAGAGGGAACTGAGAACTCAAGGCAAGGTAAGAAAGTAGTAAGAGTACCTCCCAGAGACCTTACATGAACTTTTGCCTCTAGACCAAGATGAACTGAATCCTAAGCGTCAACAACTTGCATTTACGATTGTCTTAAATGTTGCCAGTGATGTTTAAGAATCATGGAAAATGGCAGGAGTCCTATAAGAGTGCATATGAAGTACATTCTGAAAAGAAATAAAGATATTGGTTCTGCAAACTACAGATTAAAGAACTAGATTCCATAATATGTTGGGTTTCTATAACTGGAGTAGATAAAAAGAAGACGAAAACACATTACTTGAATTGTACCTCACATAGTAAAAAACTTCCAGCATATACATTAACCCATCATCACATGATCCTTCTATACAAGACAAACATTTTTTTTTCTTTCTTTTTTCAAATACGGAAATTGAGGTTTTGGAAAGATTGTCTTTGTGTGATATTACATGAAATTATCTGCCAGAATTGTTTTCATTATAACTTTTCAGCCCTCTCCAAGTTTCACTGTGATATTAGAATGCTGTTTTAATCATCTGTTGTTCAACTGGATCTAAGAAGATCTGATTAAAGATGAAATCAATAGTAGAGAATTTTTTTTAGATGATAGTATGCATTTTATATACACTGTATGCAAAAAGTTGATATTAAATGACAAATTTGTGCAATATGATCAAAAAACTAAGTTATCTTCTTGTAAATCAAGAGACAGATTAAATCTCCCAAATAAAAAACTGGACAAGTGACAATTTAGTATATGAAAAAGTTATTACTAGACATGTAAGTGAAAATTAAAATAGAAATATCAGGTAGACAATGATTAGAAAGATTTTTAAACTACCTTGTTAGCAAAGATATAAAGGAATGAGAATTCTAATATATTGGAGGTATAAATTTTTCATGCTTTCTGAAAGGCAATATAGTAATGTATTATAAATTTTAATCTGTATATAATTTAATTCCCTTCTGAAACTTTATATTAAAGTGAGGCTAGTGTAAGTACATGAAGGTGTATAGCCCAGTAAGTATGTGCCATGTTGATAATAATGGAAAAATTCTGCAAATAGCTTAAGTGGCAATGAATCATAAATAAATTAAACAAATTACAGTACACTTATACAGCAGAATAAAATGCATACGTTAAAAGAGACATGAGTATTACATTTTAATAGATGTATGATATGTTAAAATAGATGTATGATATGTAAGTTAAAAAACAGAGGTATATAGAATGATACCAATTATATAAAATACATGCATTATAATTCTGGAAAGGCAAACAATAAATCATTAATCATGGTTATCTCTGGGAGTAGAATTTCTGGGAAATTTGGTTTCACTGAATAGTATTTTTTTTAAAGCATGGTATTTGATGGAATAGAATAGAAAGCCCAGAAATAAACCCACAATTATATGGTCAATTAATCTTCAACAAAGACATTCTCTTTAACAAATGGTGTTCAGAAAACTGGACAACTACATGCAGAAGAGCGAAACTGGACCACTTTCTTACTCCATACAGAAAAATAAACTCAAAATGGTTTAAAAGCCTAATTGTGACACATGAAACCATAAAAATCCTAGATGAGAGCACAGGCAGTAATTTCTCTGACTTTGGCCATAGCAACGTTTTTCTAGATATGTCTCCTGCGGTAAGGGAAACAAAAGCAAAAATAAACTATTGGGACTACATCAAAATAAAAACCTGCACAGCAAAGGAAACAATATAAAAGGAGAACATGTTGAATGGGAGAAGACATTTGCAAATGACATATCTGATAAAGGTTTAGTGTCCAAAATATATAAAGAACTTACACAACTCAACACCAAAAAATCTAAATTATCCAATTAAAAAATGGGTAGAAGAAATGAATAGACATTTTTCCAAAAAAGCCACACAGATGGTCAATAGTCACATGAAAAGATGCTCAGTAAAACTAATCCTCAAGGAAATGCAAATCAAAACCACAATGAGATATCACCTTATACCTGTCGGAATGGCTAGTATCATAAACATAAATAAGCATTGGTAAGGATAGGGGGAACTCTTGTGCCCTGCCGAAGGGAATGTAGCCACTATGGAAAACAGTATGAAGATTCCTCAAAAAATTAAAAATAGAATTACCATATGATCCTGTAATTCTACTACTGGGTATTTACTCAAAGAATATGAAAACACTAATTCGAAAAGATATTTGCAAGCCTATGCTTATTGCAGCATTATTTACAATAGCCAAATTAATGGAAGCAACCTATGTCCATAGGTAGATGAATAGATAAAGAAGAGGGGGTGTATGTGTGTGTGTGTGTGTGTGTGTAATGGAATATTACTAAACCATAAAAAGGATGAAATTTTGCCATTTGCAACAACACGGATGGAGCTAGAGAGTAAAATGCTAAGTGAAATAAGTCAGAGAAAGACAAATATATGATTTCACTCCTATGAGGAATTTAAGAAACCAAACAAACAAACAAAGAGGCAAACCAAAAAACAGACTCTTAACTATAGAGAACAAACTGATAGTTACCAAAGGGGAAGTGGGTAGGAGGATGGGTGAAATAGATGAAGGAGATTAAGAGCACAGTTATCATGATGAGCAATGAGTAATGTATAGGATTGTTGAATCACTATATTGTATACCTCAGACTAAGATAACACTATAAACTATATGGGAATTAAAATTTTAAACTTGATAAAATAAAAAAAAATCATGACATTTGTTTTAAGTGATACTACCATCTTAAAACCAAGGGTAATATAAGTATCTATGAGATCATGAGAGCCTGTATTTAATTCCTTTCCTAAAAAATATTTTTAACACAGCTTAATAAATTCACAAAAAATATCTTTATTCATTTTTTTCTTGACCCAAAACCAGAAGGGCCAATTCACAGGTAAGAAAATTAAATTATAAAGACTGTTCCACATTTGATGGTGAGATTAAATCTAAAAAAACCCAGTAAATATATTAATTTTACAAATGATTAAAGATAGAAGTTACAATGGGAGATTGTGCCATGGTCCTGTGGAAAATTCTAAATATTTTAATTAATGATTAGTTAAATATGAAGAAATACCATGATTTACTTGCTAATTTAAAATTTCTAGTAAAATTTTAAACTATCAATGTAGAAAGAGTATTTGAATCTAGGGATATAGATCATTTTTTAAAATGTACACTATTATTATCCTGATCCCAAAGTCAGATAAAAAGTCCATCAAAAAGGAGAATTACAGACCAATATCCCTGAAGAACATGGATGCCAAAATACTCACCACGATCCTAGCCAAGAGGATCCAACAGTACATTAAAAGGATTATTTGCCACTATCAGATGGGATTTATTCCTGGGATGCAAGTGTGCTTCAACATTCAGGAGTCAATCAACATGATAAAGCACATTAATAAAAGAAAAGACTAGAACCATATGATCCTCCCAATTGATGCAGGAAAACCATTTGAAAAAATACAGCATCCTTTCCTGATTAAAACTCTTCAAACTATAGAGTTAGAGGAAACATAACTCAGTATCATAAAAGCCATCTATGAAAAGCCCACAACGAATATTATCCTCAATGGGGAAAACCTGAGAGCTTTTCCCTAAGGTCAGGAACACAACAAGAATGCCCACTCTCACCACTTTTGCTCGAAATAGTACCAAAAGTACTGGCTTCAGCAATCAGACAACAAAAAGAAATAAAAGGCATCCAAATTAGAAAAGAAGAAGTCAAATTCTCCCCCTTGCAGATGACATGATTCTTTATGTGGAAAATCCAAAAGACTCTACCCCCAAATTACTAGAACTCATACAACAATTCAGCAACGTCGCAGGATACAAAATCAATGCACAGAAATCAGTTGCATTTCTATATACTAACAATGTAACTGAAGAAAGAGAAATTAAATAATCGATTACATTTACAATAGCATCAAAAACTATAAGATACCTAAAAAATAAACCTAGCCAAAGAGGTAAAGGATTTATACTCTAGAAACTACAGAACACTTACAAAAGAAATTGAGGCAGACACAAAGAGATGGAAAAACATTCCATGCTCATGGATTGGAATAATAGACATTGTTAAAATGTCTATGCAATCTACACTTTTAATGCAATCTCTATCAAAATGCCATTGAGATTTTTTACAGAGCTGGAACAAACAATCCTAAAATTTGTATGGAACTGGAAAAAATCTCAAATTGCCAGGGGAATGTGGAAAAAGAAAAACAAAGCTGGGGGCATCACAATGCCTGGCTTCAAGCTATATTACAAAGCTGTGATCATCAAGACAGTGTGGTACTGGCACAGAAACAGACACATAGATAAATGGAACAGAATAGAGACTCCAGAAATGGACCCTCAACTCTATGGTCAACTAACTTCCAACAAATCAGGAAAGACTATCTAATGGGGAAAAAAAGACAGTATCTTCAATAAATGGTGCTGGGAGAATTGGACAGCCCCATGCAGAAGAATGAAACTGGACCATTTCCTTACACCATACATAAAAACAGACTCAAAATGGATGAAAGACCTAAATGTGAGACAGGAATCCATCAAAATTCTAGAGGAGAACATAGGCAGTAACCTCTTAGACATCAACCACAGCAACTTCTTTCAAGATATGTCTCTAAAGGTAAGGGATACAAAAAACAAAAGGAAGTTATGAGACTTCATAAACATAAAAATCTTCTACACAGCAAAGGAAACAATCAACAAAATTAAGAGGCAACCCATGGAATGGAGAAAGATAATTGCAAATGACATTTCAGATAAAGAGCTGATATCCAATATCTATAAATAACTCCTCAAACTCAACACCCCAAACCCAAATAATCCAGTCAAGAAATGGGCAGAAGACATGAACAGACACTTCTCCAAAGAAGACATACAAATGGCTAACAGACACATGAAAAAAATGCTCAATATAACTTCCCATCAGGGAAATACAAATCAAAACCATAATGAGAAACCACCTTAAACCAGTTAGAATGGAAAAAATTAACAAGACAGGAAAAAAAAATGTTAGCGAGGATGTGGAGAAAGGGAAACCCTCTCACACTGTTGGTGGGAATGCAACCTGGTATGGCCACTCTGGAAAACACTATGAAGGTTCCTCAAGGTGTTAAAAATAAGGCTACCCTATTAGTCAGCAATTGCACTACTAGGTATTTGGCCTGAAGATACAGATGTGGTGAAAAGAAGGGCACGTCCACCCCAATGTTAATAGCTGCAATGTCCACAATAGCCAAACTGTATCCATTCAACAGATGAATGGATAAAGAAGATGTGGTTCATATATACAATGGAATATTGCTAAGCCATTAAAAAAGATGAATACCTACCATTTGCATCATCATGGATGGAACTGGAGGGGATTATGCTAAGTGAAATAAATCAAGCAGAGAAAGACAATTATCATATGTAAAACATAAGGAATAGCATGGAGGACTATAGGGGTAGGGAAGGAAATCTGAATGGGAAGAAATCAGAGAGGGATACAAACCACAAGACACTTGGGACTCTGGGAAACAAACTGAGGGTTACAGAAGGGAGAGAGGTGGGGAGATGGGATAACTGGGTGATGGGTATTAAAGAGGACATGTGTTCTGATGAGCACTAAGTGTTATACACAACTGATGAATTATTGAACACTACATCTGAAACTAATGATGTACTGTATGATGGCTAACTGAACATAAGAATAGAAAATATAAAAATAAAAACCAAATAATAAAATAAAAAAAAAAAACCCTGGGAGTTAGCTGAGTGATAGGAGCTGACTTTGTTATGCTAATGAAGTGGGGAAAAATATGCACTATTGAGCATACACAGAAACACCATGAAGACAAGGACCCTTTCGTTCCTCTTATATTCCTCAGTCAATACCTAGATTAATTACTCACACAAAATAGATACTAAAAAAATATTTGTTGAATGAGCAAATCAAGAGCAGCAAAAGTATTATATTCTCAACTGGATACCACATTTGAAGAGAGAATTTCACCAATTAACTTATGGAGGGATTATGAAAAATATAGAAACCATATAGCATGATAAATACTTAAAGCATTACAAAGTCTCCAATTTCTATCTAGAAAGGCAAAGAGGGATGGACACATGGCACCTATCTGTCTTCAAAGATCTGAAAGAGTGTCCCATGCAAGAAAGATCACATGATTCTCCATGTCACCCCATGAGCCATTTTGGCAATGGCTTTGGAGTTCTAAGGACATATACCTAATCTGAATATAAGTTAAATTTTTTTCTAAAACTTATGGTTGTCTAAAACTGTAAGTATTAAACTGTTTATCTCTGGTAGTACTCAAACATCACTTCTAAGAAATGATATTTAGGACATCCCTGCATGGTGTGGAAATATGAGTGATAATTAAATCCCATCTCACTCTACCTATTGAAAAGAACTGCACTTCGTGTTTTTATCTCAGTTGAAATAATGCTAAGCTATCAGAAATGGGCTACAAGGCAATATATTTACATTTCCAATCCTGCCCCTCCTAGAAAAACCATCATAACGGCTCTCTAACCCCTTGGTAATAATGAAATTGTTGTCATGAGAAGAAACCTCTCCATCTCCCATAAAATTTCATGTGCCTGTGACTGTATGCATTAGCATAAACACACATACACACAAACACATACGTATAGAGGACTAGGTGTTTTTTTATTGAGTGGTATTTATAAGGTGGCTTAAATTAGTTTTAGGGACCAAATCATGATGATATGCTAGCTCTGATATTAGAACCTTTTCATTAATCAGAGAATTTAGAGTTATATGTTAGCTTCATCATCTGAATAAAAAAAATCTAATAAATCAATTCCACTCTAGGTTGAGTCCATCATTTTGAGTAACAGTGACTACAGAAAATTATGGGTTTATGTCTTGTCTGGGAACCTCATAAGTCACAGGTACAATACACTTAAGGCACTTTGAGTCCTCTCAAGTAAGACATATGAAGCTATTACTCATCACAATCTGTAAAGCAGCTATGCTATGGCTTTTAATGTTAATTTTGTAAATATTTCAAATTTTTGTTTTTAAGAAGATTCACTAAACTCAGTGATTTGTGATATATAGATATATATGGACACACGCATGCAATACACATATCTTCCAGCTACATACTTACCTGAATTTACTCTGAAGGAGGCATTAGAGGAAATGACATTTATACAAAGCTGCAGAATAAAACATAGTAAAGGACACTAAGTTGCTGTCAGTTCAGTTTCTCCTCAGTTTATATTTTAGTGATTTTTAATACCCCTATGAATTATTTTTATCTGCAGGCTAATTTGTTTTACTTTAATAGTGTTTGGTTTCTTTTCATCCTTTTTAAATCATCCAATTTAAATTTATGAAAATTTCTTGATGTAGAGCATGAGTCTTGGTGTCAAGAACATCAGGATTCTAGTCCTGGTTGCCACCCTGAAACTCATGAAGGCTGTGACCTTGTGCAGAGCACACAGCCCTCTGCTGCTCAGTCCCTCATCAATAAAACAAGGCCATTGGATGGGTGGATCACTAAGGCCTTTCTAGCACCTTCTCCATCTGTGCCTGTTTAAACAAGAAATAATTTAGGATTTGACTGACAACCTAGGTCAACATTATGTAGTAAGGACATGAGAAACATTTAAAAGTCTCTCCTGTGAAGTTGGATATCTCAAGTAGAGCTCCCCAGATACAGATTCTGAGTCAAGGATTTGTGCAAAAGTGATATGTTAGAAAAACTAGTAGGCTAGTGAGGAAGGGAGATAATGAAGAGATAGATGGACGTTTTGCAAGAGTGTAAAGAACTCACCAAAGTACCACAATGTACAATAATAATGCCTCAATTCCACACAGGAGCACTGAAGACAAAGCATTGTAGTTTTCATCAGGGACAATAGAAATGGAATATTCAAACTTCCTCCCCCAAAACTCATCAGACCTCAGCTAAGTTTTGGAGCCCAGAAGGATATAAATCCCCACATTCAAGTCCTAGGGGTCTCTACTGCACTGAAAGCAACCTTGACAAACAGATGGAGAAGCTGGCTGCTGGGAATGAAAACACTCAAGGAACTGAAATGCACCAAGAGAACAAAGGGATTCAAAAGAACATGAGTGGAGAATGCAAAGGTTAGCAGGGTCAGCCTCCACCACCACCTTCTCCAAGAGGCAAGCAATGAAAGCATGTTAGGTTCTTTTTTCCCAAAGTGTCATATTATTACATATTCAGTAAAGGTATCTGAGCATGTGTAGATGTCTGACAGGATGAATAAAACAGATATGGTTTCAGACTCATGGAGCATACAGCAAAGTGGAGGAGACAAATTATGATTATAAATTATGATAATCCTATGAGGCATCATAATGAGATCCAGTGTGAGAATGACAGGAGGGGTTCACCATAAAATAAAAAATCAAGGAAGACTTGTATGAGACTGTGATATTTAACCTGAGACCTAAAAGATGGGCACAAAGAGCCAGATAAAGAATGGGAGTTCAGGAAGAGAATATTCAGACAGAAAAGACCAGGTACCACGACTCTGATGTTGGAAGGATCTTGACAGAGTCAAAGAACTGAAATAAGTACAGGGTAGCTGAAGAGTTCTGAGCAAGGGGGAGAGGAATGAGTTTCAGGAGGTAGATGCAAGTAAGCATCTTTACCATCTGACAGTGTTTACATTTTATTCTTGGTATAATGGGAAACCATTTTAAGCCAGGGATAGACATAATTAAATGAGAAACTATTTTAATCAGGAGACAGACATTTTAAAAATAACACTGAGTGCTATATTGGGAATGGATTGGGAAAGGAGCAAGAACAGGAGACTGTGAAGGTATTCTCATGAAAAAGATAATAGGTCGAACCTGAATGATATCAGTAAATATGGAAAGGATTCTTTCTTCTCATGAACCCAAATCTATATCTCAAGATCTCCTTTTCAAACCAAACAAATGAATAAAAAATTTGGTAAGAATACCTGATGATTAATAAAAGATGACAGAGATGACTGATTTTTTATATATATATTTGAGACATGATTTCAGAATTTTCACAGTTGGATCCACAAGAAAGAAGAAGCAGGTGTAAGAGTTGGCCATGGCTATCCAAGGAGAAAGCTTTAGGTCAATGCACACTTAATCCTATAGAGGAAAGATGAAAAGAGAGAAGTACCTAAAAGAGAAGAAAATTTCCCAGGCAGAAAAAAAAAAGCTATGGACTATTTTATTTATATAGTTAAAATAAATTAAAAAGGTATAGAAGGTAGAAGAAAGTGCCATCTCCATGGTGTGACCTTTTAACATGAATTCCTAGTAGGAAATCAAATCAGATTCTCCATTCCCTTTCTCTTATATCATATCTATATATCTATATATATAGATATATAGATATATGGGGGGTGGAGTGTGAAGGATGATGTTTGAAAAAAGATACCTGTAGTTAAAAATTTTTGAGTGAATTTTATCCTCTAGACTGGACAGATACATAACAAAGACAATCATGGGGTTTTATCATTGAAGGACAAAGAATGAGACCCTAGAATCTATACTGGGAAGATCAAGGAAGACTAATAGACACAAGAGAATCATGTACTAAATCTTGGAAGTGGGAGAGAACATGGCTTTTTATAGGAAATTAAAATATAAATTAAAATAAGACAAATATGGGATTTGAAAGAGGTATGCACAGAGGATGGAAACTATGAAAGCTTGAGGCAAGAGAAGCCTTACATGACATGCTGAAAGACTAACATTGACCTGACAGTTGAGATCCACTGAAGAATGCTTAGCATTAAAACAACATAGCATCTTAGAAAAATGCTGGCCAGAATGTTGAAAGTGGATTTATTATGGAAACCACTTAGAACACTATCATAATAGTTTGGATAAAATAAGACAAATCCTAAAAAAACAATCAGTAGCAGTGAATGTGGAAGAAAGAGGATGGTAGTTAAAGAATTTTAAGCACATGAAATCACTGTTACCTGATGATATACTATCATACCATAAGTGATGGGAAGAAGTGGACAGAAATCAAGAAGTGAAAAACAAGGCCCTGATTCAAGTAACTGGGAGAAGGGTGGCATTTTTGAGAGAGAGAAAGAAAAAAAAAAGAATAATAAATAAACTAAAATGTGATAATATGAAGATCTGGGAAGCACACAACAATGAATTTGTTTCGGAAATTATCTGTGGGTTATCTGGAGAAAGAAGAAAACTGCCAATTTTTAGACCTGTAAGTTTGGAAATCAAAACAGAGATTGAAGCCAACATCCAGACATCCCTCTTGTCAGTTTAGAACATTAGAGGTCATACTGTCCCTAGGTATGGCTGGACCAAGCAAGGAACACATAAGCCTAGGCTCAAGGGATAGGAATACTTGCATATCATTCAAAGAACATATAGGAGAAGAAGTAAACCAGTGCTACTCTAAAGATATAATCACTAAATGTACCTACTGAAATCTCTAACATGAAGAATAAGGATATTTTTTAGATTCCACGTCTTTTGAGATGGAAAAGAATGACAAAGCAGCACCCGAACACCTGTCACCATGACCTCATGGGCCTCTAATCAACACTGTCTACCTTCTCAGGAGACCTCCGCTCCTGATAGCTATTATGCAGTGGGGAGTGACGTAGACCAGAGGGCTGAAAGTTATCAGCAAAAGAGAGGAGGAGAAGGGACAAAAGCAGGGAAGGAATGTGTTTTGTTTTGCAGAACCAGCAGTTCCCACCAAGGAGACACGAGGCCACGTCTTTCATCCCATAACCCCTTGCTAGGTATGTGCCTGACAGCCTCTTACATGAGCCAGTTTGAGACAGAATGGAGCTGAGCACCTATGCAGAAGCCTCCCCTAAGTTTTCCTGAAGTTATCTTTAGTTCATTAAAATACTAAACTCTCCTTTTATGGGCAGGGTTTTCCACCATTTTTGAACATAAGATGTATGTACTAGCTAGTTGACATGTTAGACCGGCAAAATTGAACCAAAATGCCTAAATAGGATATAGACAAGTTCTTTAATGTATATTCAAGCTCCCTGGCCCTATGCCCTAATACACTGAATAAAAGCTTCCTGTAATAATTCCCAGGAAGATAGTGCTTTGAAAGCAATCTCCCTGTCTCCTTACTTGTAACAAGTAATGAAAAGTACTTTGCTTTCAACATGGGTCATATTCAATTTAATGTACCTCAAGTGGCAAGCCCTTTGTGTTTGGTTACAAGATCTTTGCAAGATATATTGAGACTTGCATATAATAGTTTAAGCCAATAGATTAAATTAGATTACTCAGGAAATGCCTGAGAAAATAATTATTAAAAAGTAACCACGAGGAACATCAAAATGAAACCTAAATAGAGAAAGAATATGTCATTTACAATAAGAAAAATCTTTCATGGAGTAAGAGAACCAGGAAAGACAAGTGTTAGGCAATCAACGGAGGAAAGAGGATCAGGAGGGAGTGGTCAGTGAGTCTAAATGCTACAATGATGTCAAATTGATAAGGGCAGAGGACTAATCATTTACTGGTTAATAGTTTGGTAGAGAGCGGTTAAGAGGAGGAAGAACTCGGACGTTAAGAGGAGGAACGGTGAATAGGAAGTGTAGAAGTGGAAAACACAAGCGAAAATAACATTTTAAAGAAACTAGAAACTGGGTTCTTGGATAAAGGAGAGAGACAGAAGGGTAGCTAGACTCTCACTTTTTTTAGCATGGGTTTTATGTCTATGTTGTTCACCTATGCAGCTTAAAATATGGGTTAATGACTGGCAAAAATGGCAGGTGTTCTACAGTATGTATCTAATAAGTGAAATAATTAAACGGTTGTTTGGAAGGATTTGATTTTTACTTTTGACCTTTCTTTTGTTTTTGTTTTTCTTTGTTTGCTAAAGTGGAAGAAACCTGAGCATATGTTCATTCTAAAAGGAAAAAGGGAAAGGTTGAAGATATGAGAAAAATTAGGGATTGTTGAACGAGACACTGAAGCAGTCTAAAGGGTAGGTGATCCAAAACACAGGGAAAGGATTTGCCTTTTTGCCTTGATAAGAGGAGGAACCTTTCATATATGTGTAATTTTTTTTTTTTTTTAGAGAGGGAAAGCATAGAGGGCAGAGGAAGAGGGAGAGAGAATCCTAAGCAGGCTCCACGCACAGCGTGGAGGCCAATGTGGGGCTTTGATCTCATAACCCTGAGAGCTGAAATGAACAATTAGACACTTAACTGACTGAGCCACCCGGGCACCCCCTTTTTTTCCTTTCCATAGCAAAGAAGCAAGAAAATCATACAGGTTTGTGAGAAGTCATCTTTTGAAAGAGTGTTACATGTGTTACCTATTTGACCAATATTTATCAAGTGCCTACTGATTGCCATCCGCTATAAAAGGTGCTAGAACTACAATGGTGAGTAAAAAAAAGCTAAGGCTCCTGCTCTTGAGTTGCTTAGGATTTGCAAGAGGTGAGAGGACTATTAATTAAATAACCACTTATACATTATCATACAAGGAGAAAAGTACATTTTTCCGAAAGAGTGTGTAAAATACTTATGCACTGATTTCAGGGAAGACTTACCAGAGGAAGATATGACTGAGTAAATAATTGAAGAGTAAATAGAATTAACTAAGAAGTCTACGATAGGGAGGATATTCCACACAGGGCATGGTCTTTGTGACAGTATGGTGCTTTAAAAATGTTGAGAGTTTTTGAACTTTAAATTCTGTACAGTTTGCAAATACACTTTTAACAGAGTGTGGATGTTTAGGTTGCAGCCTATGACAGCAGAAGTGGTCATCCAGAAATTCTGTCTTTACCTCTGCACCTCTATCTGCCACATTGCTCAAGGGGATTTAGGCAGTGGTAGGGGATAGGGTAAGCTTTAATAGAAAATAAGTAGAGGACTCCCAAGGATTAATTTCCAATGTCACAACCTTCTATACATATGAACAACTACTGTACATATTAGTCATACAAGTTTTATACATATAAATATTGAAGGCTGTCTTCAGTTATAGGTACCAAGTCACAAACGATTCAAGTTGTTCAAGAGAATATTAAATAAATAAATAAATAAATAAATAAATAAATAAATAACATACTAATGCAAATTAGTGTATTATTTCACAACACATTTAATTACCCTGGATTTCCCTGTTGATTAAAACAGACATCACTAAACATAAAGTGGTAAAGGCACTAGAGATTTGAAGCGCTGTTTTAACTACTTGTCTTTTTTTGGCAAATATTTTCATGGGTCTCCACCCCTGATATAAATTCTGAAATGTACATAAGAAAGTGTGTCTTTATTCTTCACCTATATGATTTTGATCAATGAAGATACATTTTCTGCAGCCCAAATTCAAATCTTGGATCTGGCCCATGAAATAACTCATCAGGGGAATTCAATGGTTGATTTATTGTATCTACTGCGAAAGAGGAAAGCATATTGCTAATAAACAGCAATTAGCCACATGTTTTAGGCCAAGTGGAGACTATTACTCACTCTGAGAGTTTCTGAACTTTGAATTTTCTGCATCTCATTCATTCACTTTTGCAGATTATTATTTTCAAAAACATTTGTCGTAATGTTAATATACATGAACACTTTTCTTTGTCGAAGGAAGTTGAGACAATCAAACATTCATATTGATCTAAACATTTTTTCCACTTACTACTGAGCTTAAATATGATTCTAAATCAGGCAGTTTGGCGAGGACAATGAGATTCTGTAAGCATTTTCCAGTGGGGATGAGCTAACAAGACAAACTTACCTTGAATTTAGGGAGCCAGGCCTGAATCTGGAGCAATGAAGTTTCCCAAACAGAGTTCTCTGGAGCCTATGTTTGTGCCATATTCACTTTTTCAAGGCATTTTTAATTTTATAAGCTTCAATGAAACTAAATCTATAACATTCAAAACAGACATAAATATTTTTGCAATGAGCTAAAACTTAGATAAGGCTGCCGAATAAATCATCACAGTCTTACATTTAAAGAAAGCTGCTTAAAAGACATAATAAAGAAAAATTTGAGCTGTCTTGAAATGGAATAATTAGCCTTGAAAAGCTGTAAGTTTCTGTGACTGAAGGTATTCAAGTGAAGACCAGATATCCACTAATCAGAAATGTTGTGGAGTATCATACATTTGTTTAAAGTATGCTCTCTAGGTTTCTTTCAATATTCAGCAGTTATAATTCTGGAAAAGTTATAGATGAAAAATATTACCTAATGGAGTGACTTAAAATCATTTCAATTTTTAAATAAGATGGCACATCATTTGGTGTTCTTGGCTACATGTACCAGCTACACTTCTAACATGGAAGAAATTAGTTATTTGGTAGTTAATGGATGACAACCCAGAGAAATAAGCTTGGGAAAGTGGGTAGGAGCAAAGGAAGTATAAGCAATGACAACCACTACCAAGTTCATCCAAAAGGTCTAGTCTGATGAGAATGTTTTGTTTGGTATCACAGCCATCTATCCTGCTAAACCCAGCTGTCATGAATACTCAATACTAAGGCCATATGCCAACCTTGTTGCTAATGCATATCATACAGAATTCTGTAAAGCTCTTGCAAATAAATTCTGTCCCTTCCACTTTGCATCATTCTCTTCAGAGTTTAAGCTCTGGTTGAAGCATCAGTCTGACAAAGCCAGAATCAGGTACTTATATCCTAGCTACTAAAGGGTAGAGAGAAAACAATTTGTACCCCTTCAATTAAATAATGAGGATAAGACATTCTACCAAAATGGAAAGGGAGTTTAGATTCTGATCCATCAAAATAAAGGCAAATATTTACTCCAAAGCTTTCATTGAATATTTTCATATTCACGAATTTGTGTCTTTATAATGTTGGTGAGTCTTTGATCTATGGGGACAAGAAAGGATTTTGTGACTTTTGTGCATTTTGCTTTACTCATAAACTTTTTAATTCCCATCTCCTGGAAGTATTTCTTAGAGCACTGCTCTAGTTTCTCAATCCACTGGGTAATGACCATTTATCACGGACTATCCTGTAACTTTCTTTTCTCTGACTAGAACAAAGTAATCAATTTTAAGGAAATAGCTGCCTCTCCCCAACTCATGGTCTCCAATTATAGGTTTCCTGGGAAATGCCAGGATTGCTTATGGCCCATTGTTAATGATCTGAGGCCGCCTATTCTGCTAAATGTTAACTGTGGTATGGAAATGTGATGGTGTCTGCATTAGAGTTCACTAATCAAAATAATTATACCCACTCTGCACATTTCACATGTCTTCGCTTAAATAGGATCAAGTATCAGTTAATATGAACCTTTATATAAAGCTGCATTCTCAAGAGGCTCTCTCTCCTTCAAACTGGATGAGCTCAGATTCTTTTGCAGAAAGAACATGCATATAGTTGTGAAGGCCCCTATTTTGTAATGATGGTATATATGCTACCACTACCAAATTCCTCCCCATTCTATGATCCCATAATGACATAGAGACAAAGAGATCAGTATGCTTGCCTGATTTGGGGCAGCCATATTGAAAAAAAATTAATGAAATTCAGATCAAATTCAGTTAACTCATCACCATACAGCAACATCCACACCCTTAATTCGATCACTAACATCACATTTATAGCCAAAGAGGAGCAGAATATTATGAGAAAATATTGGAGGAACAAGTTTTAAATTGTTAAAACTTAACAAAACTAAACTAGTTAAAACAAAACTACATTATCCATAATTTAGAGGTATATTTTTACTCAGTGATATTTTCTTCCTTTGTTCTACAACCTGTGATGCAGAGTACATGTGAATGAACACTTCCTTCACCTTAGTACTAAGGTTATTACTTTGGTTTATATTGTGTCTTCCTTGTCAACCAGTATTCATCATTCCACAAACTGGACAAATATCAAATAACATAAATACTACATAATAAAGGAATAGTAAAGAATCTTTGTTCTTTCTGCCAATTTCACCATGCTCACAAAAGGAGCCTATAAATGTATTTAAGAATGGAAAAGAATGCCAGATATAGCTGGTTGGCAACTTTCATGATTTTTCAAATGCAGGATAGTCAAAATTTTAAAAACACTCTATAGCAGACAATTAAAAGGGTAATGTGGGTAAGGATGGACTGTCTCCACTGTAAAAATTAGAAAAACCTAAGTAGTATCTGCTTTTTAAACATCAAGAGAGACTATGTGATAAATGTAAGCTACTATCTCCAATAAACAGCATTTGGGTTAAGCAGCTCACAGCTTCAAAGAACATCTGAGAATTCCTATTATATGTGTGTCTGTGTGTGTATTAGTCCAGGTTCTCTGAGAGGCAGATGTTAAGTTGGGGTTAAATGTTCAAGGATTTCATGGGGGGAAATGCCTATGTGAGAGAAATGCCTCTTGTGGGACAGGAACTGGAGAGGCTGGGTGAGTCATCAGACAACTTGTGTTAGTTTGACCCCAGCCAAGGGTGAGAGGTGAGAGGGTGGGATGGTTGGGTGGAAGAACTTTAGCAAGCTTTACATCTGAGGAGGGGTCATCAGGGCTCCTGGGGAGTCCTGGAGCCAAAGTCGTTATGTGCCAGGAATGTGCCTGCAAACTGTCCCCGTCATGCTCAGTCATTGTGGAAATAGCCATAGAACAGTTGGGGATTTCAAAGCACAGAAGCTGAGATCTTCTTCCAAAAATTCCTTTCAGAGTTTTGCCATAGAATGAGATTTTTCTGTGTCATTAAAATAGGCCAAAGGCAAAAACTTCTGAGAACTTCTCTTCCATAACATGGTCTTGGTGTAGAACCTGGCAGGAAATCTGGATTATTGCTAAAAGTTTCATCCATTTCCCTCTATTGCTGTCTTATCTCTGTAACTGGATTCACCTCAAGACATTTGGAATGTCACTTTATTTTAGTTTTCACTTTCTTTTACTTATTTACTCCTCAACTGCTCGCAATACGTTTTTCTATTCAAACTGTTCACTCAAAAGTTTTCATCAGCCATCTCATTACCAAATGCAATGTTTTGTTTTATTTTAAATATGGATGCATTCTAGTGGACTTTTCCTTGAAGCATCTGAGTTTTGTACACTCCCCTTACATACTCCTCCCTTGACTTCTGTGATTCAGTGTTGTCTTCATGCTCTAGGTCTCTAATTATGCCTTCTATGCCTCTTTTATTAAGTCCATCCATTCACTTCTCCCAACATTAAATTTGTACTTTCACCAAGTTGTTGTCCTTAGACTGCTTATCTCTAAATATTTTTTTTACTTAGAGTGCTAATTATTTCCCACAATTCTAACTCCTGAACATACTTGTCTACATCTGACTCTTTTTATACCTGATGTATCTTTCCAAGTATTTTCTGGACGTTCCACATGGTAGCTTTCAAAGGCACCTTAAATAGGAAATGTCCCAAATCAAATAACTTGCTAACTTTCTTATTTTAGGTAATGACACCATCATGAACTATATTTTAACATATCTTTAGCCATTTTAAGTGTTTCTGTTCTTATATCCTTTCAGAAGCTAAATGAAAGAGTTCAAACTTACTGCTAAATGTTAGTCAACAGGTAAAGAAACAATATTTTTATTTTTCATATTTAAAAAGTTTATATTTTGTAAATTATAAAATAAACACATTATTTTAGTATAATATATAATAATTATATATTAAATAGAAAAGTAAGAAAAGAACAAAATATACCATATATCATATCATGTTATAGTATTCCTAATATTTTAATATTTTAAATTATGCTCTGTGAACACAGTTGTATTTAAATGTTTACATGTCTGCATAGATATATCCTTTGGGTAAAAGTCCAGAAAAAGGATTGATGGATCATACTGAATGAACATTTTTTCTAAAGTGTTCTATTAAAATGGTATAACTAGTGCCTTCCAGAAATAATGTATACAACTGTTCATTTATCAATAAAACTGTGCAATAAACATGCTTTCATATAGATCTTTGTATATATTCACATATATTTACATTTTGTAAATTCCCATAACTGAATCAAACTGGTATTTTGTTTCCAATACATAGAAAATTCATATCATTAGGGAAATGCAAATCAAAACCACAATAAAATATGATCTCACACCTGTTAGAATGGCTATCATAAATACAAGAAATGACAAGTACTGGTGACAAGGTAGAAAAAAGGGAACTCTATTAGTGGAAATGTAAATTGGTGTAGCCACTATCGAAAACACCACGGAGTGTTCTGAACATTTTAAAAACCAGGACTACCATATGATCCAGCAATTCCACCTTTACGTATTTATTTGAAGAAAATGAAATCACTAACTTGAAAAGATATATTCATATCTATGTTCATTACAGCATTATTTATAATAGTAAGAGATGGAAATAATCTGACCGAATATCAAGGGATGATAGATTAATAATGTGATATATATCTCTCTATATATCTCACATATATATATATACCATACCCATATGTATATACACACACACACACATATACACAAAATGGAATATTATTCAGCCTTAAAAAGGAAATCCTGCTACTTGTGACAACATGATGATCCTTAAGGACATTATACTAAATGAAATAATTTAGATTGAGGAAGATAAATACCATATGATCTCACTACCATATGGAACAAGAAAAAAAAAGAACTCATATATAGAGAACAGACTGGTGCTTGCCAGAGGTAGGGGATGGGTTGGGGAGAACAAGTGAAGGTGGTCCAAATGTACAAACTTCCAGTTATAAGTAAATCCCGGGGATGTAATGTACAGCTTGGTGACTATTCTCGACAAGACTGTATTGTATACTTGAAAGTTGCTAAGAAAATATATTTTAGAAGTTCTCATCAGGAGAAAAGAAATGTGTGACTATATATGGTGATGGCTGTTAACTAAACTTATTGCGGTAATCATTTTGCAACAGATACATATATCAAATCATTATGTTGTACACCTAAAGCTAATACAATATAACATGGCAATTATATCTCAATTTAAAAAAAGAAAATTCACAAGTCTTTAAGAGAGCTACAGTCTCTTAGCAAAAGCACTACCAGTCTGCACTAAAAGGGTGCGTGACTGAGAAAGAAAAAGACTCTGGACCTCTAATTTCCTAGAGACTGAGAAGGTTACTCAGCTAAGGGGACCATTTCAAAAATGGCCAGAATGGATAGAAACAAAGGGACATCTCAGACAGAAAACCAAAAAGTCATAGAGAATAACTGACAGAGGATCCATTTCTAGGGAGCAGAACTAGGCTTAAATGAAGGAACACTCCAAAACCAGATGGGAACCTAAAACATTTCCTCAGTGAAATTTCAAAATGTCTATGAACCAGGGACTACTGTGTGTTTTTCATTCTCTTCATTTTCATAAATAAAAATTTACCCTGTTTTTTCATTGTATACTGGGTCTTTTGGGGGCACATAATTTGTCTTTTTGTTTATAGATCTCTGAACCAAGAGGGGCCACATCCAGACCAATATAGATAATAAGATCATAGACTTTGAAGTTCATGCTGTGATTGGATCTTCCTTTTGATTATCATGGGAAGGGAGAACATGTTTCATATTTGAGAGGGGTATGAATAATTATGTCCTCCGTGAGGTAGAGCACAATAAATTGATTATATTAATACCTCCACTTTTTCCCTCACTGTATGCATACATTTGCCAAGTAATTTCATGGTTCCTCTAACCAGACATGGAATCAATTTTCCATTTCTTTGAATATGGATTGGCTTTGTGACTTGTTTGGGACTTGTTGGGATGTGGCATAGACAACCATGTGACTGACTAAGCCTAAATCACTGATTTACAGACACAGCAGCTAAGATATTGTTTATTGTATGCCATTGAGGTTTTGTGATTATTGCATAGCATTATTGTGTCAACATATGCCCTATTCTATTTTTTTTCCCTTAGTACATACGATCTTGTAACCCACATAATTGCTTATCATTGTGTCTCAGGTACCTAGTCTGGGCAAGACATCTAATGAAAGCTCTATATTTTTTATTGTTTTAAATTCATTTAATTAATAATTAAAATAGAATATTTTGCGATAGATGGTTCTATTTTAGAAACTCATCCAAGCATTGAGTAGTGGGTTTATTGCTCATCCCTATCTTCACATTATTCAAAGAGAACTCTGTAGAAGAGGTAAAAGAACAAACATTGGGCATTACATCATCAAGATCTAATTCAAAAGGATCATCTCATGCAGTGATTATCTCCTTGGCATTGAACTGGCCTCTTTGTTTCAATGGGTGTTGTTTCAAATGCCTTGTTTCAAATGAAGATCTCCCTTTGGATAGTTCAGTTTGATGGTATTTAGTAAGTCCTTCAGCGTCCATAATAATAACCTCCAGCTCACACTGCCAGACTAACTCTCAGTTCCTTCCTCCTAAGATCTAATTTGCAACCTATAATTACCATAATTATTTAATGAATGAGATTTTTTTATATTGATTGACTCTCAAATAGTCATTAATTAATTAAAATCAATATAAACTTACATTTGGTTGGATTGTAACCTTTCATCATCATTGCCTGTGTTTGTTTTGTTTTCAATAGCCTAGGAGACAGTGTTTGTAACATAAAATACCTGAAAAATAAACTTGGTAAGAGCAACAGCATCTATTTTCCACACTCCATTAATAGCCTAGTCATAATTCACACGTTATTAGAATTTGAACCCAAGTTAATTAACAAAAATATTCCTAAGTTACACCACTGTCTGTTGCATCTGCAATTGATTGTTATCTACAAATACATACAAACCAAGGACAAATCACAATAAATTTAAGTAGACAGGTACAAACAAATTGGACTATGAAAGTAGCATGTCTCTTTGCTTAAGTGTCTTCCACAAATCCCAGAGAGATGGGTTTGGATTTAATATAATTGGATTTGCTGTTTCCTTGCAGTTTAATGCATGAATAACTGCAATTACATATGACTCTACTATCCCAGCTAAACAAATTTATTTATTAAGCTATTAAATAGAATCTATAGATCATAGGAATTGGCAAATCATTTGGCAATGTTAGTTTTATATTTGGCTAAGTAATTCTTTTTTTTTTAAGTAATTATTTTCTGATCACCATATTCAAATGAGGCGAGATTGGAAACATTGGAAACAATTTAAGCTTTGAAATAGATGATCCCCGAAATGTTCTGTTGTCCGCTCTTTCACTTTGTTTTTGCTTTGTTTTATTTTATTATGTTTTTTTTTCTATATTTCAGCAATGTTATGGGCTGTGCCCTTTCAAAAATTCACATGTTGAAGTCCCCAGCACCCCAGAATGCGACTGTATTTAGAAATAGGTTTTCTAAAGGGGTAACTGAGTTAAAATTAGGTTATATGGGGGGCCCTAAACAAATATGACTGGTATCCTTCTAGAAGAGATTAGGACACTGATATACAAAAGGAAAGACCATGGGGACACCCAGTGAGAAAATAGCCATTTACAAGCCCAAGAGAGAGGCCTCAGAGGACACCAGCCCTGCAGACACCTTCATCTCAGATTTCTAACTTTCAGAATTGTGAGAAAATACATGTCTGTTGTTTAAGCCATCTAATCTGTGGTACGTTGTTAGAAAACCAACATAAGGAACTTCAAAATACTTTTTTATGGGAGTCTGAATCTTTAGTCTTAAACTTCTGGTGTTCAGAGAAGTAGACTTGGTTCCTATTTAGATATCTGGGTAGCACAAGGCATATAATGCACTTGGTTTGAGAAAAACTACCTTAAAACACATCACTGACAAGGATTCATGGGCTAACACAGAAATTCTTCGTTCCTTATCTGTAATTGTCCATTCTTAACCTATTTATTATGGAATTCCAGTTGTTTTCAGAGCAGCAGTGTGACTCTATTATAACTAAGAACTGGATGTGATCCGGTTCTGACATATAAGATCAAAGGTAAATCAACTAGGTGGACTTTACAGGAGATCTGTTTTCTTCCCAGTATAAAGAGAATAGGCTCACTGACAGACTTATTTTGCTCTTTATTCTCCCCTCTCTCATGCGTCCTAGAATATGAACACAATACAAGGAGGGAGAAAAACTATTTTTGAAACTATCAAAAAATAAATGCCAGATGAAAAAGATAATAGGGTAGGAATTTAAAAGATCTTGGACCTTCTCTGAGTAGCTGTACAAATCCTGAATTAATTGCCTACAGACTTCCCATAATGTGAGGAAAATGAACCCCTATTTGGTTGTACTATTGTCATTGGGTTTCTGTCACATGTAGTCAAACAAAATTCAAACTGATAAAAAGGATTTAATTAGACAAGCACACTATCGTGATCTTAAAGCACAAATTCTGACTAGCTATGTTGGTTAAAGCATTAAGCTACTGGTATTTAGTACTGAATTGATTCTTTATAATAAAATGGTTAGCTTAATGCTGACAAATGCTATACAACATAGCGACTAAGGACATAATTCTTTTTAATTCTTTCCTAGTGTTGTTCAAGGGGCACTGAATGCAAGCATGCTTAATGAAAATCTACAAATGAGTAAATGTATAAGGACATGACTTGGCACCAGCATCCTTATTAAAAGAAAATCATGGGGCACCTGAGTGGCTCAGTGGGTTAAAGCCTCTGCCTTTGCCTCAGGTCATGATCTCAGGGTCTTGGGATGAGCCCCACATTGGGCTCTCTGCTCAGCAGGGAGCCTGCTTCCCCCTCACTCTGCCTGCCTCTCTCTCTCTGTCAAATAAATAAGTAAATCTTTAAAAAAAAGAAAAGAAAATCTTGATGGCACATATTATGACACCAATGTCGTTTTATTCAAAATTACAAGACAATAGAATTTAGAAAATAAAGGTCAATACGACATAACCCAGTTGAGATATCATATTTTATATTTTTAAATAATTTATATTCATTTGTTAATGTAAAAATTTAATTCCCCCACAAACCGCTCTAAGTGTCTATTCAGCTCTCATTCAGTATTGTTGAATATTGAATGTGTATGTATGTTTATTTAAAAAGATAAATCATATGTGGTTCAATGTATGCATGTCCTTATATTTAAGAGGATGGAGGAAATGCATTGGAGGGAAAGGAACAGAAAAATACACTTCTTTGGATCTAACATACTTGATATATTTTATTTTAATCTATGTAAATGTCTTAATAATTATAATGCAAAATTAAAATTTAAAGGTACAATTACTAAATATGAAGTGAAATTAGTTATATACACCAAACTTTGTACTAACTTGAGAGTATAATCACACACAGAGGAAAATCTGAGGTAACTATGAATCAGAGTAGCTTAACTGATACTCCTACTGTAATATTTCTGAAGAACAAAAATAAAGGAAAATTAAAATCTGAAATTGTCTTCAGTAGTTACAATGTTGGTGAAAATGTTGATATTATTATACTGAGGCTGTTGTGTCTGTATTGTGGAATAAAGCAACTGAATAATTACTTCAGTAATTTTGAAATAAAATGAGAAAAAATAAGATCAAAGAGATTAAATAAAAGCCTTATAGTCTTGAGTTTGATTAAGTATATGAATTATTTTAGTTACTTATTAATATATTAAATAATTATGAGTATACGCTTATAATATATTTTATATTTTTTAGATAAAAAAGTATTTCTTAGCTCTGAAAACCATAAAAGATCTGGAAAATTAACTCAAGGGAAACAAAAATCTTAATGTTCAAATTATATTTTCTAAATACTATATCCCACAACAGGAAATAAGGGCCTTCTGTAGAGTTAGATCTGGCTGGTACCAGAAATTTATAAAAACAATCTATAGAATTTTGTCATAGACAGTATGAAAGCTAACAAGGATTATTAGTGTCATGTCAAAAGGACACAGGGGACAATTTGACCAGGTTTCTACTGGACAAAGATAAAATAATTTAAGGATGAATAAAAACAATAACTCTAATGTTTTGAAATACATCAAATATGTTTAAATACCATTCATTCATTTAAAAAAGTATTCATCTTCTTTGGAATATTTAAAGGAAATAAATTATTCTTTTAATCATAAATAAAGGGAATATATCAATCATATAGTCTATCTTTCCTATATAATGTGTACTTTTCAATACCCAAATAATTTCCAAGTGATGGAGTCACCCTAAAAAATTATTTTTTCTGATAAATGAAGAAAAAATTACAAGGTAAAGTCACCATTTTGTAACTGCTAATGAAATATTGAATCTAGGCAATAATTAAAAAAAAACTATTAAATCAAGTGGCAGCCATGAGGTAAACAGTAGTCCCCCCTTATCCACAGAGGATATATTCCAAGAACCCCAATGGTTGCCTGAAACTCTGCAGATAGTACCAAATCCTATATATACCATGATTATTCCTATAATACATACCAATGAAAAAGTTTAATTTATAAATTAAGCACACTAAGAGGTTAACAACAATAACCAATAATAGAACATTTATTTATTTTTTAAAGATTTATTTATTAGGAAAGAGAGAGAGTGAGAGACAGCATGAGAAGGGAGAAGGTCAGAGTGAGAAGCGGACTCCCCATAGAGCTGGGAGCCCGATGTGGGACTCGATCCCGGGACTCCGGGATCATGACCTGAGCCGAAGGCAGTTGCTCAACCAACTGAGCCACCCAGGCGCCCAATAATAGAACATTTATAACAATATACTTCAGTCAAAATTATGTAAATGTGTTATCTCTCTCAAAATATCCTATTGTATCATACTCACCCTTCTTATTCTGGTAATGTGAGATGATAAAATGCTCAAGTCATGAGACGAAATGAAGCAAAGGATGTAGGCATCGTGATGTAGTATTTGGGCTACTATTGGCCTTCTGATGATATGTCGGAAGGAGAATCTTCCAGACCCTGGCTGACTGTGGCTAAGTGAAACCGTGAAAAGCAAAACCACAGATTGCAGGGGAGGGGGGGTGAGTCACACGATACTCTACTGCTCAGATCTGTCATCAGAAATGTACATGCCTTTCAGCTGCAGGGAAGAATTGCTTGGAAGAAAGGAAATGGGGAGAGAAAGAATTTGTAGGTTACAAGTGATCTAAAAGCTAAATAAGTCAATATTAATATGTGGGTTTTATCTGGGCCCTGACTCAAACAAAAGTGTTAGTCAATCAAGGAAATTTTCACACTAGTTAGAAACTTGTTGATATTAAGGAACAATTGGTAAATGTTTGTTGTGGCAATGGTTTTGTGGTCATGCTTTGGAAAAGGACTCCTTATTTGAGAAATACACACAGAGGTATTTACAGGTAAAAGTATAGTATTTCTTAAAAATAACTTGAGAATAAGATTAGGCATTGTTGAAAATGGGGAGAGTATAGATGAAACAAGTTTGGCCATGAATTTTTAGTTGTTGAATCTGTCTGATCATATTATTCTCTCTACTGGTTATAAGACACAGGTGCATCAAGAATATACAAAATGAATAAGATAAACTCCATGAACTCAAGTAGATTATGAGCTGATAGAGAATAAACTATGCCACAATCCTCTATAATCTGTAATGGGTTATTTTTAAATGTTATAGCAAAAAGCTAAGGGACCACAGAGGAGAAAATAATTAGTTCTTCTTGGAGCTCAGACCTTGTAATAACAAAGAAGTTGACATTTAAGCTGAACCTGGAAGAATTACAGCATGCGTGAAGAAAGAACACAAAACATTCTGGAATGGAGATAAGTTCTGTGACTGGACAATATACTACAGTGAGCTAGTTTGGAGCGAGGAGTGGTTGGGAGATGCCTCTAAATAGATTAGTAGAATCCCATTGTGTAAAGGCTGGAATGCCACATTAGGTCATTTTTACTTTGCTATTATCTTGTTACCTCAAGTAGTTATGAAAATGTCTTTGTCAGTGAAGGAAGATGAAATATATATTTTATTTGATTTATAACTCTCTAATACTTAGCTATAAAGTATTGGAACTCCATGTACCCTGTTCCAGGCCTGGGAATATTAAGAGACCCAGCTGCATAATGGGCTTAACCAGTGGTGGTCTCCTACTGAAAAACAATTTTATACTCACTAGAATTGATGCTGTAATGATCATTATTATAAATACATCTTTTCACACATTGTGTATATTTCATTTAGGATAAACTTCTAAAAATTGGTAGGGTATACACATATTAAATTTGATAGTTATTGTAAATTTGATAGATAGTATAGAATTGCCTGGCAAAAAGATGTGCCATTATCTTCCTAAACCAACGTGTCAGAGGTTGCCCATTTTTTCACATTATCACCAATGCTCTGTATTTCTGGTTCAATTTTTCCAATCTTACACATGAAAAATAAACACTATTTAACTCTTTTAATAGTGTGTTTTACATTGTGAGTGAAACTGTATATATTCTCTTTTTTTCTGTTGGACTCCTCTTTAAAACATTTGTCCTTCCCTTTATTTTGCATCATTGGTTCTTTTATTGTTAATTTGTCTAAGCTCTCTCTATACATTAAAAAAATTAACATTTTCCATCATATCTTTTGCAATAATCTTTCCAAGCATGTTATTTTTTCATTTTACGTTACTTTTTATCCCACAAAAAAGTTGACAAATTTTATGTAGTTGGTAATTATCAGTTATTCTATAAACTGTGTTTTTGTTATTTAAATTATGTTAAAGTATTATTAAAGAAATAAGAACACCTAAAGTAAAGACAGAATTTATAAAAATAGGTATAACACATAAGGAAATGAATACACACATTCATACTGGATTTCTGAAAGATAATTATATTTGAAAAAAATGATTTTCAGGGAAAGGAAGTAATCATGTGGACACAAATGATGGGATGACTGTTAAGTTCAGTGTTAAGAATGTACTAATAAGCAAGATATGGAGAAAAGATTTACATGGTTGGTTAATAGGTATGAGATAAAGAAGGAAAAATTAAGTCTTTAAATAAGCTAATATTTAATATAGAATTTGACCAAATGGAATACATTTTCCATAATGAGTAAACTGCTCACACATTGTGCAGGGCCAACTGATACTGTAGTGAAAAAAATTACAGTGAAATTAATAGTGAACAGAAGTAGTTAAAACAGAACAGATCAGGTAGTTAAACACTCAAGACAAGGTGGAGAAGTTCTAAGGAGTTTGAGAGATATAGGCAAGAGGAATGAGAATATGGTCTTGGGTTGAAAGTAAGAAACAGTATCCAGAGTGCGCATGCTGGGGCACGTCTCAGGGGGCACAAAACTTCATGTCGATGCGTCTCAAGATTCTCTGCCAGGATACTATTTTGAATTTTCCATGCATTCATACACCAAAACTGTGTAGAATTCCTAGTAATTGCCAGGGACTATTAAATTAGCCATATTTCAAGAATGAATAAGACGAATAAGATCCTTGGTTTCATAGAACTTACATTCTAATTGGATAAGACAGAAAACTACAATCAAATAAGTGAACAAGCCAAGTTCCCATTATAATGAAAATGATGAAGATTATAAATGGGTTAATATGAGAGAGTGTGGTGGTAGCTGGAGTTCCTCTCAGAAGTGGCACTTGAACTGAAAATGGAATATATCACAGGCTAAATGTTTTGTGTACCCGCTGCCCCAAATTCATAAAAATCCCACCCCTCCATGTGATGGTATCAGGAGGAGAGGCATTGGGGAGTTCATCAGGATTAAATAAGGTGGAGTTGTCATGAATGGGATTAGTGCCCTGTAAGAGTCAAGAAGAGAGCTCGCTTCCTCTCTGCTCCCCACCTTAGGATGATACAAGATATCAGTTATCTGCAACTAAGAAGAGGCCCTCCTCAGAACCCAACCATGCTGGTACCCTGATCTCAGATGTCAGCTTCCTGAACTGGGAGAAATAATGTGCTATTGCTTATAAGCTTATGATAGTTTGTTGTAGCAGCCTAGACAGACTAAGACAGAATGATATGTATATAGCTATGTAGATAAGACTGGCACAGTGTCCAGGAGAAGAGAGCATCAAGGGCAATGGCCCTGAGACGGTAAAAAGTTTGGGATGTTCAAGGAAGAGAAGGAAGATCATGTGGCAGAAGCAGCACAGTTAATTCCAAGACGTTGAACAGTTTTTTGTCTGTTTGTTTTTTAAAGCAAAGGAGTGACCTGATCTTATTTTCGTTTTTAGAAAATCATTGAGGGGAGCCTGGGTGGCTCAGTGGGTTAAAGCCTCTGCCTTCGGCTCAGGTCATGATCTCAGGGTCCTGGGATCGAGCCCCACCCCTGAGCAGGGAGCCTGCTTCCCCCTCTTTCTCTGCCTGCCTCTCTGCCAACTTGTGATCTCTCTCTCTCTCTCTGTCAAATAAATAAATTTAAAAAAGAGAGAATCATTGAACTTAGAATAATATCTAAAATCACTTATGATTTCCCCCAAGGGGAGTAAAGTGAGTGCCCAACCATTACAGAACCCAGCACTGGCCCTCCCCAGCACCAGCACTACTCCCATGGCTGTAGGTGACTCCTGGCAGACTTCTGTGAACCCAAGCCCCCAGCCTATTCCGGCGCCTGCTGGCACCAGCCACCAGGTGGCTCCTGTGGCTTCTAGGAGCTTCCAGGGCACCAGGCACTTGTAGGCTCTCACAAACCCAGGCCACTATTAATTTAACACATTTTCTACTGATAAATTACTTAAAATTGTTTTCTATTACAGATAACATATACAGTCAACATGTATGAACATAGACTTTTGCCTCCCCGTCAGCTCTCACTCTAGGAAAAACTTCCTTTAATGGAAATGCCGGAAAAAAAAAAAAAAAGGAAATGCTGGGTTATCAGAGAACTACTTTGTGTCGCTAGGGATATATGGGCATCTATGGATGTCTGATTTATATGTGGCTGAAACCTAAACTCAGTCAGATAATTTCTGATTCCACACCTTCTGTAAGCAAAGAGTATAGTCATAATCCCCTAATATTTCTCTCCCATCTATCTAAATCATCACAAAGTCTCCTGACTCAATTAGAATGATACGTGGCTATCAGTGAAAGTGAAAAAAAAGAACAGTGATGATTTAAACAACAGAGTTTTTTTCTCATTTTCTCAAATAAAAACTTTTTCATGCCAAATGTGATATTTCTACTCCATGAAGTTTCCAGACTCAGGCTTTTTCCAGCTCAGTGTTTCCAGCCTTAGGACACAGCCCTTGATCTCACAATCCTCTATGATTATTCGAGATGCAGCGCTTGCCTCACGATCCAGGGCAGGGAACAGAGTGAAGAAGTGTCAATTAGCATGAACCATCTTTTAGAAGATCTCTTAGAAGCCCACACAAAACATTTCTACCTACATATCATTTGGCAGAAGGTGCACCTGGCTAATTTTATAAGAGACTGAGAAATGTAGTCTTTATTCAGGTTGACATATAACTAGCTAAAAACTGGAGGTTGAATTCCTAAGGAAAAAAAAAGGAAGAAGAGAGTATTAGTCTAGATAGATATTAGTCTCTTCCCTATGTGAAAATCAAAATCCCGAGCACATAAACTTTCATCATCATGAAAAGGTCTCAGTCTAGTGCTTTTTATTAAATTGGGACTACTCCAAGGGTTTATAGGTCAAGAAGGAGGAGCCACAGATATATAAGTGTCCAAAATTACTTTTCTAGAACATCTTTCTTAGTTCATCATCAAATTCTTAGAGACACTTCCTTACACTCTAACTTAGGGGACGCTGACTTATGTGTGTAATATCTTAGAATGACCTCTACCTAGAAGTAGAAAGGTAGGTACAAAAATGATTATAAATACCTGTTTCTTTCATCAGTGTAACTAATGCTTCAATTGTTCACAGCCAACAGATGTCACTGTTTTTGGTTAACACAGACACACACAATATAAATTCTTTGAACACAAAGGAAGTATAATACACATGGAGGTCTTAGAAGTGACAAAAGGAAGGGAGAGTGAAATCTGCTGGGTCATTTTCATGGCTCAAGGATGCTCCTCCTTTAACTCCTACTCAGTAAATTTGTGGTAAGGAAGTGACAGGAAAGCAAGAAATGAGAAACAGAAGTCGGATCCTAATGAGCAGCACATGAGAAGGAGTTGTAATGGGAGCACAGAGGGAGAAAAGGCATTCAGCATAGCCAAGATGAAGATGGAACAAGTGCGAGATTGAGAGAAATAAATGAAACAAGGAGGGAGTCCAGGAAATCTGAAATGAAAAGTAAGTCTTGGCCAAGATTTCCAGAGGGACAGGAAGAGGGTGACGAGGGGCGCTGGAGGTCAGCCTGCACATATTTAGCCAGTTATAATAAGGGAAAATTGCTCCCTCATTACAAAGCTGGGAATGATGTTGATCATTTCTTCTTCCTCTTAGAGAACTGCATGGAAGTTATAATTGGTATGAGGAAGCATGGGGTGCCTAGTTCAGACCCTTGCTCCGTGGAAAAGCCCGAGAGGCAGGTGCCAAGCTGGATGATAATGACAGCTGTGACCCTCAAATCATGCAACCTTTCAGAAGAGACATGGCCAACCCCAGAGACTGGACGGGTTATGTGTAGGTCTCTAAAGAGAAGAATGAGGATCTTTTTCCCTCAACTGGCTGTAAAAATGACAAGTTTATTTAACAGGTATGGAGAAGGTGAAAAGATACACACTCACACACACACACACACACACATATACATATATATAGAGAGAGAGATCATATATACACATAGAGAGAGAGATACATATACATATATATAGAGAGAGAGAAAGAAAGAGAGAGAGAGAGATTTTTTTTAAATAAAATTATTCTTTCAGAGATGATTAGGAAAATGATTCCTGGGGATTTGACACTGTATTTAATAGAAATTTCATTAGCTTGATATAGATATCTTATTTTCTGGTCTATGTTTATGTTATGAATCAAAATGGGACCTCCTTTCTTTCCTCAAATGTCTAAAAATTTTAGTGACAAACATAGACAAGTGAAGGTCTTAAGCACAAAACCCAAGACCTTTGGTATTTATGAGCTGTTTGCTATAAAAGTTTATCAATGAGCTAATAATAGAAATATCTTTGCATCATAAAGAAATAACTTCATGATAAGAGAAATGTCCTTTTTGGCTTTATGATAATTTTTCTAGATTGCTTAAGTCACACATTAGTTAATATGAAGTAAGGAAACTCCAGACACACATGTGTACAAGGTTCTGATAGAAACCACCCTGGTTTATTGCTGCACTCAGAGATTTGAACCTAGATTAGCAATCTTACAGAAGCTGGCTTGATACCAATGGGTTGTCTTGCCAGATCATGCTAACAGCTAACACATCTGGAAAAGAGTCACAAAGAATATATTTCACCTTTAAAAGGTGATAATATAATCCATATGTCTTTTAGTTATGTAATACCTTTGCTTTAAAGATGAAACTCAGCACTGAATCTCTGGGACTGTGTGTGCATGGCTACACTGTACATTGCTATATATCACTTTTCCTTTTAAGAGCATGGGACTTCCCACTGCAGGCTCTAAATGTTTAACACTAATGCGACTGGACTTGGTAAATCTCTACTGAACTCAGCAAAATATTCCATATGTAGAAATCTGTTGGGGTCTCTGAAAATTTGGGGAATAACAGAACTTCGGTTTATGTGGCTTTCTGCTAAACTTAAAATTATAGATGTCTGACCTCTCAGTTAATGCTCACTCCCTCAGCAATCATCCTAGACTGAGGTGAGAATGTCTCCTTAACTTTCCTTTATACATTATAGAATATTTTATTGCAAGAGAAAGAAAGAAAGAAAGAAAGAAAGAAAGAAAGAAAGAAAGAAAGAAAGGAAGGAAGGAAGGAAGGAAGGAAGAGTGAGGGAGGAAGGAAGGGAGGAAGAAAGAAAGAAGAAAGACAGATGGGGAAGGAAGGAAGAAGGAAGGAGGGGGAGGAGGAGCGTAGAAAGGAAGGGAGGAAGGGAGAAAAGGGAGGCAGGCAGGAAGGGAAGAAGGAAGAAAGGGAGGGAAGGAAGAAAAAGAAAAATGGAGTACTGGTTTGTTACAATCTAACTTGTTTGTTTATAAATCCTCACATGAATACCTGGCCTCTGAAGTGATTTGGTTTTCAACATATTTGACTCTTTGGGAATACTAAACTTATTTCAGATAATTTGGTGGAGTACAGCAGCTTCTTTAATACTCTTCCCTGGGGCGTCTGGGTGGCTCAGTGGGTTAAAGCCTCGGCCTCAGACTCAGATCATGATCTCAGGGTCCTGGGATTGAGCCCCACATCCGGCTCTCTGCTCGGCAGGGAGCCTGCTTCCCCTTGCCTCTCTGCCTACTTGTGATCTCTCTCTCTGTGAAATAAATAAACAAAATCTTTAAAAAAAATTTCTCTTCCTTGATGAAGGTAAGGGCTCAATGAATGCTACTGTACCTCCTCACAAACATATACTGAAGGTCTACTTTGGAGAGATATATTGTCTTGCTATGCATACTGTGTGGGGAGGCACAGGACATGTTTTCTTTCTGGGTGGGGCTTGCAATACAGTGGGGGAGATGCAAATGTGCAGAAAGGCAGATAACATTGACAACCAACATTTGGGAAGGCTTTTTTTTTTGGAAGGCTTTTTTAAGATATGCAGGAATCCACAGGAAACAGAAGCCATTGAGAGCCTGTTGTGGAGCTGGGGTCCACAAAGATCTCAGAGAGTCTGGTACTCAGCCTGAGTCTTGAAGCAAGGTAGAACTTTCAGGGTTTATTTAAAAAATAAAAAAAAAAGTCATTTCAAGAAGATTGGAGCCAAGCAGGACAATGGAGCATACCTGCCATATTTGAGGAAGGGTGGAGTCATTCTTGAGATAGTCCACAGGGCATGGTCCTTGGGATATGAGAACATTAAATACACACACACACACACACACACACAAACACACACACACAACTTCTCTAGGAGCTCCAAATAAAATAAAAATGAAAAGATGTCTGTGTTTATGATTTGGGAAGCTTGCAGCTGCTTCCAGAAGGAGCTGCAGTGTGCAAGGCCCACCATAGAATGCGAAGCAGAAGATACTTGACTCCACAGGAAAGTGGAATTAGAGTCAAACTTTTAAGAATTAGTTTTTTTGGCTCATTATGTCCTCACTTGAGAGCCAAGAAGTCTGTCAGAGAAACTGAATACAATTGTAAATATTGTGTCTTATAAGAATGTCTTGACTGCTTATTACAAAATTAAACTGAAAAGCTTGCAAATAATGGTAAAAAAATTATTAATATATTAAAACAAAATAATACTATTTAAAATATTTAACCCATTTAAAGATCTTTTAAAAATTCTACAGGACCATTTAAATATGGTTGTAATATGACTTGGCTATGAGACCTGACATCATAAAACTCCTAAAAGAAAACATAAAGGGTAAGCTTCCAGACATCACTCTTGGCAATAACTTTTTAGATCTGACTCCATAAGCGAAGGCCACAAAAACAAAAATAAACAAATGGGGCTAACTCAAACTAAAAAGCTTCTGTATAGCAAAAGAAATCAATAAAATGAAAAGAACCTACTGAATGGAAGAAAATATTTGCAAGTCATCTATCTGATAAGGTGCTAATATCTAAAATATATATAGAATTCATACAGGGCCCCTAAGCCACCACATAGTAGTTCAAATGGTTAAGTATCTGACTCTTGATCTCAGCTCAGGTCTTGATTTCAGGGTCGAGTTCTAGTCCCGTGTTGTGTTCCATGCTGGGCGTGGAGCCTGCTTAATTGAAAAAAAAGCAAACAAACAAAACATATAATTCAATAGAAAAAAAAAATCTAATCACAAAATGGGCAGAAGATCTGAATAGACTTTTTTCAAAGACATACATCTGGCCCACAGGTATGTGAAAAGATGCTCACTATTACTAATCATCAGGGAGATTCAAAACAAACCATAATGAAATATCACCTCACACATCTTAGAGTGACTACTATCAAAAAGGCAAAAAATAACAAGTATTCATGAGAATGTAAGGAAACGGGAACATTAGTGGGCTATTGCTGGGAATGGAAATTGGTTCACAGTCACTACAAAAAATAATATGGAGGTTACTCAAAAAGTTAAAAATAGAACTATGATATGATCCAGTGACTCCACTTTTGGGTATTTATCTGAAAAAAGCAAATACACTAATTTGAAAAGATATATGCACCCCTATTTTGTTGCAGCATTATTTACAACAGCCAAGATATGGAAACAATCTGTGTCCATCCGTGCATGCATAAATGGCTAAAGAAAATATGGTATATAAATACAATGGACTGTTACTCAGCCATCAAAAGAATGAAATCTTGCCATTGCAACAACATGGGTGGACCTCAAGGGCATTATGCTAACTGAAGTAGGGCAGACAGAGAAAGATAAATACCATATGATCTCACTTACATATTAAACTTAAAACAAAACAAACAAGGCGTGTCTGGGTGGCTCAGTCAGTTAAATGTCTGCCTTCAGTTCAGATAATTAGCTCAGAGTCCTGGGATGGAGCTCGAAGTCAGCCTCCCTGTTCAGTGAGGAGTCTGCTTATCCCTCTCCCTCTGCCCCTCACTCTTGCTCTCTCTCTCTCTCTCTCCTAAATAAACAAAATCTTTAAAAACAAAAACAAAACCAAAACAAATGAACAGAAAACCAAGTTCATAGATACAGAGAACAGATAAATGGTTGTGAAAAGTGGGCAATGGGGGTTAGGGGTGGGCAAAATGGATGAAAGGGGTCAAAAGGTACAAACTTCCAGTTATAGAATAAATAAGTGGATAGGTAATGTAAAGCATGGTGACTATGTATTGCACATATGCAGGTTGTTAAGAAAGTATCTTAAAAGTCTTTATCACAAGAATATTTTTATAACTATGTATGGTGATGGATGTTAACTAGACTTACCGTGATGGTCATTTTGCAATATTAACAAATATTAAACCATTATGTTGCACACCTGAAACTAATATAATGTCATATATAAAAATATCTTTAACCCACTTAAAGATTTTTTTAAAAATTCTGTAGGACCATTTAAACATACAAAGCTTAGTTTCAACTGACTTTAATAATGCGATGTGATTTGAAAGATAGCCACATGCATTCATCTGGGTGAAGAACGGAGATACTAGTAGACTTAGGTTTGGCTCCTTTGGCCCTTTACAAATTGTTATGATTACTATTTGCTGCTCATTATCTCTGCAAACTCTCAGCCTATTTCTCATTTTCTTCTTCAAATTATCTCTGAATTATCAACTTTAATTCTCCTTTTGTAAGCCATTGAAGTCCTGTCCATTCTTTGGTATCAGTCTCAATCCTAACCTCCTCCATGAAACTTTCCAGAAGGTTCTACCCTGCAAGTAGTTGGAACAGAGACTGTAAGGTCTGCAAAGCCTATTTGTGATCTGCCAACTTCTTTTCTAGAACAAGGTAAGAACCAATGCCTTTTGCTCCTTCTCTAACATTAATTTTGTACTATTCTATGTATTACTTTAAATTTTTATTGGTTGATTCATCTGAAAGTAAATAAATGCCACCATCCTCATGTCCAACTATTGCAAGCCAATGGGAAATATTAAGTACCATTTTTTCATATTTTGAGTACAAAATATATCTCAAAATTTTTAAAAAGTAAAAATACTCAAGCTAACTCCATTTACAAACTTCTAGTTTGTAATGTGTGCTCTAGTATCTTCCTTATAAGCAAAAATGAAAACAGGGGTGCCTGGGTGGTTTAGCGGGTTAAAGCCTCTGCCTTCGGCTCAGGTCATGATCTCGGGGTCCTGGGATCAAGCCCGAGTCGGGCTTTCTGCTCAACAGGGAGCTTGCTTCCCCCGTCTCTCTGCCTGCCTCTCTGCCTACTTGTGATCTCTCTCTCTCTCTCTCTCTCTCTCAAATAAATAAATACAATCTTTAAAAAAAAAAAAAGAAAATGAAAACATATGAGGTTTTGGCATTGTTTTTACATGGCTCGTCATTCTCGAGCAGGGGTTGGCAAACTATAAGCCCTGTGACCCAAGTCCGGCCCACTATCTATTTTTTTAAAAATAATGTTTCATTGGTACCTAGCCACACCTATTAGTTTAGCTGACATAGTGCTGTGACACCCAAGTGGCCCAGCTGTAACAGAGGCTGAATGGTCTGAAGAACTATTTGCAATCTAGCCATTTATAAAATATAATGGTCCCCTTTCTTGAGCAAGATAGGAACTGCCATATATATATATTTTAATTTTTTATAAGTAAAGATATATATATATATATATATTTAATATCTAAAAGCCTAGCTTTTGTTTAAATATAAAGAGACAGTGATCCTCAGAGAAGTAGTTGATTTAAGGATAGTAGTAGAGAAGACACAAGATGAGCCTGGAGCATTCGATTGGGACAGTAGTTGAGGGAGTGCTCCAAAAAAGATGGGGCTGTATCAAAAGGGGACAGGAGCCAAACTGAAAGAGCTCTTAGTGGCCAAATCTGGAACAATTTGAGGCATCAAAAGTAATGATAGTATTGGATTATAATCCATAGAAAAAATATTAAAGTCATGAACAAATCTATACTTATACAAATAAATGAATCTCAAAGAAACGAGAGACAGAAAATCACCATTAAAATACCACAATAACATTGTCGCAGGAAAATACATCCAAGAATGGCTGCAGAAATTAGTGAGAATCTGAGGAGAAACAGCATATTGGCAGAGTCTCAAAGTATCTCCCCTAAGATATTTATTAATTTCAAGTGGAAAAAATGCTAACAGTGGAGAAACCCAGCAGACACCACCTTAACCAAGTGTTCAAGGTTAACATCCCCAGTAAAAAGACATATGGACATCATTTACCCCTTTGTTAAGATGCACTGAGAAGGTCGTGCCACCTCTGTGGTATTCTTGCTAAAAATGCAGCCTCAATCTAATCGTGAGAAAATATCAGACCGACCCAACATGAGTTATAGTCTACAAAATAAGTAACAAGTACTCTTCAAAAATGCCAAGGTCACAAAAGACAAAGAAAGACAGATGAACTGTCACAGATTGGAGGATACTAAGGAGACACAACAAATAAATGCTATGTGGGATCCTGTATTCTATCCTGAAATAGAAAAGAGATATAGTGGAAAACTGGTGAAATACGAAGAGAGTCTTTTGTAAGTTAATGGCATAATTACAATGACAGTTTCTTATGTTTGATCATTGTGCTACAGTTATAGGAAATATTAAAATTAGTGGAAAATATGCAGGAACTCTACTATTTTTGCAACTTTTCTATAAATCTAACATTATTTCAAAATACAAAGTGAAAAAACACGCTTGAGAGAAGAAAAATCACAGTTTTCTGACTAAGCAAAATAGAAATCCAATGTGGTTTTTTAATTTTTTTTTTCTTTTTAGTGACAACATTCTCGGGTTGTAATATTTAGGTTAATAGCATAGATTTTCCAGAAGCTGAAAAGAAGAACTGCTGTCTGTTGTATTGTTTCTAGGTAGAAATACTTCCTTTGATTTTCTCATACTCCCAGAGTTTTAGCCTAAGGAAGCAGAAGAAATTATAACTGAGTCAAGAAGAGGAGAGCATGCTAGGGTCACACCGGAATGGAAGCCTCTTGTCTCCCCAGGAGTCCTCACAGCCAGGTACTCTGTGCGCGTCCTGACCCATGAAGCCAACTAGATACGGAGCTGCAGGAGGCAGGCTAGACTTAGAAGGCCAAAGGGTTCCTTCCCCTTCCCTTTCCCTATAGAAGAGAAACTGTGTGGGTTTTTTTTTTTTTTTTTGTACCCAGAGAAAGACCTGGTGTCTGGGTGCGGCTTGTAGAAATAACTGTCACTATTTTAGAGGCTATTTTAATGTTGGAGTAAGGAATACAGAAAATGAGAATACGGTATATGCTGAAAAACTAACTAAAAAAGGGAAAAAACATGGGTGCTTGGGTAGCTCAGTTGGTTAAGCATCTGCCTTTGGCTCAGGTCAGGATCCCAGGGTCCTAGGATCGAGCCCCAGGTTGGGCTTCCTGCTCAGCAGGGAGTCTGCTTCTCCCTCTCCTTCTGCCCCTCCCCCCACTCATTCTCTCTCTCTCTCTCAAATGAATAAATAAAATCTTTAAAACAAAAAAAGGGGGAATGCTTCCTTTATTTCAAAGAATAAATTCTTCTATGAACTATATAATTTTTTCTAAATTTCTATTAAAATTGGAAAGAATTTTGAAACAAAACACATTATACTAATTTCAATAATTTGGCCCACCACTCTGCTAGTTGCTTTTGGAAATTAAGAAACAAACAAAAAGCACATTATCTCAGTCCTTGAAATGCCTGCAATCTTTTAAAGCAGCAAATGAGCTCACCAGAAAGAAGAATAAAGCCATATATAAAACCATAACAATGAATGCAAATGGAATATTCAGAAAAATGAAGATACCTGCTAGAGGGAGCATTGTTCAGCATCGATGTCATTGGAAAGATTAATCTGCTCCTTGAAAGAAGATAATATTTCCAAAATGTTAGTTTTATTGTAAGGATTAAGTAAGACACTGTAGAAAAGAAAATTAAGTTCCTTCCTTACAAGACACATCTTAAAAATTTCCAGTATATAAGAAATCTAGAGCAAAAAATACCATCTTAAATTACCGAAATAAAATATAAGAAAATATTCTTTAAACAAGACACAAAAGGCAAAGTTCTCAAAGTAAAAAAATATATATATCTTTTACTGTTAACTTCTTGATCATAAGACTCTATAAATGGTTTTAAAAAATCAAACAGATTGGCCAATTAATAGAAGTGAAAAAATTAGAATCGAGAATATATAAATAACTCAGGAGGCCTAAGAGCTTGAATGGAAATAAAATTACATTTTTATTATCACTAAGCTTTAACTGAAAGTTTAGCACTTTCTTCTATAACAAATGCAGGCTACAAACCAATGTGGCATGAGTTATACCTGAGACTGTCAAGCTTAGAGTTCATGAATTTTTTTATGTAACATAGTTGTAGCCATCTAGAAATAGTTTATACTCATCACTTCCTCCAAATTAGAGTAATGTAGAATATCCATTAGATCTTGCTCTTTAATGTATTCATAAAGGAACACATGTGTTACTTTATTACAATTTATTTTTTTAATATTTTGCTAGCTATGCTTTCATATAATTGAGTTCCTCGTGATCCTATGTATTTCATCAAGGATTTTTTTTTTTTTTTAATTTAGTCTGAAAAAAAGTCTGTTACCTTCAACAGGCTACCAAAAGACCTATGGTGCAACAGAGGTTAAGAATCACTGGACTGTGTTGTTATGATTAAGAGGTTATAAACACCAGTGAGAGAAAACAGCTTATGTCAAAATGATGTATATACAATATGGTATGATTTGTATGGGTTTTTATGAAAATCACATGAAATAACACCATATATTTTTCCTGAAATCATATTCATGCATAAGAATTTATAAATATAAATGTAAGGAGATACAATAAATTCATGATAGTTTTTGCCTCTAGAAATGGGGGAGGTCAATAAGATGTAAGAAGGTGGATAAAAGACTTCATATTTAGCTAGAATATTTTCTTTCTTTTATTTAAAAAATGAAAGAAAACTGATGTCATTTTTAAGATTTATAAATCCAGGGTAATGGATATGCTGGTGGTTGTGCTTTAAAAAATTTTTTAAACATCTCAAAATAAAGTTTTACTATACTTTTAGAAATTAATTCAAAAAAGATACTTTCTTAAAGTGTTTTGGACAATTCTTAATATATAACAAACATTTCATATCGTCTGGGCATTTCTATTATTGCTATTAAAAATAGAAAAAGTGTTTGGAAAACCAATGTGGAAAGGATTGGCCTCCCAGGTGGGGAAGCCTACTACATGGGTAAAGACACACTAAAAAGGAGTATGTCAAGAGTTAATGAGACGCTGTCAACAGTCTTTTAATAGTGATCCTTCAATCTAGAAGTATTTCTACGAGCTATTTATCTTTGCAGTTTGTGTCTCAGAACGGAAGACTCTGCGTTTCCTGTTATCAGTTACATGGGCAAAACTAGAGTTGGGAGACCTTAAGTCCGAAGCAGACCCTGGTGGTCTGATGCCTATTGGGTAACTGAGCTTAGTGAGATCTGCAGGGCAAGGCAGTGCTGGTATCAACTGACTCATTGGGGAAGAAGCTCATCAAACAGACTACCCTACCAAACAGGAGTTCCCACCCTTGAAAGGACCTGGCCAAGCATGGAGGACTCCCCTTCTTGCTAATCAAAATTAAATAAATTAAAGAAGGCCTTGTACAGAATGCACTTGGTTTGTTGCAGAGGCAGACACATTGCAGGGCATATTAGTGAAGTTCTGAAAAAAGTCATTCCAGTTTCCTTTTTTTTTTCCTTCGGGTTGTTTTTCAAAGAAGCATGCCAAAGAAGATGGTTTTGTAATTCGATAATTAAATAAGAAAAGAAATACTAAACCCTATATAATTTATCCTCTTTTTGGAGAGTCACAATATATATTAGAATATTAAAGACTGAGGAATCCTATCTCCTTTTTCACCCCAGCATCTCCCAAACTGATAATATTAACATCTCATAGAAGTTTTATTCTAAGGAGATCATTTTGGAAACACTTTTCTAGTGTTTCAAAAAATCAAAACAACTTTAAATATATTTTCTAGGAGAGGGAAATTTCCTAAACATCCATTTTACACTTGAAGCATGACACTAAAAGATGATTACAAATATATTAGAGTGCATAAAGCTGGATGAATTTCCAAGGCAGCAGCTTATCTCAGAGGTCTGATGACTGTCAAAGTCTCTTTATGGTTTATGGTCCTGTCAAAAACCCTCAGATTTCCCATATGTACATATATGGTACTCCTTCCTTCCCAGTTAATTGTGCCATAAATAATTTCTTCTTATCTGCATATCGATTACAAGGTAATGAATGCCACTTCATATTATGCGAAATACAAATCAAGCCCTAGACCCCATGAGATAATTTTCTTGGCCAAACTCCCAGGCCCTGTACTTGGGATGAACTTCAATTGTGTCTCTAGGGTTAGTGACTGTTATGTTTCTAAGTGATGATCTGTTTATTTCATGCCACATTTGCAAGCTGTCTTTTCCTCGAATGTACCATTAAGCATTACACTGAGATTTTTTTTAAGGTGTTCAATTCACTTTATTTTTGTAAATGTTCTATATTCAAATTTATCTCAGTGTACAATTTGTTCATACCTCATCTCTCCAGAGAGCCTTGAGGTTACTCTTGCCTTGCAGGGGGCTTGCAGAAAAAAAAAAATAGCGGCTAAAATTCACAGTTGATAAAGGCATATTTTCTTCCTCCCAATCTTTAACACACTTCCTCCAATGAAAATAATGCCTTGCTTGCAAATGAACCAAAGGAGACTTCTCATTCATTGACTTTCCTCTTTTTGTAAAGTCACATACCTGTGCCAATTCTTTTTGGATATGTGAGTGCAGTTTCCTCCTCCTTTAAATAAAACTTGGGGTGTCAATTTCACATTGGAAATTTATTTGATATCAGTGAGAGGAATATTTCCTTCTGAAAGATATTATCTTTGAGATTGAGTCAGGTTCCATGCTGAGAAAAGGATCAAGGAGCCATAACAACAGTTGAAGAAGTGAAACTCAATGTGTAAAATATTTTCAAATGTAGAATCAGCATACAGTGAAGGTGAAAGATTGAAAAAAGCATTTTCCTTTGATGATTTTGAATAACTGTATCTTTATCTCAGGGCTGAAATGCTCTTGTGCATTTGCTTAAAATCTTTTCTCCCAATAGCAATGCTTAAGTAATCTCCGCCTGACCGGTAAGAGATAGGCACTAAAAATTATGTTTTTAATATTAAATTTGACTACTTTATCCTAAAATTCAAACTCCCTGTGACCCAAGGGACTTAATTATTTTCTGAGATTTTGGGGTTCCCATTTGGTTACTAAACTCTTTGACCTTGTTTTCCCTTACATGCAAAATTATGAATTTGATGAAAATTCACATCCCAAATTCATCAAGGTGTATGTAAAAGCTAAACTTTGAAAATGGGCAGAGAACGTGTTTCCAAGCATTCTATAAATCATATCACTTTGCTGTTCAGAAGATTGGTATCGGCAATGTTTTTAAATAAGAAGAGAGCCTTAATTGCAGGATCATTCTGCAAGACCATATTTCACACCCACCTCTTGAGACAGCACTTGGCTTGTGACATGGGGTGCAACACACCTGAGCTATGAATGATTACCTTCTGAAAGACGCCAAAGCAAGTTGAAATATTGGAAAAAAAAAATTAACCCAAAGGATACTCAAGACACACAATTACTGCAGGGAACATACTTTTATGTTTTGTTAAATTGAGGATCCATAAAGGTAACAGAAACTTTCACATTCCCATAGTGGAGCTCAACTGCATCTTTGTGGTTTTTGGTGCTCTCATTAAAACACATCTTTGAAAACGTACAACTTATTCACCTTTTTCATTCCATTTAACTACACAAATTTTAGGCTCTAATTGTATTTTGCTCTCTTGACCTTGCCATGCAAATGGGGATGGTATAGCTAGAAAATATACTTCTATGGAGTGCATAATAAATTTTAAAGACTATATTGGTATTATTTCTCTTGCTCAGTATTGAAATGGATCTTTCAAAATGCTGCTGGATTAATGAGTTTTTCTTATATCTATTTTGTCTTCATTGTATGTCTTTCCTATTTTAATATTTTAATGTAGTTCATTCAGTTACTCAGGGAATAATTGTCTAGGTTGTCCTTTTAGTCATGGCAAAATAATATATTTGCATTTCAAATATTACACTTTTATTTTTTATAAAAACCCATAGCTTGTTTACCAATCAGTATGTTCATACGCTAGGAAACAGATATTTTAAATTATATATATATACCTAAATCATATGTATTTAATATATGTGTGTGTGTGTGTGTGTTTAAATATATGTATTGACCTTGAGGAGGAAACTGGTGATATTTCCAATTTACTTGATTCTTCTTTTTTTTTAGGTATTCAGATGGAGGGTAAATCTGGATATATTTATAATTTATGAATCACTAAAATTCCAAACAACAATTTAAAATTATAGGAAATTCAAACAATCAATCTTGTAACACTGAAAAAATAAAATAAACATATTTGGAAATAGAATAAAATAAAATAAAATTATAGGAAATTCAAAAAGTGTTAAGTCTTTTTCCAGCAACTACTCTTCTAAAATGTGCTTTTTAAATAGTACATTGTCTGATCTGAGCCTTTACTCTCTCGTTTTTGCCTGAGGTGCTAGAAAAGCAGTAGAGGAACTTAGTGATGTAGGTTACGAGCTATTACATCAGGCTGGGAAATTCCTTCCCAGAATTTACCACAAGTCTTAGAGTAAACATGGAGGTAATTCATAAAGTGAAGTCGTTTTGAGCCTGGTAAAGTGTCCTGTGGAATCAAGTTGTGCAGTATTAGCTGTATCTCCAGAAAGACAAGGTGCCATGAGGTCTCCAGACAATTCCATTCTCTAGGAGTCCTGGTTCCACCAAGCAGTTAGTTACTCTTCCTCTGACGTTCCCCATGCAGGTAAATGGTTTTACCCAGTTCTACCTATCTATTTTTTGTTTTCCTTGAAAGACAATATGGTTGAATTGACAAAATCAATCTCTCCCATTTCAGCTTGGGAAGATACTTAACAGCCTTAAACTTTGGATTTTTTTTTTATCTGAAAATAAAGAAATTAACATTACTTTATTTTTAAAGTTGTGATAAAGAATAAATGAGTTAGTCCCTATTAGTATGGTACATGATACACAGTGAATGCTTATAAAGTCTTATCTGTTATTAATTTCCAAAAATAACATTAACCTTTCTGAGCCTCTTGGTCTCTTTTTATCAGTAAAGTGGGGATAATCATGTCAATTTTATGTATCTTTCTGTAGATTGAATGAACGAGCTAAAGGTTATTAAATACTTGGCATAGCGCCTGAGATATGTAGTAAGCACTCAAGAAAGGTGATTTCCCAGGGTGCCTGGGTGGCTCAGTCGTTAAGCACCTGCCTTTGGCTCAGGTCATGATCCCGGGGTCCTGGGATTGAGCCCTGCATCAGGATCTCTGCTCCATGGAAAGCCTGCTTCTCCCTCTCTCCCTCCTCTTGCTTGTGTACCCTCTCTCACTGTGTCTCTCTCTGTCGAATAAATAAATAAAATCTTAAAAAAAAAAAAAAAGAAAGAAAGGTGATTTCCCTGCCGGCCTTCTGGAGCAATGGTAAAACTCCGTGTGTAACATTTTGCTCTATATCTCAGCTACCTATTTTGAAAAATCAATCCTGTAGTCTTGCTTTAGTTTTAATTTAATTTTTAAAAAAACTTTTAAATATTTTATTTCTTTGAGAGAGAGGCAGAGAGAGTGAGTGAGAGAAAGCAAGCACGACTGGGGGGTGGGGCAGAGGGAGAGGAGAAGCAGACTCCCCACTGAACAGGGGAGACCAACGTGAGGCTCGGTCTTGGGACCCCAGAATCATGACCTGAGCTAAAGGCAGACATTCAACCAACTGAGCGATCCAGGCGCCCCTAGCTTTAGTTTTTAATAAAAGCATAGTACAACTAAAGAATTGACAGCCTTCTTTATTTCTTTTCTGGCTTTGAGTGCCTCTGCCCTATTCGGAACCGTCGTTCACTCTTGGGTCTGTTCTCAGTGTTGACCATGGTCAGCCCTAAGCATCAGGAATTTCCCGATTTAAAAGCACATGTTCTTAAAATATGAGGAAAAGAACAGAAGATAAAAGGTTAAAATCATGTTTAAACTAGTTGTTCATACAGCTTAACCCCAGTATTGCTGAATGAGAGGATATCATGGAAGAATAAGCATATGGCAAAATGGTCAGGACGCTAGAAAGGGAACCTGCAGTGTTGAAATCCAGTCATGTCTCCACCACCACCAGCCCTGATGTGGGCGAATTGCTTCAGCTTCCCCTAGAATTACTTTCCTAGATCCTGAAATGGGTCTATAAAACATGCCTTATAGGGTTGTGCCGAGGATCAAATATGAACTAGGTAGTAATTTAAGTAGAATGCAATGGTATAGTATTACTCTAAATTTGCTAGAAAGAAGGGTGCAAAGGGTGGTGTGTAGGAAAGCAATAAGGCCTGATAGCATAGAAAGCAAATGCTGAAGAAAATTAAAATACCCCAACTTACTAATCAGGTATTGCATTCTAGAGTACAATCTTAGCTTGCATACTCTCCTCCCTTTATTTTAAGCACAGCATAGCCACGCCCCCTCTGTGCCTGCAGATCTTATATCACAATCCCACATGGAATGTTTTCAGATTATCCCTAAACATTTAAATGTGAAAAATGAAGCAGACCTCATTTGAGAAAAGATGAAGTAAAAGGGGCAGATATTTTTCTAACTGGAGAATTTTCAAAATGCAAACCGGATTGCTATAGGATATTTCTAATAAGCTCTAATTATAAATACATTTGTGTGGCACAATTTAATTTACTGGGAAACTAATTTTATTTGATCTTTTTTTCTTTTTAATGTGAAAGCAAAACCTCCACAATGTTGCCATAATACCATAAATATAATCTTCCAAACTGGAAACCATGGCAACCGTTTTTAATAATAGAATATGATTGGCTGCATATGAAAAAATAAAACCACTTTCTAAATAATTAAATTGTTTCTCAATATAAAATAATAATATCTCAAACAGTTTCATGTTTTTATGTGTACAATGTGATACACTGTTTCAGTCTGTAGGGAAGCCTATAATTACTAGACTATCTTTTCATATACTATAGTCTTTTTGTCACTAATCCATGAATTAAAATGATAATTCAAAGAAAATAACCTGTCTGGAAAAGAGAAACCTGGAAATTAAGTCCTGAGAATTAGGTCCTTTAGAATAAATTCTTTTTATGTTGGCCCATCCAATTGAATACATTTCCTACGATTTGGGAGGAAGAGTTTTAACATTTTTAAAAGGGGTCAGAACAGGAACACTGATTTAAATCAGATGCCTGTCAATTTGGCCTCACATATCTACATTCAGATATTCCAGGAGATTAAACAAAAAGCCAAAGGCTTTTCATTGACACAATGTCTGTCCAAACAACAAAAATCTGCTGAAAAAAGAAAATTTTAATTCAAGCATCCAGCTGTTTTAGCTTCCTAGTGGGCATTTGGCATCACTGCAATAAAACATCTGCACGGCTAAAACCGCTTGCCTTTTCACGACATTGTCTGAAGGACCTTTTTAAAAGCAGGCCATAGTGGAATCATTTTGCCAAGTTCCAAGACAGAATTCAAACCATATTGCCTATATGCTGTTCAAATGTCTTGCAAAATAAGGTTATGGGAAGACATAAATAGATAACAATAAACAAATGAATAATTCACACACATGAAAGAGGTTCAGGCAGCGATATTCACACACATGGCTCTGCTAAGTGAAAAAGACATTCCTGTATCCAAATATAGTGTCAGTACCAGAACTAGTGAATAATATTTTATTTCTTCAAAGGTCAGTATGATATTACTTAGTCTGCCAAATTCTAATAGCTATTGCCCAGTCATTAGTGGCAAAGTCAGAGGTGGTAGTAATGATCTTGACCCTAGAAATTTCAATCCTGTTTCCAATGAGTTATTCAGAGGAAGACATATACCTCTCTTCAATGTCTTGAATATGACATATATGAGTTGCTGTTCAGAATATATTTCTCAAAGTCATGTGTGCTCTTAATAAATATTTATGGAGAGTATAAGAGTATATTCACGTATTTCTCAACATGTTGTGTTCCATCTTGTAGTTTCAGCATATATTCTGTCGTATAACAGAACATTTAATTTTCATAAGGGTACTGACCTGACCAGTGAAACCAATCTTCTTGTCAAGATTACTAGAACCTTTTTTTTTTTAAATAATAAATGTTTACTTTTTTAAGGATTTCTCTTTGAGAATCCCAACTGTCACAGAGCTCTCTTCCCTATTATTTATTTATACTAGAACCAGTCATGTAAGACCTATTTCCAAGTAACTGTATCCTGCACTTCTTTCATATGGCTTATTTAGCATCTATTACCAACTCAACTTGGCCACATAGAAAGGAAGAAAATGTACATTATAAAAATAGAGAAGCAGTCTGAATACTACCATAAGCTGTTCACAAAAGAAAAAGGAATGTTATCAGATCTGTATTTTGCTGACCAGTACCTGATTCGTGTGTGCATTTCTGGTAAGAGTAGATAAATGAAAGAATACTGATTTAAGATTTCAACAGATCTATTCATTCTGGCTTTGATTATAAAAATACAGCAAAGAACTCAGCTAATCCATCCCTTCTGTCACATACCCACTTTGAGCTTAGCCCAGGAAATCCCAAAATTCATCCTGTGAAACTCAAAGACTTTAAAGATTTCAATACTACAGGGTAAGCATTCATTCAGAATGAATTTCAACTCCTATCTTTCAAAATTATTGTATTGAAATGTTACATTATAGTATTCTTGATAATTTCATTTTTTAACCAATTCCTTAAGTTTCTTTAAAAGTTGATTATAGTCATATTTTTTCAGAGGTCATTCTATATACAACTTCAGAGCTAGAAAAAAATCCTGTGAGATACATCTAAAGCAATATCTTCAATTCATCTTAATATATGGATGAATGATAGTTATCATGGACAAGTGATAAGTATTTTAAACATATTGATAAAATGCTCACAAAAAGAGAATAAAAATATCAAAGAAAGTACATTACTCTGTTTTTAAAGAACAATGCAAAAATATTTTGTAATTATTTAAGTAAATTAAGATCTTTAATTGTATATTCAGAAAATGTTTCAAAAGCATATTTTTATCATTCATTAGAAAAGTACATTTCTGTTTGAAAAAAAAGAAAAGTACATTTCTGTTATAAAATGTGCATTTTCTGTGAAAAATGAGAATAGAAATAGTAATTTCCTTCTTTTCTAAATGTTTAAACTTCAAGTAACCAATATTTGTACTAATGTGGATATTTAAAATAACCTGAATATTACTTAAGTGTTGTATCCTTTCAAAAGCAAGTACTAACTTGGAAAGACTCTTAATTTATTTTTTCTTTTCTATCTACAATCAGTTTGCAGTGAGAAATCATTCCTATAATTCATACATTAAAGTAGCAAAAACCGGAAAAGTTATAAAATACTTTGGGGGTTAAAATCTGTATCCTGATCAGTAAATTTTATGACCCAAAGTGAGTCCCCATGGTATCATTTATTATAGCTAAAATGATTGCAACTGGGGGCCCATGACACTATTACCTGTTTCTGTAGATTTATTGAAAATTAGCAATTCCATTTATATCTATGAGATTTCAGGGATTACACTGTTATAGACTAGAAAATTGATAGATTTATGTGTCTAGTGAATCTAGTTGTACCGACTAATACAGCAACAGAGAAAATTTAGAGGTTTGTACTCCTAAAGGAGTTAACCTTTGGATAAAGAAACATTTCTCAAGTAGAATGTGAGAAATTACTGAATCCATAAATTGTCACTGCTGCAAAGTTAAAGAGAGACAGGGAGAGAAAGAACCAACAGCACAAGTTTAACTTTTGTACTTTTGTGTGAGAAAGAATGAGAAGCGAAAGTTACCAAAAACAATTTGTACTACGACTTGATTTGCTAATATAATTGCTCATGAGGTATTTATTGCCGAACTATAGGATCCTTCAGCTCGAGGCTTTCTTTTGGGCTGCCTTGCATCAAACTGTATCATATAACTTGTAGGAATTTCCACAGTATCTTGAATCACAGAGTACACATCACATATGCCTCCTAATCCTTAGCACTGTCCTGAGCACAAAGTAGACATACAATAGATATTTCCCTTTTGTTGTTATTGTTGAGAGTTCGAAAACATGTTGACTGCTTGTGATTTGTGCTAATACCAGACATGCCAGTTCAGCTTTCAAACAATTGTATGGAGATCGTTTGCCTCCCAGGGAACTTGATCATGCACGTCTTGTATGTCAGAAAGTGGCCATATGGTCTACGTCCTGGAAATTTTATTAGGCATAAAAGTCTATTAAATTATGGTCCAATGGCACATAATCATGAAAAGTTCTTTTACTTTGTTCCTTGTTTTATTTTTTAAACTAGGCAATACACACATGTAAGTACCTTAGAGCAAAGCTGATATTTAATTTGTCCACATAGCATGGGTACTGGGTATTGGTAGCAAGAATCTGTTCTGATAGGTCCAGGCCCACGCTGCCTCAGTGGTTAGGTATTGTGCATACCCTTTCCAGTTTTAAAGGGTACTGCAGAAATACCAAAGACATATAGTGTAATCCCTACCATTAAAAAGACTAAACATGTTTTTAAATCAAGAAACATACACCCACCCAGTCTATGTGTATGTATATGTACACATAAATATAGATACATATATGTACACATACATGTTTGTATGTGGACACACAGAGGAATAGGTTTCGTGATAGAAAATCAGAGCATCACCTGAGATGGGGACGATATCTTGTAAATAATGGGGCTTGATTTAGGTAAACAAGATTTTCTTAAGTTATATAGATTTTCTTAAGTGAAGTGGAGTGAGGGAAATGTTTCAAGTAGTGCTCCTACTTGAATTTAAACTCCTAGCTTAATGTATGGAGGTCACCATTGAAACGTTTTTTTTCTTTTGAATGTATAATTGAAGAAGAACTGGCAGAAATTAGGGTGGGGATAATTGCAGAGAAAAAGATTAATTCAATAATTATAAGTCAGGTATTCACAATATTCCTTTAGTTATCAACCTGAAATACCTGCAGAAACAGACCTTTTAACACAAACCTTTTTAACCATTTATGACCATTGTCATGGAACAAGGGCATGCAGAATTTAAACAAGATGCATCTAATTCTATTCTTTTATCATACGACCTCCTTACTTCCTGCAAGTATCCTATGTAAGAAGTTACATGGGATACTCACACTTGATTTATTTACCATTTATATCCCTTGCAAAATTCTTCTTAGATTGATATCGAGAGATGACAAATGACAACATGGAGGAAAAAGTAGGAATGAACTCCCTAGTTCCATAAATGCCTTTTCAAAACAAGGTCCACATAATTTCTTTTTCTTTTTTTTCATTATAATTCACAACATGAAAGCCAATTTTTGTTTTCTTAACAACAGATGAAAATTGTTTCTTAAGGTCTTTACATGCCAGCATATCACCTTTTCCCTGGTCTAATACTAAGTGACAGCCCCATATTGAGCAATTTTAAACCAGGTCTTCGATTTATGGCAGACATGTCGAAATTTGTGATAAATGAAATAGATATTTAATGACACCTAATGTGTAGTGATACAGCATAATATAGGTGGTTTGGCTTAGAAAAGACTTGCAAACATTATGCAACAACAGCAGAGCAGCTGAAAGCTTAGCATAATTCCATAAGATATTCAGCTATAGAAAGATTTCATAATGATAAAGAAAATAATACATTTACTTGAGAATGTGAAAATTACCTTGGAACTTACTTTGCTGTTTGCATTCCATCTTGGAACATGCCAAGGTTTGGAGCATAAGTTTTTTATGTCCTGTTTATTGGAGGTTCTTAGGTTTCAAGAGAATAAATACTTATTTCTGAGTAAGCATACTTCTGAATGTAAAGCAGAATACACAATTACTCTAAATAACCACCAGACTATTAATCTATCAATGGTCTAACACTATGTGTGTAATCCTGTGATAAAATATCCCTCATTTTATGTAGTTAGTAATTTTATTCTCTTTAATTGAAAGTGTGATGTATATATATACCACACATGTATATGTTTGAAAAACATAAGACATAAAAAAACATAAGAAATAAAACAAAAATCACTAATGATTATATTAATCAGCTATAGCCACTGTTACTATCTTGATGTGTTTCCTAACAGTCTTCAGTTTATGTATATAGAACTTAGTTTTTCCTTCAAATGGAATTTTAAAATATTTGGGAGTCTCTAAAATGGGTTTACAGCAATCTCTATACTCTTAATCAAAGAATAGTCTTATTTTATATGGCTAACATCCTTCTAGAGGGAGTGAATACAAATGAAACAGCAGGAAAGGAAAGGAACATTTGCCCAGCATTGTTAGATCAACTACAAATGTGCTTACAAGTAATAACACTGGGAGTCTCAGAAAAGGAGGAGACAGCTAGAGAGTTAAATATCAATAAATTTGTCTATTGCTTAGAATTAACCCATCTATTGGTAATTATCTACTCAGTACCAATCTATTAGACATTTAACGGAGAAAGTGTTTAGATCAAAAAAGTTTGCAGCAATGGACTATTTACTGAGAAGAAAGCCCTTCTCATACTCAACTGGGGTAAAAAAGCTTGGTTGGGTATGGCTGCTTTAACACTGCATGGCAGGAAGGAAGGATTTTCTTTTCTCTTGCCATTTTTTCCCTCCAGTAGTTGGGGAGAAATGAAAGGAAGAGAAGGTAAAGGTGGGTCCAGGAGATAGCATAACATCACGTTACAATATGTAACCCTCCCTGTAATTTCTCCTCCCCAGCATCCCTGCCCACCTGTCTTCAACACAGATTCAGAAAATACAAATATTTGCTGTGAATGAGTGCCTTGTGGAAATCAATGAAGGCAATGCAATCTAAGTCCAAGTGGTTTAGGACAAAAGGGGAATACAGTTGAAGATGGCATGATGATGTAAGTAAGATGTACAGGCTCACAGAAAGCCAGTGGAAGTCCTCTGGACTCTCACAGAGCCATGGACACGAAGCTTAAGTCAAGTTTAACTGGATTTTTGAGGGATACAGTTGCCTTAGCCTCATGGAGGTCACCCATTTATACTGATTCATACTTACATTGTTTTTTTTTAAAGATTTATTTATTTGAATGAGAGAAATAGTGACAGAGAAAGTGAAAGAGCAGGAGCAGGGAGGAGAGGGAGAAGTAGGTTCCCAAGGCACAACCAGGGGTTCGATTCCAGGACCCTGAGATCATGACCTGAGCCGAAGGCATTGCTTAACCAACTGAGCCACCCAGATACCCCCTTATATTGTTTATAAAACAATATTTTTGTAAGTATATTTTTATTGGTCATATAATATTATTATGATAAAGTATTCTAGCTTTTATATCCTACTCTATTTGTTTCCAGCTTTTGGAGATTTTAAACAAAACTGTCAATAGTAATTTCACATAAATCAGCAAGCAAGTCTAATTATCTCATTAGGACAGATGAATGTCTAATCTTGCATTAAAAAAATTAAATGTTTACAAGATATGATATACATCACAAATCTCTTTGAGATGATTTGTATTCATTTCCACTGTCACCAGCAAAGAATAAATTTATCTATTTTATTATAACATTACCAGCACTGTTATATTTTAATAGTATTTAACTCTTCTAACATTGAAAATATTGTCTATTGGGATACATTTAAAGCACTTTAGAACAGTTTCACCCCTCTTTTTTTAAACTGGGAATTAGGAGTCATCAAAGCAAATCTAGAAGTGGACAGAACTGATCATTTGAGTCAGTAAGTGGTCATTAATTAAGGTTAAGACATATCTATTACTTTTGTTTTTTATAAATGAGAGTTTCAGGTCCTCTTGAGAGGAAACAGAGACTCTGAAGAGGTCCCAAAGGAGACTGAGATGAGGAAAATATGGTTTACTAGTAAATGAGATGCAGATATATCATGGAGGCCATATGGCTACTACATGGACCAAGGTTCAAGGCTAACTAATATAACGAACAGCTGAGCAGATGGTTGATTCTGACCCAGATCAGATGGGCTGAAAAGGGAATGCATTCTTCTGGGTGCCATTTGCTTTAGAAATCATCCACCAAGGGAATCAAAGAGGCAAAGGAAAGTAAGTGGTTCTGAAGTTAAGCAGCCTGGAAAAATAAACTATGGGAAACAGGTAAGACATGTTTTCCCTTTCTAGGGGAGTGAGAGAGGACTGAGAAATGTCCCACAGGAACTGCTGGAGGAGCCATAAAGTGATATTGATCAGTGTGATCCTAGTCGTTCCAACCAGCTCAGTACTGGAGCTTCTCAGGGAAGAAGACAATGTGTGGGGAATCAGAAGAATGATAGATGGGACTATTTCTGGTCCATGGAGCATCTTTCTACCTGTATAATTCTCTCCTAAACTGTTCAATATGAGATGAAATCGGACAGGATGTGGACCTCCTTCCACGATTTGGATATAGCCAAGCCCACATGGTATTAAAACCCAGATGTCTACTGCAAGAAGCTACATATGAGACTGTAACATAGAAATTATAAAAACTGGTACACTTCTGAGAACCCTATTTTCAAATTGCACACAACTTAGACACTAATCCCTGACTCTCCTGGTTGTAATGCACAGAACAAAGGGACAAAAAAGAGAAACACTCGCTGTATACTATTGGCAGGACAGCAGTTGAGACTATAGGAAAATAGGGAATAAGAGCAGAAAAGGAAAGAAGGATGGAAGATACTAGTTTTCTATAGGCTGAGGATATATAAGATCTTGCCCTCCCTTTTTTTAGTGGTAGGGTGGTGTAATACTAGCAGTTTATCCATGTCTTATTTCCTCCCAGGGACCTCAACAGAAGGCAGGAAAATTGGAAAGCAGAGAGCTCCTAAAAATGAGAATATATGTGCTTGGATTAGATCAATTTCTCCATTTTAGCTTTTTGTAAGTGTTTGGGGATGAAGTGAGTACCTCCCATTTTGCACACAAGTATACATTCCTCATTTTCAAGGCTCAGCATTGGGGATCTGGGGAAGAAAAGATAAACCTCACTTTTAGTCTGGATATCTCACTGGGGAGATGGGTATGGAGGTGCTATTTCATCATATATCCACCTGCTGGCACAAAGAGAGGTGCTGTAAGAATCTTGTTTCTCCTAATTCGTATCTACTTTGCATCATTTTTGCCAGTTTCTGGAACGAATTTTTAATGGCTCTTATATCCTAAGATGTGGAGGGATAAAGACGATTTTTGTCCTAAGCCACTGAGAATTTCCCATACAGCTGAAGCTAAAAATGGGCAATATCTGTATCCCTTAAAGAGATTACATTATTCCTGAAGGGTTAACTTCATATTCCATTAATAAGTTTGCTAGTGTATAAATGCTTCTAAACATACCCGGACAGAATTTCTCTATCTCTTTATTTCTCTAATGTGTGTCCTCTGAGAGGAAACACATGGGTCCTTACTCCCTGACTTGATCAAATATACTTTGATAGTAGTAGAACAAATACATCACTGAAGGGCATTCTCCTAACCACAGATGAACACTTCCACTGGCAATTCACAGCACTATGGTCAGCCTTTTTTTCCTCGTCAGTGTTTCAGCAATGCTTACAGCCAAACTAAGGGCATGACTCGGGAATTTGCTGGGTAAGAGGATAACCTACCCCAGGACAAAGTCAAAATATCTGCTTCTCCTTTATTTTGGTTAGCCACTGATTACATCTTCTCCTCATTCATACATCTCTGATTAGTTTTTAACAAATTAGACTCAGTTAGGAGTCGGAAACATTTCACAGCTGTTGATTCTTTAGGATTATAATGTGGGTGGTATGCTGCAAAAACTAATCTCCCCTATTCGTTATTATATTGGAGTTTTCTCTCCCAGTGACGTGTGACTGCAAAGCATGACACGTGACACAGTGTCTCTTCCTTGCTGACCATATGTGAAACACATTGTTGTCCCACAGCTGCAGATAGTATTCCCTAAGCCTATTACTTTTTGTAATTCTGCTTCTGAGAATCTTAATACGCTTGAAATTTTTGCCCCCAAAGATTTTTTCCCACTGCTAAATGGCGGTGACATCCTACTGGCTAGTCTGGCAGCACCAAGTATTTCCAGTAAATCCATTTTCTGAGAACCTACAGATATATTGAGCTTAATAACAGATATATGCATCTAGTATCTGCCCAACTTGACTTTGATAATCATGGCTATGCACACCTACTCTATGGCTCTTATAATTACTGTAATTTACTTGCTTTTCAATATGACAACTAAATACTCTTCTAAATGTGGATAAAAGCATGCTAATGTAACATTTATTCTTTTATTCAGTAAGCATTGATTAAACATCTTTTAGGAGTTTACTACTCTTTATGTTTGGGAATATAATCCCTGCTTCCACAAACCTGACATTCTAGCATCATAGAGTGAAAAATTACAAGAAGAAAAAAGTAGGGTAAGGACTAGAGAGTAACAGGAGAAAAGCTAAAAGCCTGTAGTTGTGTGAACAAGGGGGAAATAGAAGGAAATAAGGTCAGAGAGATAGCCTAACTCTGGCGGTGTGCTGAAACCAGCTCACAGCGTTATACAAACTTTTTATTAAAATTTCAGGAATTTCGCGAGCCTACTGTTGAACTCCTAGCACCTTAAAATCCGTTATGGTGAGAGCATTTATACGGAAACCAGCAAATGCTACATAGCCAGGATTCCCTTCCCCCCAAGAGATCTGGTTGTTAAATATTTGCCTACATACTGCCTAGAGCACTAGGGTTTTATAGTCATGGAACATATTGAGATTATAAATTAGATAGAAAATTATTGGAGAATTGTGTGCATGGCAGTAAAAAGTCTCTGGCTACTGCATTAAGAGTAGACTATGGTAGAGAACGAGTGGAAACATAAAGACTCTTTGGAAAGTTTTTTTCAGTCATTACTGAACAGTCCCAAGTTCTCCAGCTGAATGGAATCAGAATTTCTCAATCTTCCAATTATTCACAAATAAGGCAGCTTAAGCAGATTATATGAGTTGGGCAGAGTTGCCTGAAAATCGAACTTTTGCAGCAATGGCACAACTCCAAGAAATCTTTGGCCAAGGATGGCTAAGAAATGCTCACACTTCTCTTTTCAAGGTATTGATACAGTTCATCTGTTGTTTGTTAGTGGGCCTTAGGTGCTAAACTTTGGATCACAAAATAATTATTTTAAATGTATATTTACTCCTGATGAAATTTTAAAGTACGTCAATGCTACATTTTGTCCCAAAACTCCCAAGGGAAACACTCAAACTTCCATAAGATGTAGATTTGAGGTGAAGGGAAAATGAGGGAGACTAGTTTCTGAAGTACCCTCCAAGGTTCTCATGTTCTTCTCCCTGAACAACTCCTTTGGGTAAAGAGAAATGGAGAAAAGTTGGAAGAAATAAAAAAAAAATTGTGTTCTGAAAAATTCCAAAGCCTCTAGAGATTGGAGAAACCAATCCAAAGAACTAAAGAAATTCTTCCTCTTGACTCCACTAGCTCAAGTATCAATGCTGGTTTGATTAAAAGATTCTATTAAAGTCATAGTCTTTTAATTACTGGAAGCTGTTGATAACTCCTAAATACATCAAGCTTACCCATGATGACTGGTACCTTGGAATATATAATGCATTACTTGTTTTGTTTTGTTTTTCTACTAAACAGGAGTCCATCAGATTGGTGGCATTTTCCTGGAAAAAGGGATATCATGTTTCTCTTTTCTTTTTTAAATTTAAATTCAATTAGCCAACATATAGTGCATTAGTTTCAAATGTACTGCTCAGTAATCCATCAGTTGCGTATAACACCCAGTGCTCATCACATCACATGCCCTCCTTAATGCCTATCACGCAGTGTCCCCATCTCCCCACTCACCTTCCTTCCAGCAACCCTCAGTTTGATTCCTATAGAGTTGTCTCCCTCTCTGATTTCTTCCCAGTTTTCTCTCCCTTTCTCCATGATCCTCTTCACCTTTTCTTGTAGTTCCCAAATGAGTGAAACCATCTGATAATTGTCTTTCTCTGATTGACTTATTTTGCTTAGCATAATACACCATCTTTTCTTTCTTTTTAGGTAAAGCTTTTGGTTCAGCAACTGTTCACCTATTGTAATCAGCTTTAAATTGAAAAAAAAAAAAAGAATATTATCAGTATCTACTACTTTATGCTCTCTCTGTCAGTACTCTTGTAATCACTGTCCTAGCTGATAGCACTCAACACATGTTATGTGTGTAGCAATATATCCTGCATTCTCATTACTTTATAATCCACTGTAAGAATATATGAAATGTGTTTAGTCCATTATACTGTTGATTCACATTTGGGTCACTTCTCATATTTGCCTATTGTGAATAACACTTCTGTGAACATTCTTTTAAATGTCGTATGATAAACAAATATAAAGATTTCCTTTGGGCATATATGCAGCAGTGGAATTGATGCGTCAAAGTGGGCACATGATCAACTTTGGTAAATTTGGTAAACTGGTAAATTTGGTAAATTTGGTAAACTTTGCCAAACAGATCTCAAGAATGTGTTTAATGTTTATACAACATGAGCACTGTAAGAAAATTCCAGTTGCTCTACATCTCAACCAATATTTGGTATCCTCAATCCTTTCATCTGGATGCTGTTTTGGTGTATAGGTAGCGGTATTTTTTGCCATTTAAATTTTCATTCTCATGATTAATGAGAATAAACGATTATTTCTATGTTTATTGGCTATGTAGATATATTTCTTTGTAAATTGTGTTGAAGTCTTTTGACCATTTTTTCTATTGGGCAATTTTTTTATTGTTCAAGTAAATTTTTTCTAAATACCAGTCCTTTATTCTATCAGTATGACATCTATTTCCACTATTTCAATGATACCACTTAATAAACAGAAGGTCTTCATTTTTAATGTAGTACAATTAATTTTCTACAGCTAGTATTTTTTCATCCCATTTCACAAAACCTTTTATACCCCAAGGTCATGAAGACGCTCTACTAGGTTTTATTTTAGAAGGTTTATTGGTTTATCCTTCACATTTAGACTGGTGAGCCAATTAGAATAAATATTTGTTTATGGTGTGAAGTATGGGTCAAGGTTAATTTTTTCTCATATAATTATCAAATTTACCTCGAACCACCTATTTAGAAGGTCATTCTTTTCCCTACTCCTCAGCCATAGACTGTTTATCATAAAGCAATTGGTATATTTGTGTGAGTCTGTTTCTGGCTGAAACACTGTGCTAATTGTTTGTCTCCAGGCTTCCAATATTTCTCTCTGTGATACCTCTTCTCCAGCATCTTAACCTGAACTGCTTTTCACCATTTCCAAGTAGACATTTGCCATATTTCATCTAACTCCTTTAACTTTTTTCAACAGGAGCATCGTCCACCACAAGCATGAGTATTTCTGAAGCAGAAGTCCCCAGAGTTATCATCATGCACTTACTTTAAAAACAGAGCCTTTCACTTGTGGTGACAGAGAGCGTAAAGAGAGAATCACTAAATTCTACACATGAAACTAAAATTCACTGTATGTTAACTATCTGGAATTTAAATAAAAACTTGAAAGCAAAAAAACACAACAGAACAGAGCCCTTGGGGAACCTACAGCAATTCTTGAATCAGCAGAAAATTCACATTATGACAACTTGGAGGCTACAATTGGGTTCCCATTTTATGTCTAATTCCCTGTGTCTTATTATAACTAATGAATATTTGCAATTCATTAAAAAGTAATCTTAGTTTAAAAATAAAATTAAGTGAATAAAACACCTTATTTAAGTTTTTTTTAGGAATGTCCAAAATAAAGACTAAGCTGTAAAAGATGTTGAATAAAACTGAGAGTTTTAAATGTATTTAATAAAAAGGTGTTATTTCTGAAATATGTAAGTATATTTCAGGAATAAAGCATCATGGTAACATAAGAAATATGACTTTGGAAGTACAGAACTGACCAAAGAAGTATGTTGAAACTACTCGATGTTATTATATCTGGAGCAAATTTAGTACTGTGCACAGTGACCAAATCATGGTTCCTACCTTCCAGAAAGTGCAATTATGTAAAGTTAAAAAAAAATCTTTTTCTAGGCTTCAGAAGTATATGTAATGTCAAGCTCCCAGCAGGAAATAAATGGTGTACTTAAATTATAATAAGTCAAAGACCAGTTATTTATAAAGACCCCCTGCTTTGGGGTCAAGGGGATCCAGATGGGATAGTGCAGTGACCTGTGATTAGTAACATTTAAACAATTGTAACTCCTAGATGTGAAGAAACAAAGAAACCATTACCAGAACCAGAAGAGAACCATACAGAGAAGGCCACCTTGAGAGGAACAGTCATCTTAGCTGGAGGGTCACAATCAACCCAAGAACTCTCTGTAAGGAGAGAGTTTTCCCTACAGAGAAATAAATATCCAAAATACTCTGACCTCAATCCCCTTTTCTCTTTCCAGGCTCCTATTGACCAAACCCAACCAGATGTCCAGAGCATAGGAAGCCACTGTTTGGAGTCCATACAGATCAATCTCTTTCTGGATACAGAGCAAAGTAGTGTAGAGATGTTGGAAAGAGGGAAATATCTACAGCAAAAGGGATTTGAAATTCAACCTTTGTTACCATAGATTTACTTTGTTGGCTCTTCTACAGGCTTAACTATTATGCACTAAAATATAATTTCAAATCAATTAGATTTGGGAAATTTAGGCAGATTAGATTCACATAGATGATGAGTATTTAATCTTATAGTAAGAATGAATGCATATTTTGTGTGGGTAAGCTCTCAGGAATGAGTTTTAGGGGAGAGGCAAGGGATACAGATCTATCAGAAATATTCCTCAGAAGGTTCTACTACAATCGTTATGGAGATAAAAAAGCATAATTACTTCACCTGGGAACATTTTGAATCCTTTAAAAACCACTTGGCATTGGTATTCCCTATTAGGAAATCTAGATTAAAGGAATCAGTAATTAAAGTAGAGAGTTTCAGATGTACTTAATAGAGATGTTCTTTACTGAAATACTAGGAATAATATTGGCTTGAAACATTACTGTGATTTAAGAAATAAGAAGTAGGAGGCATGCAGCTGGCTAAGGTGGAGTATTTATAGACAGTTTTTGGATGTAAATCAAAACTCTACCAGGAAGGTTTAGAATAGAATGGATACTTTATTAGGTAAGGTTCAATCTACAACTGTGAGTCAATTGAAAGTTAATAGCAGCTTTGTTAAAGGTCATAGATAAATGGCTACTGTAGTTTTAATGAATATTTTATTCATGTCACCTTTAAATTAGTTAAATTTGGAAAGAATAATGATGTAATGCCAAAGGCTCCTTCCTGGAACATTAAAAGCAGAATTTAATTTTAAGACTTTAGTACCAGTTTTAGCTCTGATACAAGATTTTAAGATATTCAGAGCCTTCCTTTTCTTTCTTTTTAACATTTATTGTATGTTAGAATTTGTTTCTTAAATATATATGTTTTACAAAAACAGTGTAGCAGAAAGATCAGGGAATTTACAATAATATAGAACTCCTTTTGAATGCACATTCCATCAATAACTACCATGTAAAATCAGGGAAAATCATTTAAGTCATTTTTTTGAACCTCAGTTTTCTGAGAAATGAGAAACACTTAAATTTTGAGCATTAAGATAAGCCTTTGAATTAATATCATTTACTCTCTTCAATTTTGTGTCTGTGAGAATAAAGCCCCTTTCATATGATTCAATAAACAGCAAAGCTACTAAAATAGAGAGACCCAGGGAATTTTTCTTGTAAACCACGTGACATCGAGCATTACAAAAACTCATGAATTATCGAGGTCGGTTTGAGTGAAGAAGCTATATTACAG
>CM052811.1:63208538-63235602 GCA_028533885.1 Nasua narica
GAGAGCATCCATTTAACACACCCAGAATGTTTTGTTTTTATTTTTGAAGGCAACTTATTTCACATACTTTCAGGAAGAAAGTGCAGTTCTAATTAAACCACAAAAAAATTGGGCATAAGGATCATTTTCAACAAAACACAATGAGTTGAGCTCAGCTTGTCTTTCTTTTTGGATAGCATGGAGTTTGAGACTAAAGTACATGCCTATTAATTTTCTGTTTTTCAAGTTCAGGGTACCATTTCAACTACTAAGACTTATGTTAGTTTTTCTACATGTTCATAACAAAAATAGTAAAGCTTTACCTTTAGCTCAAAAACATGAGGTAGTTGAATAAAAAGTATAAATCAAACATCAAAGAGGCAAATAATAAGATCAGCAAAGTGAAGCAGGGTGACTGTATTTCCTTAAAAGTGTTCATAGTATCAGGGACTTGTTGATGGTTTTAACTGGTTTTAAATATGCATTATTAAATATTAAGCCACAAACCCACAGAATAGTACCAAAGTTTAGCCTATTTGTGTTAACCTAATCACACAAAAATTCTAATCACTGATAGATATTTATAACCCCATTTATCTAGAGGTCATTTATCTGGATTTATGGTTCATAGAAACCACTTGCTTTATAAGACTGTCTTGCCATCTCCACTACCATATTTTTGTGTAAAATATAACATATATTAAAATGTAGTAAACATTTCAGTAAACATGACTAAGAACTTTGGCTTACATGACTGCAGAATTCAGAGTTGGGTTAATGAGGGACCACATGCTGTATCTACTCACAAGACAGATGTAGTTCTTCATAGAAAATAAATACCCAAACATGTTCCTGGATGTTCAAAACCATCCCATTCATTAAGAGGTGAACAAGAACAAGTATAGTTCCTATAACAGAACAAGTATAGGAATAAAATTCACAAGACCTGGATTTCTCTTTCAGCATAATTAGAAATAACCTTCACTAAGTCCCACTTTCCAAATTTCTAAAATAGGGATAAATAAAGTAAAATGTAGATAATAAATCTTACCTTCATAGTCACTGTGAAAGACATACAGGTGGAGATATAGAAAGACATAAAAATTCAGAGAGAGACCCATATAAATATAGAGTAGGATGTTCATTATCATAAAAATGGACATCTCCAGGTGCAAGGTTGTTAGGAATTTAAGAACCTGGAAAGCATGAAGATGTGTACATAGAAATACCGAGTTTTAACATTAAGCAATTATCTATTTGGTAGGAAGATCACTTCAAAATAATATTTTCATTTGGTAGGTCATGTATATTTAAAGTACATACCGAGCTCAAGGTGAAGGAAAAAAAAAATTTAAGGAGTTGCTTGGAGGAGTTTTATTCTCTCTGAAATAAGCTCTGAGTGGAATGTGATTTTGCTGGGTGATCCTCACCTCAAAGGCCCTAAAGTTTCTGTGAAATGCAGCATAATTTTAGCCTACTTATTTTACAGATTACAAGAAGCCATCTGGACATTCTTTTTCCTAGAAATCCTTAAAAATTGGGACCTCATGTGAGTAAAGTCCTTTGTGCGTAGCAAATCAGAAGAATGAGGAGGATGGTACTGTTAGTGATGGTCTTGCTTCTGGTCCCTGTCAATCTCACATGTTTCAACTGCTATGGAAACTTTGAGGTGCATTAAGGTCCAGAATGAGTATAGTGGTTAGCTGTATATTTACCTGGTTACCCACCATTTAAAATATCAGATGAGCTTCTATAAATTTTGAGGTGGCTAAGATCAAGCTTTGCAGGCATGTGCAGACAGATTAAAAGTTTTATGACATAATCTTTGCAAAGTACTCAGTATGTATGGAAAAACCCAATCCCTATCAAAATTCTAATGGCATTTTTTTCAGAAATAAAAACAAACAAACAAATTATAAAATCTATATGGAACCACAAAAAATCCCAGACAGCCAAAGCCATCCTGAGAAAGAAGAACAAAGCTGGAGGCATCATATTTCCTTATTTCAAACTATACTACAAAGCTATAACAATCAAAAGAGTATGGTACTGGCAAAAAACAGACACACAGACCAATAAAACAGAATCAAGAGTCCAAAAATAAACCCTCACATATATGGTCAACTAATATGTGACAAAGGAGCAGAGAATACTCAATGGGGAAATGCTAGACTTTTCAATAAATGGTGCTGGGATAACTATATATTCACATGTTGAAAAATGAAGCTGTATCTCTATCTTACACCACTCAAAAGATAAACAAAATGGATTAAAGATTTAAACATAAGATCTGAAACTGTAAAATTCCTAGAATAAAAAAAGACAGGAAAAGCTCCCTTGATAATGGTCTTAGCAATGATTTTTTAATATAATTCCAAAAACACAAGCAAAAGCAAAAAATCAACAAGTGACACTACATCAAATTAAAAAGCCTCTGCACAGCAAAAGAAACAATCAACAAAATTAAAAGGCAACCTATGGAATGACAGGAAATATTTGCATACCATGTCAGCTCCTAGTAAGGAGCTCATATCCAAAATGCATAAGGAACTCATACAACTCACTAGCAAATGATGTAAACATTTCAATTAAAAAAACTGGGCAAAGAATCTGAATAGCCATTTTCTCCAAAGAAGACATACAAATGGCTAACAGGTACATGAAAAGATGCTCAACATAACTGATCATCCGGGGAATGCAAATCAAAACCACAAGATATCACTTCATACCTTTTGTATTGGCTATGATCAAAAGGACAAGAAAAAGTATTAATAAGAATGTGGAGGAAAGGGTACCCTTGTGTGTTTTTGGTGGGAATGTAAATTGGTATAGTCACTATGAAAAAGAGTGCAGAAATTTCCTCAAAAATTAAGAAATAGAACCGCCATTTGATTTAGCAATTCCACTTCTGGATATATACCTGAAGGAAATAAAATCAGTATTTCAAAAAGATACGTGGGAACACTGGAGTGGCTCAGTCAGTTAAGTGTCTGACTTTTTTTTTAAAAAGATTTTATATATTTATTTATTTGGCAGAGAGAGATCACAAGTAGGCAGAGAGGCAGGCAGAGGGAGAGGGGGAAGCAGGCTCCCCTCTGAGCAGAAAGCCTAATGCAGGGCTCAGTCCCAGGACCCTGAGATCACGACCTGAGCCTAAGGCAGAGGCTTTAACCCACTGAGCCACCCAGGCGCCCAAGTGTCTGACTCTTGATTTCTGCTCAGGTCATGATCTCAAGGTCATGGAATCAAGCCCCTCACTGGGCTCCATGCTCAGTGGGGAGTCTGCTTGAGAGTCTTTCTCTCCCTCTCCCTGTGCCCCTCCCCCTGCTCTCTCTCAATAAATAAATAAATTTTAAAAAATATCTGTACCTCCCCATGTTCACTGAAGCACTATTTATAATAGATAAGACATGGAAACAACATGTGTCCATCAATGATGAATGGATAAAGATGTCAAATGTCTATCTATATGTATATTTATTTATATTTATCTATTATCTATATTTATTTATATTTATCTATATTTATATAGATATATGGCAGAAATGTATTTCTATAAATACATATTTATATATATTAAAGGAGGAAATCCTGCCATTTGTGACAACATGGATAGACCTTCAGGGCATTATGCTAAGTGAAATAAGTCAGACAGAGAAAAACAAATACTATTCGATCTAACTTACATGTGAAATCTAAACAAAAATGAACACATAGATACAGAGACTAGATTGATGGTTGCCAAAGGTAGGGTGTGGGAATGTGGGCAAAATGGGTGAAGGTGGTCAAAAGGTACAAATTTCCCGTTATAAGATACATAAGTCCCAGGGATGAAATGTACAACATGGTGACTGTAGTTAACAATATTGTATACTTGCAGGTTGATAAGGGAGTGGATGTTAAAAATTCTCATCACAAGAAAAAAAATTGTTACTATGTGAGATGACAGATGTGAATCGAACATATTGCAGTAATCATTTCACAATATATGTATATATCAAACCATTATGTTGTACACCTTAAACTAACCAATGTTTTATGTCAATATCTCAATAAAACTGAGGAAAATTCAAAATAGAAGTAGGATATGATCCAGGAATACCACTTCTGGGGATACATTTGAAGGAAATGAAACCAAGATCTTGAGGAGAATGTTATTCACAATAGCCAAGACTTTGAAATAACCTAAGTGCCCATGTACACATGAATGAATAAAGAAGAGGTGGTATATAAACAATGGAATATTATTCAAACATGAGAAAGAAGGAAATCCTGTCAGGATTTGGATGGACACCGAGGATATTATGCTAAGTGAATAAGTCAAACAGAGAAAGGCAAATACCATGTGATATCACTTATCTATTCTTATTTTTTTAATGTATAATCTCAATTCAGTTGTCTTGAAATTCACTGCCTCTTTGTTCTGCCAACTCAGATCTGATGTTGAATCCCTCTAGCAACACTTAAATTTCAGTTGTTGAACTTTTCAGTATCAGTAATTCTGTTTGATTCTTTTTCACACTTTCTATCCTTCATGGTATACTCTGCTTAGTGAAATATCACCCTTGTACTTTAATTCTTTAGACATAGTTTCTTTTAATTTACTGAACATATTTATAATGGCTGAGCTAAAGTCTTTGTCCCATATGGTAGGCAAAATAATGCCTCTTCCCCAAGATGTCCACTCCTTAATCACTGGAATCTGTATATATGCTATCTTACATGGTTCAAAGAACATTGTAGATGTGATTTTAAGACTGGGAAATTATCCTAGATTATCTGGAGAGGCCAAATCTAATCACATGAGTCCATAAAAGCAGAGAGTCTTTCCTGGGTATAGTCAGAAGAAATGCAAATATGAAAGAAGAACCAGAGACATACAAAATGTTAAGAATTCTATTTCCCAAAAAAAAAAAAAAAGAATTCTATTTTCTGGGCTAGCTCTGAAGATGAGAAATAATGCCATGAGCTGAGGAATGTGGCTAAACTCTAACAGAAAAAGGTAAGAAAATGGAATATCCTGTAGAGACTCCAGAAAGGAATTCAGTCTTATTGACTCCTTGATTTTAGCCCAGTGACCCATGTCAGACTTCTGACTCATAAAACTACAAGATAATACATTTATATTGTTTTAAGTCACAATGTTTTGGGCAATTTGTGATGTCACAAGGAGAAAAGTAATGCATTTAGTAAATCTAACATCTGACTTTCTCAAGGACAGTTTCTATTGATTGCTTTTTGTGTGTATAAGCCATATTTTCCTGTCTATGTTTTACAACTTTTTTGAAAATTGATTATTTTAAATAATAGCATAACAACTCTGGAAATTAGATCCCTGACCAGGATTTGTTATTACTATTGTTGTTTCTATCTGTTTTTGTTGTTGCTGTTGTTGTATTCTGTTTATTTAGTGACATTCCTGGACTGATTATGCGAAGTCTATATTATCTGTTGTGTGTAGCCACCTAGTCTCTGTATGGTTAGCTTAATGTTTAGTTATTGATTAGAGAGATTTCCTTAAAAGCCTTAAACAAATGTCTTCTACCCTTTGTCAAAAGGCCTTTGTGTGCACTGGAGCACAGCTTCAATGCTCCAGCAAATTAGAACTCTGCTTCAAACACCACTTGACCCTAAGAGATTAGGTCTTTGCTTAGTATGCACACAGCCCCGCAAAGGGGCACAGTTTATACGTGCACATGGTGTTCTAAATTTCCAGAAACTTATATAAACTTTCCAAACTCTCCTCTGAACTTATTCTATTCTATGTATTTTTTGGTAAATTTTTTGGTTCATCACTTATTTTCCCCAACTGATATCACCACCTCAGGCCATGTCAATGTTAAGCAATTGCTGCTGATTAGCAATACCCTAGGGATATAATCCATTCTTCCCTTTCCAGTGGAGGTTACATTGTGAGTTTTCAAGGATACTATGGAATTAGTGAGAAAGAGATGAAAATGGGCAAGTTAAAATGCCACAAAGCCCACTGTTATTACAGCAATGCAGTCATTTATTGAATAAACTTTTTTTTTTTTGGATCTCTGAAAACTTTTAGCTTATTTTCAGAATTCTGAAAAAGCCGATTTCAACAATTTTGCCAGTGTTTTATTGTTTTAAGTGAGGAACAGATTTTCAGAAGTCCTTACTCCACCTTTATGGAAGTTCTGCCCCTTTTAGTACTATTTTTCCAGTCATTCTGTAAATCTAAAATTATTTCAAAATAATAATTTAAAATACGCACACACACATTTAGGAACTTTCAAATATATATAATACACTATTATTAATTATAGTCATCATGCTATATATTACATCTCCAGGACTTACCACAAGGAAAAAACATTTAACTATGTGTGTTGTGGATGTTAACTAGACTTACGGTGATCATTTCATAATATATCCAAATATGGAATCATGCTGTTGTACACCCAAATCTAATATACAAATATCATGTTATATGTCAATTATATCTCAATTTTTTAAAAAAACTTAAAAAAATCTTTTAAAAATAAAATAAAACCCATATACATGTAAGATATTTGCTTAAGAAAATAACAAAACCTGATTTGTGAAAAAAAAAAGTGTTTATATCCATTGGGTGTATCCTAATACTGAATTTCAGAATATTATGATACATTATAATGAGGTTTCACTTTATTTTTCATTTTGACCTTAAATATACCTAAAAATACTTAAGTTACTAAAGAGTAACATAAGCATGCATGTAGGTGAAACTGATAAAATTCCACAAAATTAATGGGCATCAACAATATGTAGAAAAATGGAGACTTAATCCTGTTAGTTCTAATTCAAATTCGGATTCATAAGCCTCTTCTGCAAGTTTCATAGAAAAAGACAAAAAAGGTATACTAAATTTTTCTCCAACATATGGAGTGAGTCTCTTTGATTTCCCCAAATGTCTAACCTCTAACATTTTGTTGTTTTGAATACCTGCCATTTAAAAGAATGGTTATTCTTATCACTATTAATGATTAAATTACACTTTCCTATTTATGGTTCAAGGATTACAAAAAAGAAATAATTATTTTAAAAGAAAAATTTTCTTATTCGTCAGGGAAGTTGCCCTAACAAAAGGGAATTTCAGATGAATTCTCATATAGAAAGAATGTGTTTCTTTTACAGTATATCCTATTTTATTTCATCCTATTTATCTTTGATCCAATGTTGTTACTGCATATTCCTTATGGGAACCAAAAAATTTCAGTGTTTGATATTTTACACGCCAAACCCGTCGAAAGAAAAATCTTAAGACAGGAAAAGCTGTTCTCAAGAGCAGCTGCTCAAATGATGCTTAATTAAATTTTTACACACAGATTAAAAGGATATGCTAATACTTTGCGTGCACTCAATGAGAATTTGTAAAGCAAGTTAGGTAATCAGAATTTATAAAGTACTGAGAGATATTCTTAAATTCTACCTGCTGCGGCTCCCCATGCTATGTGGCAGTATCTCACAGCCTGATGCTCAGCCCATGTGCACACAGGAACTACCTGAGCAGCTTTAAAAAACAATTATAATGCCGAGGTACCCATTCATCACATTTTGACTTAATGGATATGGAGTGTGGCTTGAGCATCAGGATTTATACAGCTCCCTAAGTGATTCTAGGATGTGGCAACAGTTTTCTAGAGCAGTAGTTCTCAAAATTTACTGTGCAAATGAGACACCTGGGATCTTGTTGGAGTGCAGGTTCTGATCGAGTGGGGCCGGACTGGGTCCTGAGAATCTGCATTTCTAACATGTACAAGCTACTGGTGCTTGGACTTCTTTGCATGGCACGATACTATCAGAAATTAAAAGTTAACACCAAAACAAAGTCCGTAAATGCAGGCCACTCACTCCTGAAGGAGAGTATTTCAAAGTATATTTGAGACTAGTCTCAGAACAAAAGTGAGAACAGCAATTCTCATGACAGTATTCTCTCCTGTCCTGTAAGACGACTCTTCCTCAACTCCTCCCGACTTTGTTACATTTCAGGCTATTACAAAACATGTTTGTCTTCAAATAGAGTTCAAGAAACCATACCTTCCAAAATGAGTTTATCTTCGCCAGCCATTTAAACTCCCTTAAATTCTATGCAACTCATTACTGAATTTTCTTTCATTTTTGCCATTATAAATTTTATAAGGGCAATGACTATGTCTCATACATCTTCTAGAAAAGGTTAAGGACATACAAGGTTCAATAAATACTTGCTAATTAAGTAGTGTTCAGATATACCTCAGATTTATACAGATACTGGAAAGTCGGTATCTGTATCAGTCAGTATCTGTTACCTAAGAAGTCAGGTTGTAAGAAAAAATGAGTGGTTTACACACGCTGCTATTTAACTTTTATAACTTGTATGTGCTTGAAATCCTATCATATACTTTTTCCAAAAATAGGAACGCATGGTACCAGTTGCCGATTGAATTTTTCTTCAAGATCTCTTGGACACTGAATACCTATACAACACACATCCTGTAACAACATCATACTTGAAAATGAGGGCATTTGAAACGTCTTTATGGGCTCCCAAATCCTCCTCCATCCATTAACTGAGACATTAAATTCTCTTTTTTGAACTTCAGGACCTTAGTTTCTGCACTACAACCTTATTAAAATGTAAATATTCTGCAGGGGAAACTTTTCTAAAATGTATTATTAGTAATCTATCTGTAAGTATAAATGAAGAATTTGAGATTCAGTTTGGTAGAGTGTAGGAATACAGAAGAGAGAGCACATGGTGTATTTCTGTACATGGCAGTTCCAGAGAAACCTAATGTTCTCCAAATCCATTCTTGTCAGATTAATTAGAGCTCCCTTTGAAACATCAGCTCAGAATAAAACAAACTTACTTCATTCGTGTATTTAGAATGTACTTATGCCCACTATATACACAACTGTGTAGGATAATCATAATAAACTAAAAATGAGAAGTTACATTCAAAGTAGAAGGTAAAATGACAGAAAGTAAGGAACAAATTTATCACCACTGGATAGTTATTGTATAAAGGCGTGTTGTAGAGGCAAAGCCACTAGTTACTTTTCCATGAGATGACATGATCACTGATCCCAGTGAAGCATTCCAGAGTCTTGTCATATTTATGAGGTCTTTAATAGTATTCTTCTTTATGAACTTTAGCCTTCATTATACATAGTCTAATTTTTTAATTATGCAAAGTATTTACATTGAACTTTCTAGAAAAATCAATTTGATAAAGCTGATACATTCAATCCATATTTAAGAAGTTTCCAGATTGTTCCCAGGTCCATTGCCTTCTTTAAGTTTTTTTATTGACAATGTTTAAAATTCCAAAAAGGGAAGAAATTGAGGGAAAAAAGACTTAGAAAACACACCCACAAAAACAGAATCTAAATCAATAACTCACACTGTTGATAATAAATACAAACAAAGGTTTCAGAAAGTTTTTGATGAAAAACCTACGATGTCTGTGAAACTGTCACTACAACCATGATAGAGGACATTTCCATTTCCATCCATTATAGTCAGCTCTTCCTTTTGCCTCTTTTTGTTCTATATATTAATTTGCATTTTCTAGAATTTTATTATACACTTGGCAGAAGTCATCATCACATTATACACTTTGAATGAATGCAATTTGTAGTGCATAAATAATTCTGAAAGGAAATTAAAATAATAATAGGACAAGTTTTTAAAAGTGTAAGCTTTCTGATCAAAGTTCTGTTCATTGAGTGTCGTGATGTCATAAGGTTCTACACCATATCTGTCTCTCTGGAGCGGAGAAAGCCTTGGAAAAGAGGGATGAATCTCTAGAAGGACTACTCAGTCTGCTGTAGGAGTTAGCAAAGACCCCAAGAAATTGATAGTGTTAGCTTGGTATCCCCAAGATATTTTCATTTCCATGTGTATCTCTATGTGTTTATTCAACCGAACTATGAGCAAGAGAAAAACAATTGTTATAAATACTTTCATTTGACTTCCTGGTCAAACTAGAATATCAAACACACACCCAACTCCTTCCTTGCCACTCCAACAATTTTTTAAAAAGCTAGATGAAAGATTAAGTCCTTTAAGAACCCAATTAAGAATAATGCATGAACAATCAATCTTGTAACACTGAAAAATTAAAATAAACATATTTGGGGAGAAAAAAAAGAATAATCCCAGAAGGGGTGCCTGGGTGGCACAGTCAGCTGAATATCCAACTCTTGATTTTGGGGTGAGTCATGATCTCAAGGTGATGAGATTGAGCCCCAATTTGGGGTCTGTGCTCAGCATGGAGTCTGCCCTCTCCCTCTCTTCCTCACCGCCCCTCACTCCCCCATTTTCTTTCTCAAATAAATAAATAAATAAATAAAATCTTAAAAAAGAAGAAGAATCCCAGGAAAGTGCCATCCAAATCACAGTAAGAAAGCAGACTCTTGTGAATTTCTTGGCAAGCTCTAAAAATGGTTCCATAACATTAGATGTTAGCGCCATGTTTTATTTTTTCTGGCATACAATGTCTAATTGAAGTATTGTTCAAAGTTACTACCTCCAAATACCCCCATCGGAGTTTAATTATCAGATGTTCCTTTCATTAACAACTAGATTTGCTCTGGAATTTTGTCTTGCAGTATCATAGGATGATGTGGAAAAAGAATTAAGGTTATACAAAGCTTTTTAGAATAATAGTAAGCAGCATCTCAGTAAAGGTTCATGGGACTATAGATTTACTTCATTTTGTACAGGGGATAGTCCTAAATGGTAAGCAAATCACACTATTTTTAATGCTAGACAATCTAAAATTACCCCTGGATGAATCCTTTGGTTAATCGAGGAATCACTTGAAACTGTAGTTGCTTGAGAATTCTAGGGCTGGAGATACATTCTTAAAATAGGCTCCATTCAAGAAGATTTGTGTTTCTCTCACTCCCCTTCTTCCCTCTCTCATTTTTATTGTTGATGCTATCATCTTCTCTTAAGAACATTCATTTGTTAGCCATGCTTTTTGCCAAGAACCAGAAAGAAAACATGGTGTTTTAGAAAGTTGAGATTTGGGACACTGAGAGTTGATAAATCTCATTTCATTATGATGAAACACCTTTGATATCTTGACATTTTGTGCTCACATAATTCTTTAGAAATATATCACTGATCTCAGAGTCCTCATGTGGCATACTGGTACACTGAGGAAGCGATTATTGCAAAGTTGCCAAAAGACCAATTCCAATCTAATTAGGACTTGCACTGCTTCAGTGAAGGCTACATAAACACTGTGTTAATATTCACAGCAGCAGCTTTGTCAATACCTCCCCCAGAATCTTCAAATTTATAACAGAAATCAGCAAACTATTGAATCTCTGACATTGATAGATCTATCCAGATTCACTGCCTCCTTTCTCTCACCTCTGCCCCAATAGAGGGCATGAATGCCAGTCGCTTTAATCGGCTCCTAAACACTGAAGGATCATTATTAAAGTATGGCTGGCATCCCTGATCATTAATTATAATCTTGTGCACATATGCAGTGAGATTGCAGGAAATAATCAGCTTTGTCTGCCAAATTGGCAACATTTAGAAACTAATTTGTTATGACATAGCATCAAAGATATTTAAACAACAAACTCAAGGCTCTGCTGCTCTGCGTACATTGTTAAATATCAGATAACATCATTAAAAAATAGTTAACATATCCAGAGGGAGGTGGTATGTATCCTTGAACTTCTGTTCAAGTGGAGTTATCAAAAATGGTTTTTATGAGCTCCCAATCCTGCAGTTTGTGTGTTGGGGACCCCTCTCCAGAGTGACTGCTATTTAGGGGTCTGCCTGGAGGAGCAGCTGTCAACTTAAAGTAATTAAGTGGGCATAGGAAGTAGGATTCAAAGTATGCCTAGGGCAAAGATTAGATGGGATTGCTATCTTTCCGTTTGGGATATGCTAAAATTCATTTACCTACTTAATGCTTCAGGGGCCAAATCATCACAGCCAATTCCTTGCACCAGTGTCATTATATGAAGGAGAGGAAATGGTGTTCATGTAAGCTATGCTCATCCTGTTCCTGATGTTGGCCCATTCACTCTAGCAAAAGAATGCTCAATTTCTGAATATTGACATGCACATTGTACCTTTTGTTCTTCCTCAACCTTCCACTTTGGACAGCATCACAACTGTTCTGAGCCCATGTTTCCGCCACGATTATTCAAGGAACTGTAGATTCACTGTTTTTCCTCCACCATTTCTTTTTATCGCACTCAGCAGAATCAAACCCAAGCCATGTGCTTCATCCTTCTGCCACTCTTCCACTCCCTAACACCCCCCAAATACACATACATGTAAATTTTTTATTTCATTCTGCGTATGAAATTATAGGTAAAAAGATGTTGTTTCATAGCAGTTTCTAAGGATTCCAATTACTTCTAGAAATACCACTCTTGATTCATTTTTGTACCCTCCCCCAAAAGGCAGTTAAATATGAAATAGTGCCAATAATACACCTTTACAAAGCGAAAGTCCTGAATGTTTGCGGAGGCAACATTTTATCCCCATTCCTGAGTGGGTATTAACTTTATTCTCTCTCTACCCTTCTATTTATTCCATCAGGATTGAAAGTATAATTTGGGGAAGAGTAAGCAAGATTTATATAGCCAGAACTTCCCTTCTCCCTTTTAAGACTGAACTGCCCACAGAACTATCTGTGGGCAGAACTAACAATGGAGAGCTATCGACTCTCCATTGTTCTCCCAGGGCAGCTCTTTGCCCACCTCCACCAGCTGGGTGCCTGCCTAAGCCCAGTGCTGCCTGTCAAGAGTCGTTAAGTCTACCTAATTTCGAAGCTTGTTTAGCAGGTTCATTTGGCCCTAAAACTAAGATTAAGTCCTCCAAATTAGCACTTGCCAATAATAAAATTGACATTCTGAACTCTGTTGGCCACCCTTTTGTTTTGTTTTTATTTTTTTCCAAATCTTGGCAAGAAAGTAGGATATGTTATTTATTGGACTTCTCCAAAGGTTACATTTGCTATATTGTCCACAAAAAAAAAATAAATAAATAAAAACAGAACAGTAGAATCTGGGAGAACAAAATACATAGTTGAGAAACTTCTACCAAGGCCAGCACATGGGGAGGCCTGTGGTTGTCTCGGGCTGCCTATAACCGTGTGGTAAATCTGCCTAATATGAAACTACAGCATCCAACCTGCATTTATTAATAAAGAAGTTGGCATTTTGGTATTCATCTTTTTTTTTCAGAACCTGGATGGGTAGAGGCTTTTGAAGAATAGAAGTTAAAATAATAGGAAAGAAAGAAAAATCACTGAAATAGAATGCAAATAATAAATAGTTTTTGTTCTCTTCATTTTGAAGAATGAAGGTATACAGAATTAGATGAAACATACTCTTTGGTTCATGATGCTCATCATCTATGATTGGTTTGTTATTTATATCATGCTTAATAATGTACTAAACACCTACTTCCAAATCTCTTTGGTTAAATCCATTTCTTATCCCAAGCTAACAACCACTAAGTCATCAATCTATTCTGTTCTTTATGTATATTCACTACCTATGTGATCTTATTCAATCCACTGGCTCTAAATAGTAGTTGATGGTGTATCTCCAACTTGACCTCTCCCTTAAAATCCATACACATATACCATATGCCTACTTAGTACTTCTGTATACCTAATGAATATTTCCAACTTAACATAACCATTACTGACTTTAGATCTTCCTGCTCAGATCTGCTCCATGTGCCTTGAGAGGAGACCTACATGATGGGGTTCACATGAACAGACCAGTGGAGGAGAACCAGGACTCCTCCAGCTCTCAACCTAAGCCGACTGTCAGATCTATGAGGGAGGCCTTCCAAGATCACCCAGTCCCCAGCTGACTGCCAACTGACCACCTACATGTGAATGAGCTCAACTCCACTGGAGCATAATCAAGGTGTCCCAGCTGAGGCCTTCCCAAATGGCCAACACACAGACCTGTCAGCAAGTTAATGGTGGTTGTTTCAAGCCACTATGTTTTCAAATAGTTTTTGAAATAGCAATAAATAGCTGATATACTTCCCTAAGATGATCACTTGGAAACATAAGACACTTATGCCACTCATCCACTAAATGGTTTTTGGTGACTTCTCACCACAGTTAGAATGAAGTCCAAAGTCCTCCATGACTGTAGTTTCCAAGACCTACACCATGTAGTTCCTAGATCTCACCACTCTCCATCACCCACCAGACTACAGCCATCATAGCTTCTGTGTAGGTCAAAAGAAAAAAGGCACATTCCGAACTCAGAACTTGGCACACAATCTCCTCTCCCCCTAGATTCTCTTTTGCTAAACATTAGCCTTGTTCACTCACTTCTGCACCTCACCTGTGTTTTTGCTGAATCATCACCTCCTCAGAGAGGCCTTTCCATCTAAAAGGAAAACAAATACAAAAGAACAACAAAAGAAACCTAACCCTTTGTCCTCTTACCTACACCATTTTTCTTCATCACACATATCCTTACCTGATATCTCATGAGATTCTATGTTTGCATGGTGTTAATTTTTTATTACTGACCTCCTCCGAGAGAATGTGGGCTCCATGAGGGAAGAAACTTATGTTTACTATTATTTTTTTGCTGGCACTAGAACAGTGCCTGGCACATGCTGACAGGCTGTGCGAATGAGTGGTATGGTTCAGCCAGGGCACAGAATAAGTGAAGAACAGCAATGAGAAACGGGCCTAATTGGCAGGAAGATTGCAATTCCAATACAGAGAGAAGTACTGCACATTGTTTGAACCCTGGCCACGCTCCCTCCACTTCCTATCTGACACCTATCCCTTGGCCTTTGTATGCTTTGTTTCTATTGGTTTCCACCTGAAACTTTTTCTTGAGGACCTTTTTATATTAGGTGCTTTGACCAATTGGCCAAGAGCCAGAAATGCTGGGCATTCATGACTCTCCTGGGTGGCTTATAGCCAATGACTGGCCAGGAATATAAAGCCAGCTCATCTCCTGTGCCTCCAAGTAGAATAAACTTTGAGATATAATGTACATTACAGAGCTCCTATGAAATCTGGTTGGTACTAAGATGTCACCTGAAATCATGCCTTTGCTTGGATCTTTCCCTTTGCCTCTCCCGGTGCTTACACCTCACTACCAATTGCTCCAGGGAGCTTCTCATTAGGCGATCGCCTACACCTGAAACCTCGTCCTACAACCCACCTTAAGGAAAGGGTCTCCTCCTGTCAACAATGGAAAGTCATTTGCAGCCTCTGCATAGGAAAATGACAATGGCAAGTATTTACTGGGGTCTAAACGCTCAACCCTATGCTAAGAGTTTTATGTGCATGATCTCTTATAATCCTTACAGCCTTATCATTATCCCACTTCAGTGTGTCAAGTATTTGTGTTTAATAAGTTTATTCGAACAGCAGTATATAGATTGTTAAATAGAGGTAGAGACCAGTGAGGAGGCCACTGCAATAGTGTTAGGCAAGAAATAGCGATGATCTGAATTTTGTCACCAGCCATAGAAACAGCAAGGCAGCCCCTGAAATCTAAAGGAACAGATTGTCCCTGCCCATAATTAGAGGGTCCCTCAAAGTTTCCAAGCCTTAGTTTCTTAATTGTAAAGTAACAGGTTTGTAAAAAGAAAAGTTTTCTCAAGAAATTCTTTCCTTCAGAAATCTGGGAAGAAGACTGGACGTGAAGCCTTTGGAAGAGAACTGAAGTTTTCGAGGACTCCTCCCAGTGTGGCTCAGTGGGAATAATATGGGCTGGAGCAGGTCGTGCTCAAGTTGACTTTCATGCTTAGATTCTTTTCAGCTATTTGAATCTAGATAAGTTACTTAAACTTGTTGAGCTTAGAGTACCCATCCACAAAATGGGAATACTATGTTCCTTACAGGGTTGCTGTTAATACTTAGAATTCCATGTAAAACAATCCCAGGGTACCTAGGAAACACACAGGAGAGTTGGTTGATTTGGAGCTTTACCTCATCTTCCTTTCATAAAATCTAGTTTCCTCTAGCTCAAAAATGTTCGATAAATGCCCTCATTATATTTTGGTCTTTTGTTTAATTAGAAGTATGAAAACAAATTTCTTTCTCCTACTTTTTTTATAAAAGAAAATTTATAACTTTTATTATGAATTGAATAAGATTTTGCAGGCTGGCTTGGGAGACAAACTATCCTTTTTAACACTGTAACTATATGAAAAGTTGTTTAAAATTCCAAATAATTGACTTTTTAAAAAGATTTTATGTATTTATTTGACAGAGAGAAAGAGAGATCACAAGTAGGCAGAAAGGCAGGCAGAGGGAGGGGGGGGACGCAGGCTCCCTGCTGAGCAGAGAGCTCCATATGGGACTTGGTCCTAGGACCCTGAGATAATGACCTGAGCCGAAGACAGAGGCTTAATCCACTGAGCCATCCAGGTGCCCCCCAAATAATTGATTTTCAAACAAATTTTCCACAGGACCAGCTCCTTAGTTGAGACTTCACTATAGATTTACTGATGGGATAAAAGATTCATAAATATATCTTCCATGAAGGAAAATACTGCATGAGACAATGTTCACGTGGTTACAAAATGTTCCTTACCTCAGTAAGAGAGAGTAAAGGGAATTTAAACAGGAGAATTACAACACTGAGTCTTCTCATTCTGGAACATGGTGTATCGATTTATTAAGTCTTTAATTTGTCTCATCGGTATTTTGAGCTTTTCAGTGTAAAGGACTTGTATATCTTTCATGAGAGTTATTCATAAAGTTTTAATACTTTTGATGTTATTGTAAATTTTTAAAAAATTCATTATTTAACATTTTGCTAATCTATAAAAATTATCATAGATTTTTATATATTAAACTTGATTCTAGCAAACCTACCAAATTCATTTATTAACTTCAATAGTTTATATAGTCTCCTAATTTCATTTGTATACAATCATGTTAGCTGAAATTAATGATAGTTTTATGTCTTTCTTTATAACCTTTATTTCTTTTTTGTCTTAGCATTGGCTAAGATGCTCAGTAAAATGTTAAATATGAATGATGATGGGGGACATATTTGTTCTAGTCTTAAACTCAGGGGGAAATACCAAGTATGATATTCACAGTAGCTTTTTTATTTGATAGCTTTTATAATATTGAAGAAATTTCCTTATATTTCTAGTTGGTTGAGATTTTTAAAAATATGAATGGGTACTGGATTTTAGCAAATGCATTTTCTGCATATATTGAGATGATCATACTCTTCTTTCTCCTTTGTTAATGTGGTGAATTATATTGATCAACTTTAGAGAGTTAAGTCAATTTAAGAGTGATTGTAGGAGGGATGCTTGGGTGGCTCAGTCAATTAAATGTCTGCCTTCACTTCAAGTCATGATCCCAGAGTCCTGGGAAGGAGTCCTGCATCAGGCTCCCTGCTCAGGCAGAGCCTGCGTCTCACTTGCCTGCTCTACCTGCCATTCCCCCTGTGTGTGCTCTCTCCTTTTCTCTCTCTCTGACAAATAAATAAAGTCTTTAAAAAAAAAAAGAGTGATTGTAGGAAATTCCTCTTAGACGCTAATATTTGAAACTAACTGAATAGAATGCACTTCCAGCATATCATGAAGAGTACTTATTTTTCATAATGTTAATTTTAACATATACACAAAGCATATTCAAGTGGTATGGTTAAGTTATCTCATGCAACTGAGTTTTGTCTTAAAAACACAGTATTACACATGGATTGTCCTTTTACTTTGTCTTTCTTGACTAAAGCGTGGTTAAGAGGAATAGCCTGGAACAGTCATCAATAAGGAATGTGGACCAGGACACAGACAGAGCCTCGTTCTTTGGTGGCATAGAGGAGTTGCCTGTGTAGTCCTTACATGCCTCCTCAAATTTCATGTTTTGTGTTACTGAGTTTCTTTTATGTAAGGCCAAACACAATTCTGGCTGGAAGAGGTCACATTTACCTAAAATAATCCAAATTTGGTATGGAAAAAAATGATGGAGAGAAAATACATTAAGAAGTTAACAAGTCATACCCCTGGCTTGTAAAAATATTGTGGATTTTTCCTCTGAACTCATAATCCAGAAACAAAAGGCCTCACCAGCTTCCTGGCCCAACCATCTCAGATGCGCACATCCTGACAGTGCTTTGTCTCAGACCTTTCACTCTCTGTCCTGGGAACCAGGCATGCAAGGTGTTACACTCTTCAGGTAAACCTTTGACCAATCAGAGAACAAAGCCAATTGACAAATTGTTCTCCTTTTTGTTTCCTGATGGACTGTCTTGAGGCGCAGCATCTATGGCGTCTTGGAGGACATTGCCGTGGGATTAGGCCATCAGTCGTACCCTCAAATGACCAACTACTACCACCATATGTAACTATATGCAACTATGCACACCATATGACTCTCTCTCCTTTCTTGTTTCCCTCCTTTGGATGCCCTCCCCACTTCTGCTCCTCAGGATTACACTCTCAAATAAAGTAGCAGCATACAAGCCCACTGCTTCAAGCACTACTTTCTGGAAAATCCAAGCTAAGGCAATACATTTCTATATTCAGCATTTGTAATCTTTCACAGACGTCACCAAGTCAAATAATTATCAGGAAAATCTATGTTTGCCATGAGCTCTAAGACATCCCATACACAAGTTTTATTTTAAATTTCAAACACTTCTCTTTTCTTTAGACTTAGTCCTGATCACAGTCTTTTTATTTTATTTTATTTTTTATTGTAGCTGACACACAACATGACAATAGTTTCAGGTGTACAACATAAGGATCCAACAACTCTATACTTATGCTATGGTCACCACAAGTGTAGCTACCGTCTGTCACGGCACAACCTCATTAGAGTACCATTGGCTATTTTCCCCATGCTGCACCTTTCATCCCCATGACGTACACATTCCATAACTGGAAGGTTGTACACATTTTCACCCATTTTGCCCATCCCGAGAATACACTTTTTAAAACTACGCAGTCCTTTTACATTCCTTTCAGGAACTATTTGGGTCATGTTATCATTTGAAAAGCCAGGCAAACCAGAAAAGCTTAGGTAGTGTCAAGTCTAAAAGTCTAAATAGTTACAGAACTAAACTTGCTAAATCATAAGATTATATGTTTATCTCCCATTTCTTCATTTATCGATTGTGTGGAAATTTATGCAACAATTTTTAAAATGTTTCATACTCATCACAGCCAATGAATATACAATTTGTCTTTCAAATAAAAATATTTATGTTATTTTGAATTCTAATTGAAATCAGACTGAAATAATAAAAATAATCGTTACAGAGCAATAAATTTTTAAAAAATTCCTTTAAAGGTACATACATATTGGTATTTATTTCTAGGCCTGAAAAAGGTGTGAAAAAGTACTTAATAATATACTTTAAAAAGCTGTGCTCCTTTGCACCTGCACCCCAATGTTTATAGCAGCAAGGTCCTCAATAGCCAAACTATAGAAAGAACCAAGACATTCATCAACAGATGAATGGATGAAGATGTGGTATATACATACAACAGAATACTACTCAACCATCAGAAAGGATGAGTGTTTACCATTTACATCAACATGGATGGAACTGGAGGGTATTTATGCTGAGTGGAATAAGTCAATCAGAGAAAGATAGTTATGTAGTTTCACTCAAATGGGAAATGTAAGAACTAGCAAAGAGGATCAGAGGGGAAGGGAAGGAAAACTGAATGAGAAAAAATCAGAGAGGGAGACAAAACTACAGTTAAGACTCTTAACTACAGGAAACAAACCGAGGGTAGCTGGAGGGGAGGTGGGTGTGGGGATGGGGTAATTGGTGATAGGCATTAAGGAGGGCACGTGATTTGATGAGCACTGGGTGTTATATGCAACTGATGAATTACTGAACTCTACATCTGAAACTAATAATGTACTATACATTGGCTAATTGAATTTAAATATATAAAAAAAACCCGTGCCCCTCTATATTGATTTGGAAGAGTGACACTCAGTTATGTGAGATTATCAGATGGGCAAAAACCAAATTTGCAGATGATAACAAATAGTTTCACTTTAGGCCAGGCTTAATATATAAAATAAGAAGCTTTGTATAAATGGGTATTCTGCCTCAAAATGCTTCTCAATCCTTTATTAAGTCTTTATTGGGTCTCAAATTCATTTAATAATATATTTATTTTTAGGTAAAACCACTATTATATTATTAAGATGAAAAGCCAAGTGGGAATTTGAATCATAACATTTATCAAGTATCACCATAAAACCAACAAGTCTATCAAATATTTACTAAATGCTTTCTAGGTGCCAAGATTGAATACTTTATACAAATTAATTCATTTGCTTCTCACCACAGTCCTACAAAGCAGATATAATTATTATCCCTATTTTATAGATAAAGAAAATAAGACCCAAAACATTTAAGTAAATTGCCCAAAAGCCACAGTTAATAAATGATAGAATTGAAATTTGAACTCAAGATTTCTGACTTTATACTAAAAACCAGTAAGATTCTAAAAATACTGAATTGCTGAATATATTCTTTCTTTGCCAGTAGCAGCAACTGTGACATGCTTCAACGGTTTCCTCAAATGCTAGGGATATCATCTTGTGTATGTGAATGACAGTTTAACAAGTAGAGAATCCACACATCTTCCAGGTGATAAACTCAATGCCTCAGTAGCGGACATTTTCTATTAGAGAGACTTGAAAGCACCCAGAAGTTCTACAGACAAGGACACCATATTATTTTTCAAAGTAGTCACACTGAAAGGCCATAGATTTGTTCCAAAATACTATTACTCAACATGTTTTTGAAACCTCTTTGGGAACTGTGTTTAGGACTATTTCTAAGTTGCCAAATAAAATCATCACTATTCTTTTTTTCCTCTTGAATCAGAAAAATGTCACAAAGATTCAGCACCCATCTTACCTACATGACTTCACTTTAAATCAAATTCTGCTCTTGAGAACAAATTTTTATTATTACCTCAGATAATCAAAAGAATATATGCCAAGTCCTGGATGGAATTCCCAAAATATTTTAAGGAAAATCAGTGACTACTGAAGTGAAAGAAAAACTACTATTTGGGATGCATAGGATACCTGATGATATTTTTAAAACATATACATTTTTTTTTTTTTTTTTTTGCAGTCCAGTCTTGACCGCCTTTGTGTGAAGAAATTTTGAGATTTAATCAGTGAGGAGCTGAAAGAGAAAGCGAGGGCATGAGGAAAGGAACAGAGGACAGGTGTTGAGGAAAAGTACCTTTAGTCTACTGCACGAGGAATTTAATAAGTGGGTCCGGTGATAATTTTCTCTCCTTTCGTGTTTCAAAAGGTGAGTCCTGAGCTGATATCTGCGGCACAGTGTGATTTATGCCACAGAAATATTTTTCAGTCGACTGAGATACCTCATCTGGATGCAGTGTCCATTAATAGTCTTTCCAGTCAAGGTAAAGACATCAGATCTAAGCACATGTATCAGCTCTCTAAGAAGGAATACTTTCTATACCGTATTTTGATTCCTATATGTATTGGCCCCTTGCCTGTTTTTGTAAGCCATGGACTAGCAGCAATGTATCATCCCAGGGAAAGGCAAGGGTGGGAAATAAGAGTAGAGCTGCCAAGGCAAAATACTTAAATTGTGTGATTGCTTCTCCATTCTTAACATAATAACTGTTTACTTGGGGAGATTATACTTCATCACAATGTCTACTTTAGTCAAAGCAGTTTATACAACAATTTCCTACATTTTCCCATATTTCTTGGGATATATCATTCCATATTATTGAAATTGCATTCAGAAAAGCACAGTTTTGTGCAAACCATTTCACTAGTCAATTGCTATTATCAACCATTGAGGTAACAATAATGTTTATCTTTTCCCTATCTTGTACAATATTTTCTAGCATTCTGTTTATATTAAAACACTTTAGAATATTTGAGTATAACTATGTATTGTGGGTTTTTGATGTTGTTGCTGGGTCATTACTGATAAACATTCTTTTATTACCTACCCACCTTAATGTTTGAAATGTAAAACTATCTCAGTCATTTGAGAGTATTAAGTAGAAGATACCTTAACAGATTTGACACAGCTTACAGCTTTTCCTTAAAAAATCCCTGCAGCTCCAGTATGAGTAACAAATGTATTTTCCTTTGTTCTGCATAATAGAAATAACATGTGAAATTAAAATGAGCACCTTCTCAAAACAAAAATTGAACACGTATAAATCTGCTGTATACATTTCACTGTAGCTTTAGCCTTTGAGCTTTTAACATTTTCCTTTCCTATTTGACTGTACATAATAAACAGTGAGGAAAGTACAAGGCCATTAATTATCCCTAAACAAGGACATTCCTTAATGTTGTTATTTGAGTTGGTTCACCATTTCAAGAGAGAAGTTTGAACTTTGCTATAGAAATGGGCAATTATTTACATATTTTTACTCCTGCTGGTTTTTTTTTTCCTTCTTGAAGTCTGTTAACGGGGTTTTAGGCCATCCTCATATGCAGATCTGAGGTACTTGACAAAAAACAGAGACATGCACTGTCTATTTTGTTGACTACAGAGAATTTTCTCTTTCTTGATTTGATTGATCTCAAAGGAAGACCTCTGTGAAATGAATGTATCAGCATGAATAGTCAACAATTTTATTCCACACTTTTTGTACTGTATTCAAAACACCAGGCTTAAAGGGAAAAAATGGCCCTTGAAAGTTACTATGTCATACAAACAACTACAAAGTAAAATGTACATCATACACAAAAAGGGTTTAATGCAAGCATATGAAAACTCTATTGTTTAGAAAGTGAGTATGGACAAAGACTGACAATCAAGCTGCAGTGTTAAGATCTCCTAACGTTGCACCAAATTACGACATGAATGATCTTAAATGGGTTTGCATTCATCTTTGCAACTTCTAAGAACAGTAATTCCCTACACTCTTTCACACGGACAGTGCTATCCTCGTCTAATTCTCTCTTATTTTTCCTGAAGTATTAGGGGCACCATCAACCCTATGTTACTTTTATTTGTCAGGCAAAATATGTTCCATTAACTATTCTTTTAACAATGAAGGTAAATTGATGATGTCCTAACTATGGAATCTTACATAAAGTGGTGCCGTGTAATTTGGCCTGGCAGCTAGTTCACATGAAAAGGATTTTTGAGAAACAACTGGAAGTGTATTGCTTACACTTCAGGAGACCTATCATTTCTACATTCAACTTGGCAGAGGAAATAGAATGACACCATTGTTTCATTTTAAATGCTAAATAGGTTCGAGTCAGTTTTAAAAATGCCTGTATTCTAAAACAAAGATAAATTACAAAGATATTAGCTTTTGTATTCTAATGTAGGGTTACTATAATCAATCACACTATTGGGACCAATCATTTTCGGTCACAAGATGGCCTCTTGTCTTCTGCCTTCTTGGTGCCCATCCCACCCTTCCAACCATTTCTTACGCACAAGTTTTACACACTTAATGCACACCTTTTCTATTCACTTTCTATATTTTTATTGGCATAAATTTGTATGCATGAACAACATGTAGTATGGATTTAAGAAATAGACAGTAAAATGATATTTTACTCTACATATCCTTATGCACCTTACTTTCATTGCTTAATGCTATGGATTTGAGATGTACCTATATTGACATACATCAGACTACCTGGAAGTGAACTGACATGAATTATTGGTTCACACAAATAATTGTGTAAGTTTAGGTGTGTGTTTGTGTGTGTGCATATGTGCCCCCACTGGAAAGACAACCAATTAGAGTCAAAAACTCAACCAGACCAGCTTTTGGTATTGAGAGATGATAACCAAAGGCTGATTAATTCACCCAGAAGCAATTGGTCTATTTAGGTCATACAACTAGTTGATGGAATTTTTGTCTCAACTGACTAGTTGTTAAGACCTTTATGAAGGGCTTATAGCGTTGTTCCATCTTTGTTGCCTAATAAAAGGTCCGTTAGAATAATGACTTGATATTTAACTGGAAGTCATTAGTCTTCCTGGAATCCACTTGCCAAGCTCTTAGTATTTTTATTAATATTTATAACATTGATATTTCAAGGATAACATTTTAAATCAACAAAAGGACAGAGACCTTGACGCTGTTTCGTGTCCCACTAAGCAATGCAGGTGTCAGTGATTCAAGCCTCTAATTAGCATAATGTCAATGTGCCGTCTGTCCTATCTAGGGCATCATTGCTTTTAGAAATCCCACTTTCTCTAAGTTTACATTTTCCAATGCTAGGGGTTTCCTTAAAGTGAAAACAATAAATCAGTTCTTTATATAAGAAGTAGGTACTCTACTTTTAAATATTAGTCCAAGAAAAAGTCACAGAGCTTTCTTTTATAAGCATGGGTGACATTCAAATGAATTATAATCAGATGTTTTACAAATATAATGGACATAAGTAGCAAATAACTTTTTAATTAATTTAAACAAAATATCAATAATCAATTACAGTTAATTTCAAATTAATTATTTGGTGACTGGTATCCAAGAGATTGATTTGTTTAGCCGCTTGGTCATAAGTACCTGAAAGCCTTGCTTTTCCTGATGGAAAGGCTAAGAGTTTTAAGGTATTGAGCCTTCAGGAGTAGTAGGAGCATACAAAGTCATCTAGGGAGATTTTCAAATCACAAATATTTCCTTCATTTACTTTGGAAGATATATTCTTTTGCATATGACAAGGGGATAATTTATTTTTTTAAAGATTTTATTTATTTATTTGACAGAAAGAGAGATCACAAGTAGGCAGAGAGGCAGGCAGAGAAAGAGGGGAAAGCAGGCTCCCCACTGAGCAGAGAGCCTGATGCAGAGCTCGATGTGGGGCTCGATCCCAGGACCCTGAGATCATGACCTGAGCTGAAGGCAAAGGCTTTAACCCACTGAGCCACCCAGGTGCCCTTTTTTTTAAATGTCTTCAATATATAATGTGCCAAACTTAAAATCTAGACACCGCATTCTAAATAAATTCTTACAATTATTTTTTACATGAAGAAACAGAACTGGGAAGGAAAGTAACTTGTCCCAGGTCACATAAGGAGGATTTGAGCCAGGAACGAACTAAAGGCATTGTGACTCCAAAGCACACTGGTTTTCCTTTGTAATACTCAGTTCTCACATTTGAGGAAATGGTTCCATCTATAATAAGCTAAACCTTAAAACACACCTGGAGCTCAGAAATCAGCACTTGAGAGAAGGGAAAAAGTCAACCTTCAAATTATCCTCCAAAGTTGGCCGGGTATCAAAATTACCTTGTTAAAAAATTATGTAGGGAAAGATTGCAATCTCATTGATGAGATGATGAGACTCTTCAAGCAGTGGCAACACACATAAATAGGTAGTTGTAATGTTTTGGTTCCTCACTTTTTGCTCATTCCAACTTGAATAAAATATTGAGTAAAAATGTGGTTATTCTTATCTCACCAGTGACTCAAACTTCTCCAAGTAGAGGTCTCACTTTTTCTTTAGATGTGGCAGAGGCTATTCTGATTATCAACTATTGTTATCAAGGAGGAAAGATTTAGCATAGGTATGTTAATATGAGTCTATGTTGGCTGTAATTTCTAAACATGACAACACATTATAGGTAGCAGAGTAGTAAGTGGAACACTTCTTTAAAAAAAGAGTCTCTTATGTAGATGGGGAAATCACATAAAACTTAGTAACATTATGTGAGCATTGCAAAGGAAACTTTTTGACTTATGATATTATGTCACGCACTTGGGAATACATTAGGATAAAAAGGGATATCAAAAATCAAATTTCTTTTTCTTTATTATAGGTACAACTATAAGACAATATTACCAGACGGGATCATCAGAACCCATTTACAACTGTTATACTTTTTGAAAATAAGGCAATTGTCTCAGGTATGCATGCATTCATTACAGGTCGACTGTAACTAATAGGAGCTGATGATGGCTTTTCTGAAAAACTATAGAATGTCAAATAGGACTTGCTTCTACTTTACAAATGTATTAGGCTCAAAATTCAAAGGAAAAGATGCATAAAGCAATGCTTATTATCTATCCACTCAGTTACAAATGTTTAAGGTACTCATGAAACCTACTGTTCACCTATTTTTATAAATATATGATGTTATTCAAAAAGCCACACCAAAGACATCCTGTCCGTATATATGGAATGTAAGAGTGGAAAAGTCAATTAAATGCCCATATGGTACTTTTTTTGTATGGGTTTTCCAAAGGAACAAAACCATTTCTCTAACTTTGAATTTACTGTGGGAGCTTTAGGAAAAGAATACTATGTGGCTGAATTTTGAGACTTTATTGAGATTAAAAGTAAAAATACACCCTGTGCTCTAAATTTTGTAGTATATGATATTATTTAAAAAAAACAACTGCAATTTAGAGAATGTGATACACATTTTTATATCTGTCTAGAAAACAAGTCTAGTAATTTTTTTGTTCAAAATGAAAATATCAATATGCAACTGATGAACCACTAAATTCTACCTCTGAAACTAATAATTCACTATATGTTAATCAAATTGATTTTAAATAAAGAATTTTTTAAAAGAGAGGGAACACCAAAGGTAGCAGTAGTGGCACAGCCTTTGAATTTCTTCAGATCCCCATATCAAAATGAGTACAGGAACTAGATGATAAAATCAAAAACCCCTGGACAATACATATAACAAAACTAGGTGAAAACTGTCCACAAAACAGGCAGGCAGGGACACACTACCACCAGCACAAGGTGCTCCTGGGGTCATTGCCAGTAAAGAAGAAAGCAGAAAGAGATGCAGTACAAAGGACCACAAGTACCCCAATGTTCATAGCCACAATGGCCACAATAGCCAAACTGTGGAAAGAACCAAAATGCCCTCCAACAGATGAGTGGATAAAGAAGATGTGGTACATCTATACAATGGAATATTATGCCTCCATCAGAAAGGATGACTATCCAACTTTTGTATCAACATGGACAGGACTAGAAGAGATTATGCGGAGTGAAATAAGTCAAGCGGTGAGAGTCAATTATCTTATGGTCTCACTTACATGTGGAGTATAAAGAAAATCATGGAGGGCATCGTGAGAAGGAAGGGAAGGGTGAATGGGGGGAAATCGGGGGCGGGTGATGAAT
>CM052811.1:63236102-63400671 GCA_028533885.1 Nasua narica
CGCACCAACCCCACACCGTCAGAAAGTACTTTGTAAGGAGCACTGAGTGTGGTGCATGAACAATTAATCTTGTAACACTGAAAAAAATAAAATAAACTTATTTGGGGGAAGAAAAAAAAGTACTTTGTTGCACAAGCTGGTAGAAGGAGCATAAAAGCCTCAGATGGGGGAAGAGAGAAAACACTAACTCCCTCGCCCCAACAGTAGGCTTCCCACCTGCTACAGGGGAGGAAAGGAGTCTAGAATTTAAATAAATGTGGGGCTCTGAATATTACCTGATTTTGATGGTACTGATCAGACTTACCACGGAACCAAGCCTGTGTTTTGTGATTTAACTTGACTATATGACCATTTTAGAATATAAGAGTAAGGAGAAATGTTATGAGGCCTGCTGAGAACGGAGAAGAAAGAAGCCCCTGAGATGAATTTAAATGGAGAGAGGAAATTAATATCAGGTTGTTTTATGATTACATCCCCTGAGTCTTGCTTATTCAACACAGAAGTTACTTTGACAGGTGTTCTTCTGGCTGGTTATGGACTCCATGACTTGCCAGTGGAATGATTATTTTTGTCATCATATTATTGCCCCTAAATGCCTCATATATTACCTTTCTTCTTATTCAGAGAAATTGCAGCTGACACTGATATCATTCACATCCCAAAATGGTGTTTAAAGTAGGCTGACTTATAGTTCTTGTTTTCAGGGAGATATTTTTACCATGAAAGGCATAAGCCCTCTCTGAGTTACCTATAAAGTGTCACTCTCTCACCACTCAGCTGCAACTAGCTTTTCTATTATTTGCATCACTTATGTGGAATTTACTGGACTTTATTGTAATTTTGATCACATATACATGTTTTGTCTTCATCATATGTAAGTGTTCTGTCTTCCCCAATTTAGATTACGTTCTCTTTGAGGACACGTGCTTAAACATATTCTTTTTCAAATTAATCCATAGCATCTGACAGAACTTTACTCCTAAGTGCTCGAGAAATATGTAATGTCTGGAAACATTAGTTATAAGTTGGCAAACCATGTTTCAGTTTGTGACCTCAAACACTTGTTTCCACTTCTATATCAGCTTGATGTGGAACAAATCATTGTTTAGCTTTATGCTAAAGAAAGCTTTCAAATAAAGACCTACTTAGCTGTGTGCTTTGATTTAAAGCCTGTCATCAGTATATCAATAATCTTTCATGTGAAACTTCTGGAATGTGGAGGAGAAGATGGCAGAAAAGGGCAGGAGAACAAAACTGATTCCCTCACTAGGAAATTACTGGTAAATGGTTTTTCCCTGAAAGGTAGGAAGATGGTCATATTTGCATATTGTACACAGATTTACAATGAGGGAGAAAAAAATCCTATTTGCACATTTATTTTTAATTTTGTTCAGTGTGCCTTTAGCTTCCTAGGCTAATTTCCACCAGTTGTGCCCCCGCTGATGCTATGAGTAGGGGTTGTTGGCATTCAGCTTGCCTTATTACAAAGCTATTTGCCCCTGTTATCCTGACATGACTGACCGTCTGAGAAACAAAAGCATACAAATACCATTTATTGATTTCCTTTTAATTGTTTATTCCACAAATATACTTGAGCACACCCTAGGTTCCGTGAATGTGCCTTTAAAATTCCAGAACGGCATTCTCTGCATAACTATAGCCACTATGAACACAGCACTCACCAGATCACTGTCTCCATTCGCCTAAGAGACTGAGCACCCGGTGATTTGATTTGAATGAGCCAGAGTGGGCACTGCCACTTCCCTCCACACAACTCCCACTAACATACTGGTTTTCATTTTCCATTTGGCTCATCTGCCCTAAATTCAACTGCTACTTCAATTTCAAGAAACAGTGTAGCAAAACTATCTTATCTGCAAATCGAACTGCCCTCCTCGATGACTTGTTTTTTTGATAAAACATTTGGATCTTGGGCATTGCCACGAATCCGACATTGATGTTGAGAACAGAAGAATTTGGGGAAACATAATTGTAGATGAGAAAGTAGAGCCAGAGTAGTGGGAATAATCATGCTCCATTTATGGCTACCTTAGGTAATGACAATCCGAGAAGTTGAAATTTGCAATTATATTATTTTGCCTTTACTTCATCACAGGTCAAGGTAAAAAAAAAAGTACTGAAGAGACAAAAATGATCTCTACAAAGTTATTTATAGTAAAGAGTATGTATCTAGTAACTACAATGTGAATAAGTGAGTTCTTTGGGTGGATACAAGGAAACAATACAATGTTGCTTAAATTTAATTGGGAAAGATAAAATGCAAAGCTTTGAGTTCTGTAGAATGCAAATGATCAAGAAGAAAAGAAAAACTTAAATGTGTGGGAGCTCAAAAAGATACTGTAAAAGCAAGCCTTGTTCCAGGAAGGAGAGAATTGGGGAGCTGGTTATTGAAGGGAGTGATGAATGTGAATAAAAGAAGGGGTGGTCGAGAGACCTTGGAGGCAGGATGACACAGTGTGGGCTACAGCAACAACCCATTGATGGGCTTGGCTGTAGCAGAATCAGAGTTAAGAACTAGAGATGACAAATGGAATCAAATAGTTACCTGTAACTAGCAAAGTACTCTATTGACACAAAGCATAATAGCACCTTGAATAGGTGCTATTCAAGTTTGTTGCATCCCAGAAAAAAAGTTTCATTCTTGACTAAGGTTTGACCTACAAAAATAGCTATATAGTTGCCTATTTTCCAATTGGGGTAGCTATTAATTTGCAAGTACACCTGAATTCTTTTTTGTTTTTTTCAGAAATTTCCAATAGTGGATGTGAAGCTAGAGAGACAAAGGTAAAGATACCTTGGTTTTTTAGAAGTAATGAGAGAAGAACACCTGGGTGGCTCAGTTGCTTAAGCATCTGCCTTCAGCTCAGGTCATGATTCTAGGGTCCTGGGATTGAGTCTCATACTGGGCTCTTTGCTCAGCAGGGAGCCTGTTTCTCCCTCTGACTGCTCTGCCTGCTCTTCCCCCTGCTTCTGTGTATTTATTTATTAAATAAATAAATAATCTTAAAAAGAGAGAAGTAATGAGAGAGCTGGATTCCTTATAAAAAGAAAGAATTTTTTTATCACCCCGTATCATCAGCTCATTATTTCTTGAAAGAGCCACATTGTCTTTGCATAAAAAGAGAGTAGAAATAACTGGTACAATTACAAATACAAATTACTTTGCCCCTAGTGTCAGTTTAGTGATGAACCAAGTTTTTCTTGTCCTCATATCCACAGTCTAAAACATCTCATAACTTGTGGGCATAATATCTCATATCAAAGGTATTCATTCTCACTGTGAAGAAAATCAGGAAATAACTGAATCAAACTGCAATATTAGATTAGTATCTACACATTCTTAGCTGAGTTTACAAGTCAGGTATTTCAGCCAGCTACTGACTTCTTAGAGGTCAGTACTTACGACTTATTACTGCCATTATAAAACAGAAAAATACAAACCACAGACAGTTTCTATGTTCTTGAGCTACATAACCCCTCTCCCCTAGCGATGTTTACCATCTTGACCTTTTCCTAAAGGTTAATGATGGATGTACCATTAGGCTTATTTAATACAACTACTTTAGCATTACAAAAGATACTATTAGAAGCACACAAAAAAAGTACTAATAAAACAATATTCGGCCATGAGTAAGCTTTTGCTTATGCTGTAAGAATATAGGATATAAACTAGACCAGAGTGACTAGGCGGTAAGAAGAGTCCAAGTTGGATATACACCATCATGATAAATTCTTTCAGAATTTTACTATATTATTTAAAAAAAAAAACCCACTCATTGGTATCTTATTTGGCTGTATTTTGCTATTTTGTCCCAATATGGAAGAGACATGATTTCAGAACATGAAAAAAGAAAAAATCTAGAGAAAAAATTACTTTTCTACAAATGACTATCTCTTTAACAGTTGTGGTATTAAAGAAGTAGGTATTCTGACATATGGAGTGATCTGGACCAACTTACTTTCTCTTTGCATTATCTTGAATATTCTTGCTTGGTTGTGTTTTTTTTTTCTATAGGAATTTTTGAAAATCTTTGCCAAAATTTAAAAATCTGTCCAAATTTTTATTGGGCTGCCAATAAACTTAAAAATTAACTAAAATTGACATATTAATGGTGTCGAATCTTTTCATCCAAAAACATGGTATGTCTTTTCAGTTGTTCCATCTTCTGTCTTAGTTTGGGTTCTCCAAGAAACAGGCTCAGAGATGGAAATGTGCATATGGAAAGTTTATCGTCTCTGGAACAACATTTGTGATGGAAAGATGAAGGCAGGATTAGGTTGTGGGAGAAGCTGCACTATGATGGGGAGTGTTTAGTCAAACACTTAGGAAGCTCTGGAGTTGGGAGAGCCTTTAGATCTCCCAAACTGAAAAAGGCCTCTGAAGCCTGCATGGACCAGTCAGGGCATATGAGCTTCCCCTAAAGCAGGCTTTAACTGGGTGAGTCAACTCCCTTGGCTAAAGAGAATGTTCAGGGAGGTACTCAGCTGGGACTGGTCAGCCGCCAGCACTCCTGGCAGTGGCGAGAATGAGTACTTTATTCACACCAGAAGCATCTTGCAAGTGTACCATATCTGTACCATATCATGTACCATATCAAGCTACTAAGATCTACTTGCTTATAGTAAGTGTACCCCCATTGTAGGAGTGCTGACAACACTGACTCCATCTTTGGCCCTCCATCTTGTGGGCCCCTGTGGCACACAGGTAGCACCATTTTAGATAACTAGTAGCTGTCCTCTGACGCACATATGGCACCACTTTAGATAACTACCCTCTGAGCTCACCCTTATGCCCCCTGCTCCATAAAAGCTGAGGATTAAGGTCTCGATAGGGGCAGAGAACTGAGGTGGAGGATGGCAGTGTACCACTGGATCTGTCTACCTGATTCTCCCCATCAGTAAGTTACCCTGAATAAAACTGTATAAACAGAGTTGCTTTGTTTTTAGGTATTAAGGTGTCCTCTCATCCCGGAGGATACATTACTAACCCTCCTCTACCTTCTAACACCCATCTAGGGGCATCTCCTCCAGAATTCTGGTTGGGAAAACTTGCAAGAGAAAGGTGAGTAAGACCAACTATAGCGCCTATTGTTAGTTATTCTTGGGGCTACGACTGATACTAATTTTCCTTTTCCTCTTCTAAGATTCTCAATTTCTCTCAGTCTCAGCTGCACCTCTTCTGGAGTAGGTGGCTTGCGATAGGATGATCCAGGCCATCATCCCTGAGGGGGATTCTGAGCCCATGGTTTTCATGATTTCCTCAGCCTATGGCTTCTTTTCTTTTCATTTACCATAAATGTTGAGCAGCGAAATATCAAGAGACATCCAGGGATCACCTAGACGGCAAGCATTCTTCTCTGTCCCCATTGTGTAGTAGAAGCCCTACCTCTTCCTAATGAATTCCTAAGGAATTTTTTTCCTTTCTTTTCCTTGCCTACTGGAAGGAAGCATAAGGAGTCCCAGTGTACAGAATCTCAAGTGACCTCATAGCAGTCAAAGACAGGTTTAACAGGATTATTGCTATGCTTCCTTAATAGAAATGTTTTCCCCTTTCAGAACTAAGACCTCAGACCTACAAAGCTTAGACTTGTGGGAATGGGAAGCACAGATTCCTCAAGTGGGTTCCGGGGAATGATAGTAAGCAGATTCTCCTTCCTGTGTCTCCTACCTGTTGGGGATACAGCACTATATAAAACTGATTTGTACATTGCATCTTGGAGAATAGCACTCCATCCTCATGGAATATCATCTCCAATCAGGTGACACAGTGGAGCCATTCCTGGATCATTCAGGCTGCTCACTCCCAGGTGGTGTATTGTATGACCAGTCCCCATTCTTGAACCCTCTGGCCTAGCCAATACTTGATCTTGGAGGCAACATTTCTAATGTGCAATGAATTGCTGCTGAGATCATCCAGCCTTATGACTTACTAGAGAACTAAGCTCATGATGAGCAATTCTGGCTGCAAGGCCACCTAACTTTCCAAGGACAGCACTCCATCTCTATCAGGGACCAATAGTATGCCAGGAGCTATGAATGATAATTGGTATCTGTTATAGACAGTATTACTTTAGTCCAGAACCACAGGTGTCTATGTTGTGATCCTCCTTTAGAGATTTTCCAAAAACTCTACATAGCAGCTTTTCTCACCACAGATACCCTCTAATACCATAGGGTCTGCTGGGTCCTATGGTCCAGAGTGCAGGGATAACTATGTTAGAAAATGGACCTTTTAAAGTCCTTTCCTGCTGTGAGCCACACTCACATGCTGTCAGTGTCCCATGACATTTGGTAGATGGGTATCTTACCAAAGTATGGAAGGAGCTGCTTCTGTAGCCCAGAGGTTTATCTGGAGTTATTCCTTATTAATGATGGGATCTGAAAAATGTAATAATTTGTACTGTACTTTGAAGATTATATCCTAGCATGCCTCAGATCACTCCACTGCTATAAACTTCATTAATGTGATAGGTCTCTGAAGCTTAATAGATCATTTCTAGTTTATTCAGTGTGGACTACTGCTTTTTCCAAGTTCCTATCTAGTAGCCTAGAAGCACTATCTGACAGATTCCTTGCAGGATGTAAAATCCTTTATCATAGGAAAGAATTCCCAAGTCAATACACTCTCCCTTGTCCAACTTCTGATTGTAGCTTCCTTGATCACAGTCAAAACCTACTCTCTCGGTTCTTGCTAGTATGGCTTGGCTAGGTTTTTTAGCTCTTTCAATGTACAATTACCGTTATCCCTTGGAAGGCCCAAAACTTTCCTAAATTAGTAATGTGTTTTCACCCTAATTATTGATCTGATGGTCAGAAGAGGCTATAAAGGTAAATTCTTGGGGAGACAGAATACATCTTGCCTTGTAAGACAGAGTTCTCTGCATTTTCTTTAACTAAGTGTGGGGTTCTAACACTTACCAGTAAGGAGTGGGGCTATAGACCTAGAGGACTAAACGGAATATGGAGTTTCAATATTGTTGAAAGCATTGACTCAGATATCCCATCCCAAGGCTCAGATTGCCTCTCCTTCCCAACCAGGTTCAGAGCACAGCAAACTTGCCAGACTGAGAACTCAACCTTCCAAGGCATTATGCTATCTTTTTAAATTAAGTCCCAGGCATTATCTTCAGCTTTTTCTATCCTCTGGCTATAAGAAATTAGCATCTATGAAGGAGCTCTTCTGACTTTTACACAGATCATTAAGGTGGTGACCAATCACTCTTCATATTTCATTATCTTTCTCCGAAACATAGCTTATACTCCTCAAGAGCCGTAGGATTCCATATTCCATGTAATTACTACTTCCCCTGAACCTCTCAAGCCCCTAAAATATTGCAGCTGTCAGTGAAGTCCTTTTCTGATTTCCTGTGCCACTCCGTCACTGGGGAAATTTTCAACAACTGCATGCCCAGATTGCCAAAGCCTACCTACAACTCTACCTACCACCAATAACGTTGCCCTCATTACCCAGCAGTCATCAATTGTCCAGTTCCAACAACCCAATTTAACACTTATTTCCTCAGGCCACTCTTGGAACCAACTGTCTTAAGTCAGGTGCCCTAAGAAACAGACTCACAGACACAGATTTGCATGCAGGATATTTGCTGAGGAGTGCTCTCACCCACACATAAAAACATCTGTGAAAGAAAACGAGCCACAGGAGAAAAAAAAAAAAAAAGCTAAACTGAGATGAACGTGCAACAGAGGACTCAGCTGAGTCTACTAGAAACTCGGAGGCTAAAAAGGCTCTTCAGAGCTATCTTAAATGAAGGCAAGCGGATAAGCCAGTGTCACCATACCAACCAGTCATTTCACGTCATCTTCCCAGAATGTAATTGGCCTCTTGAACAGCAATACTGAATGCTGGATGACAATGAAATAATAGCTAAAAATTGTCAACTAACTTAAAAACAGAAAATAGAGACCTTTAGAGATCTTCAAGGCTAGGAAAATTAGTCCCATGTGCCCTTTAAAAGATTTTTGGGGGGGAAGTGTTCCAATATAGAGAGGAGAAGATATGAGATTCCAAACCTAGAGAGTATCAAAAAAAAATTCATAGAGGACAAATGAGCCACCATCAGTGGCAACCTGTAGGTTTGATCCGTGGTTCCTCCAAGGCCCAAGGTAACAAAGTCCTATTATTCTTGGCCATTTAAAGAACCAATGTAAAACTTTAATAAAATATTTTCTATCTGTAAATCCTTACTATTCCTAACATACACTCTGTTGAGGAGTGCCTGGCTGGCTCAGTCAGAATAGCATGCAATCTTGATCTCAGGGTTGTGAGTTTGAGTCCCAAATTGGGTGTAGAAATTAATTAAAATAAATAAGTAGATAAACTTAAAAAAAAACACTTTGATTATTAAAATATAAAATTAAAAGGAAATACAACAGAAAAATGGTCAAAAACATAAATCAGGTTCACAAGTGATTATATCTGAATATTTACTAAATATAAATTGTTAAAACTCACTAATTATTAAAGAAATACAAATTTAAAAAAACAATTAAATGAATGCCATTTGGTCTATTATTTTTAAAGATTAAGAAGACACTTTTGTGCAGGTGATAAAATATGGGCCTTTTCAGGCACTGCTGCTACATGTATAAATTGTTTTAATAATCATGGAGGATGATTATGAACTTTAACAAGGTGCTAAACCCTTGAGCCAGCAAGCAGCCCCAGGGATAGTCATAGCATTTCTGTTTATAATAGTAAAAAAATGGGAAACAGCCTAATAACCAGAAAGAGGGTTGAATACATAAATTATTCTATGGAATTATAAAGTGAAATACTGTATTGCTATTGTAGAAAATAAGTAATATCATGGCAATATTTCAGTACTCTTTTTAAGAGAGAAAAACAGTAAATTATTACATAATAAGTGGTTTGTGGGTTGAAAATGTATATTTTACGAGGCTTCTAGATGCAAGACTGAGAAGTTTTGATATGCATGTGTGTGTAGGAAAAGATGACTGGCAAAAGAAGTTAAGACAAATGAATGTATGGGGGGAAAGGTTAAGGGCTCGTTATAAACTGATAAAGGTCCTTGTGACAGGATGTGTGCAAAGAAGAAGCTGGGATTTTGCTTGTGAATGTTTGCTGTTTTGGTTTGGAGAAGGGGCAAAGATCAGAGACTGATACCCTTGGGTTAAAAAAGTTGGTCCCAAGTGACACAATGTTGCAGACAATCAAGGAGAGGGCCATTCTTCTTGTCTAAACAGGGATCTCAGTGTAGCTGCAGTGCCCTGCAAATTGAGGGCTTCTGTTTGTCCATAAACTCATTCAATTTATGAGTATTTATTGAACAACGACTCCACGATAGTCCCTGTTTTTGCTGCTGGGAATATAAAAATGAACAAGACGTATTTTCTGCTCCAGTGGAAGAGAGACAATTACCAAGTAAAAAATTAATATGTAATATAATATAATATGACATCATTATATAAAAGATTTTATGTAGTTGTGATATATATTATACACAATCATGTTATATATAATTATACCCCATATTAAATATAATGTGATATTATATATTAGATTATAATACATTATATATGATAAATGTTAATAAGAAAAATTAATCTGAGAAGTGGTATGGTAATTAAAGGACTGATTTCATTGGGGTAGTCTACCTAATACAGAGATAATTTCAATTGGGATTTGAATGAAGAGATAGAGTGAGCTCTGCATATATCTGCAGAGCATGCCAGCTTAAGGAGAGAAACATGTGAGGGCCACGGGGTCCAGAGACTTTGACAATTAGCGAAACCATACAGAGCCCCATGCTAGGGGCACAGAGCACCAGAGGAGAGAAAAAAAGTCAGACAGGTGGCCCCAGGCAGGATTATGGCCAAGAGAGCATCCTGTTCCTACTGAAAACAAGTGATATGATCTCAGTTAGGTCTTTAAAAAAATCGTTCTTGCTGTTTTGTGGTGAACAGGAAGCAGGGAGATTGGCTACGGGCCAGAGATAATGCTATATTACATTAGAGTGCTCAGGATTTACTTACAGATAGAATTTGTATTGTGAAAGAAAGGAAAAAAGTCAATTATAGCAAGCCGGATTTTGGTCTGGGCCACCAGAAGAAAAAAACACCAAGAGAAAATCCATGGCCAAGTCACAGATGTTTTCATGCAGGACATCACCAACAATAGCAACTCTAAAACTCCCTCAAATGAATTTCTGAGGCCCAGATATCAAATCAGAACCTAAGTAAGAGAGGAAAACATGGCAGATACATCGTGGTGATGTTTGCTGAAAGACTGGCTTAAGGAACCTCCTTGGGGCTTACGAAAAACGGGGTAGTTTTTGGAAGAAGGTGCTAAGGTCCTGCAATCAGGTTTGGATGGATGGATGGATGGATGAAAGAAAGATTGTATAAAGAGAGGCAGAGAGAAACTGTGTGTGTGTGCGTGTATGTGTGTGTGTGTGTGTGTGTGTGTGTGTAAAAAGCAAAAGAGAGAGAATGGGTATGTTCCAAAATGTTAATGGTGAATGATTTTTATTTACACTTTTCCTCACTGCATGGGTATTAATATTATTAAATATGACAAAATGAAGGGTTATTTTTATTTATTTTTTTTTATTTTTATTTTTTTTTTATGAAGGGTTATTTTTAAAAACACAAGTACAGAAAAGAGTGGCTCTGCTACATCTCACATTTCCTAGGGGAATTAAATCACTATTTTACATTGCCATTAGACTTAATAATCCCTTACTCTTTTATGTAGACACCAAAGCCTAGTAGCAAAATGGATGTAACCCTCACTCAATGAAGCCATGAAATTAGAAAAGCACCCTCCATTATTTTATCTACAATATAAAATCCTCTCAATATTCTATCAGTTGTAAAACATATTGTTTCCATTGCTTCTTGGACCAACAGTTCTCTTCCCCCAAATGCATAGCTTCTCTGGCCTATATAAGAGGCCAGCCAGCCAACCCAAGGAAAGCAGAACCAATACTCCTAGTTCTTTTGGCACAAGTGAATGGGCATGAGAAGAGCCCGTATGGAATGTCTTAGTGATCATCCAAAGTCTAGGTGAACAAAAACAGAGAGAAAACCTAACCCAAGAAGATATTTCCTGTTGTGTTTAGGACCTCTTAGTGTGTTATGGAACAGATGGGTAAGGTACACTGAGAGTTAAGGAAGCTAGACCTGCTTTCAGTAAATAGTCCAGGCAGTCCAGGCTCAAAAACAGAAAGCCTCAGTGGAATCTGTGCTCCATGCCTTCCTTCCCCAATAGGATCATTAGGCTGCCTGTATGGAGCAACATACGGGAGCCAAGGATCCTTCTGAGTTCTACAGCTGGGGTATGGAAGCATTGCCCCGCTTGCCCCTGTAGAATATTACATCATGCTCAGAAGCATGAGGATGTCTTTGTTGCTGTCTTCCCTGCAGTACTTTTTGATCTCACTAGAAGAGCTGGAAAATGGTATTCTTATTCATATAAATGTATACTTCTGAAGCCCTACAATGTTATTTGTTTCAGTGATTTTCTTTTACCAGCAATGAAATCTGTGGGTTGATTATAGGCTAGGTCTCTAAAAAATTGAAAGGATTTCTTTTTATCCATTTTGCATTTGTATGCCTTTTCAGTTCCATAGGGAGTCCCCCTGGTTTCTATTCTGGGAGCAGGGTGAGAAACAGTTTTAGCTTTTCATTTGTAGGAAGAAAATCTCCACAGGTTGGAGGGTTCACTGGATACTTAAATTGATATCTTCATCATGGTTAAATTAAGCTATGCAAATCTTTCCATAATGCAACATGAAAATCCATTTTAAAAGCACATGCCAATATATGGATAGTCTTAGATTTTCCTCATCTTAGGAAGCACATAATATTCTTAACATTTAGTCAAATTTAGATGAAATTTAAACATTTTTTGCATTAGTGTATAGTTGATAATGTGTTATATTATCCAATGGTCTTTTTTTTACCTGACTTATCTTTCTCTACCAAGACAATGATCTGCAAAGATAATATAGATTTTACTAAAATCACTATGGAAGCGTAATAATTGCCAAGAAAGATAAACTTGCTAATCAGGTTGGGTGTTTTATGGGTGAAACAAAGATATTATACCTATAGAGAAAGGTGGTAAATTAATTAAAAGACTCTATTTATCTCAAATAAATACAGTGACTCTCATCTTTGCTCTCTGAAGGAGAAGACTATGCCTTAGTCGATTTTAGCATCCTCAACACTTAGCAGAACATCTAGTTGCCCAAGAAATAATCATATAGATTGGATGAATGGATGGATGAATGGATGGATGGATAATGAAGTAATGAGTCTTTTAGGGATTGGCTGATGAATGAGTGAAGACAAGTGCTTGTGAATCCAACATAGTATATAGTTTTAGAGTAGCATATCAGTCCTTTCTTTCTTCTTTATCTGAGGAAGAAGGTAAAAAGCACATAAAAAGAAAGCCTATCCCCCATGCTCACAAACAAAACAAGGATGTCCATTATCACTATTACTATTTAACATAGTACTGGAAATCTTAGCTTCAACAATCAGACAATAAAAAGAAATAAAAGGCATCCAAATTGGCAAGGAAGAAGTCAAGCTTTCATTATTTGCAGACGACATGATACTCTATGCAGAAAATCCAAAAGGCACCACCAAAAAATTGCTAGAACTAATAAATGAATTCAGCAAAGTTGTAGGATATAAAGTCAATGTCTAGAAATCTGTTGCACCAATATGATACACCAATAATGAAGCAGCAGAAAAAGAAATCAAGGAATCGACCCCATTTGTAATTACAGCAAAAACAATAATATACCTACAAATAAACCTCACTAAAGAGGTAAAAGATCTATACTCTGAAAACTATAGAGCACTTATGAAATTGAAGAGCACACAAAGAAATGGAAAAGCATTCCATGTTCATGCACTGGAAGAACAAACATTGTTCAAATGTCTAAAGTACCCAAAGCAATCTACACATTTAATGCAATCCTTATCAAAATACCACCAGCATTTTTCACAGCACTAGAACTAACAATCCTAAAATTTGTATGGAACCACAAAAGACCCCAAATAGCCAAAGCAATCCTGAAAAAGAAATACAAAACTGGAAGCAACACAATTCCAAATTTCAAGCTATATTACAAAGCTGTAGTCATCAAGATTGTATGGTACTGGTACAAAAACAGAATAGAAAACCCAGAAATGGACCCATAACTATATGGTTAACTAATCTTCAACAATGCAGAGCGAATATCCAATGTAAAAAAAAACAGTCTCAAAAAAAAAAAAAAAAGACAGTCTCTTCAACAAATGGTATTGAGAAAACTGGATGGCAACATGCAGAAGAATTAAACTGGACCACTTTCTTACACCATACACAAAAATAAATTCAAAATGGATGAAAGACCTAAATGTGAGATAAGAAACCATCAAAATCCTAAAGGAGACCATAGGCAGAAACCTCTTTGACCTTGGCTGAAGAAACTTGTTACTAGACATGTCTCCAGAGGCATGGGAAGCAAAAGCAAAAATGAACTATTCGGAAGTCAACAAGATAAAAAGCTTCTGCACAGTGAAGCTAACAATCAACAAAACTAAAAGGCAGCCTACATAATGGGAGAAGATATTTGCAAGAAACATATCTGATAAAGGGTTAGTATCCAAAATCTATAAAGAACTTACAAAACTCAACACCCAAAAAACAAATAATCCAGTTAAGAAATGGGCAGAGACATGAATAGACACTTTTCCAAAGAAGACATCCAGGTGGCTAACAGACACATGAAAAGATGCTCAACATCCCTCATCATCAGGGAAATACAAATCAATGAGATACCACCTCATATTTGTTGGAATGGCTAAAATTAACAACACAAGAAACAATAGGTATTGGTAAGGATGTGGAGAAAGGGGAACCCTTCTGCACTGTTGAGGGGAATGCAAACTGGAGCAGCAACTCTGGAGGATGGTATGTAGGTTCCTCAAAGAGTTCAAAATAGAGCTACCCTATGACTCAGCAATTGTACTGCTAGGTATTTACCCAAAGGACATAAAAATATAGATTCAAAGGGGTACATGCACCCCAATGTTTATAGCAGCATTATCAACAATAGCCAAACTATGGAGAGAGCCCAAATGTCTATTGACTGATGAATGGATAAAGAAGAGGTGGTATTTAGGACTATTACTCAGCCATCAAAAAGAATGAACTCTTGCCATTTGCAATGATGTGGATGGTACTAGAGTATATTATGCTAAGTGAAGTAAGTCAGTCAGAGAAAGACAAATACCATATGAAATTTGGTATATGTGGAATTTGAGAAAGAAAATAGGTGAACATATGGGAAGGGGAAAAGAAAAAAAAGGAGAAAAGGAAACAAACCACATGGGACTCTTAAGGATAGTAAATAAACAGAATAGATGGAAAGAGATGGGTGATGGGTATTAAAGAGGGCACTTGTGATGAGTACTGGGTGTTCTATGTAAGTGATGAATCACTGAATTCTACACCAGAAATCAATATTTCACTGTCTGTTAACTAACTAAAATTTAAATTAAAAAAATATGTAAAACTTAGGACAGTCTCAGTCACATAGCTGCGGGGAGAAAGCACATAAAGACATCTCAGTCCTGATTGGGAAACTTCTTAGTCTTGTCAAGCCCTCCAAGGATTTCAAGAGAAGGTTAAAATAAATATTTAACATGAGTTACAAATTAATAAATGAGGCCTATCCAATGAAGTGATAGAATCTTTTTTTTTTTTAAGTAGTAATTAGTTGGAGAATCCAAATAAAAGGAGACTCTTAGCTATCAGTGAAAAGATCGGGAGGAGGTAAGGGAAGTTCTCTGAAGAAACACTTAAAAATAGGCCTACATATGTGTAAAAGCTTTGTGGTTATGGGAAACTATATTTCTTCACTACTTGTAAGTTGGGGATTTAAATAGCTGAACACTGTTTAGGACCATGTGTGTTTACTTTTTCTTTCCTTGTAGGCAAACACAATAAAACAAAATGTTCCTTCTCTGTAAAATAAATTCTAACCTTGAGATTTTGTGATGTTTTACAAAAAGCAATGAGAGTTGATGGAGTTAAAATATACTACTTAGAGATTTTAGAGTCTCAAAAATGATTGTTCCTTAGGGAATGGTACCTCCTAAGTGAATCAGCATTTAATTGGAAACAGAAAATACCATTGTTAAAATTACTACAGACTCACTCCTCTAGGCACGTGCGCTCAAGTGTTATTCGCACGTACTTAGCAGGCTCTCTGGTGAGCTATGTGTGGCCATGTACCTGCCTTCTTTCTTCCCTTGGCATATACTTGAGCTATAAATATGTCACTGAAAATTTAGAAACCTGGGTATGATGCTCATAATAATAGCTTCTTTGTTTCTAGTCTATTGGGTGAGTGAAAATGGGTCTTCAAATAGTGAAACTATAGCACAATACTAAATACTTCATTTTTTTCATTTCAAGCAAAATCTATATGTATTGCAAAGGAAAATTCTGCAGACCTTGGTGATGAATGGACAGAGGACCAATAGGATACAAGAGTATTTAAATAGCAGCAAACCAATAGCTGGTGAGATTTTTTTTTTTCATTGTTTCTTGGGGGGGCTTGTGTTTAGGGAGTAGTTAATAGAGAAAAAACCTGAGAAAAAAATTTTAAATGTTAAATGGGTTGAAACTATGGAATCTCAGTAATAAAACATGGTTTCTCCTTGTTCCAGATATCTATCACTGCACAACAACCACCCCAAAAGGTAGTGGGGTTAAACTATAAGCATTTTAGGATACTCACAATTTTTTGGGTCAGGAATTTGAGAAAGGCACAGTAGAATGGTTAATCTTTGCTGCACAATGTCTGGGGCCTCAGCTAATTTGAATGGGTGAAGACAACTGGGAAAGCTCAGTTGGTCATATGTTTAGGGTCTTAGTTCCACCTGTTGGTTGGGTTCATTGATTCTTTTTCATTTTGTGTCTACTGGCTCTTTTACTCACCTAACACCTAGGCTTGGCTGCTGGAATAGCGGGGACTATTTGTGTATCTTTCTCCAGGTGACCTGTCCACATGGCTAGCCTGATTTTCTCTGCAATGCAGCAATCTCAAAGAAATGGGACTGCTTACATAGAGGTTGTCTTCCCCAAGTGCAAACATTTCAAAGTGGGTTGTCCTAGCCTTAGAAATTCTAGAAAAGCACTTCAACCAGTCTATTGGTCAAATCAAGTCATTAAGGAAAGGCCAGATTCGAAAAGATGCACATCTCAAAAAGAAAAATAAAATAGGCACATACATTTAATCCATTGTACCCCTAGAATAATCCTATTTAATTTTGAAAGTTTTACAAAAAGAATTAAAGGTAGGGGGAAAAAAGGCCTGGCATAATCAAGCCAAAAGATAGATTATGTTCCAGTTTAAGGATATCCTTTATCCTAGTAGTCCCTATTAAAATGAGAAAAAGGTAATTATTGGGGCCCCTGGGTGGTGCAGTTGGTTGAGGGACTGCCTTCAGCTCGGGTCATGATCCCGGAGTCCCGGGATCGAGTCCCGCATTGGGCTCCCAGCTCCATGGGGAGTCCGCTTCTCACTCTGACTTTCTCCCTTCTCATGCTCTCTCTCACTCTCTCTCTTTAAAAAAAAAAAAAAAGAAAGAAAAAGGTAATTATTGGTAGTTTAGTTGTCTGGTCCACATGTATACTTTATGCAATAGAAAAGTAAATAGCATGGAATACAAAAACAAATATATAAACCTGGCATATTTAATCCACATAAAAGTGTAAAGATTTTTCCTAAAGTAGTGATGACCTCCTAATTTTCTGTTTTCCCTCATTCGAAACACTCTGGGCTTATCTAGTAAAAGAGTCTGTAATTTCTTCTATTAGGATGTATCTAAATGTGCTGTGATTAAAGGGGCTGTATCTCAAATGTGTCCTAATTCAACTGTATCTGTGAATTTTGCAATTTGGCTCTTATGAACTCTGACAATATGTAAAATTACACCTATGGAATTACACATATTGCATGGAAATTACACTTATTGAGCTTTTAGTCTGTGCCAGGAAATATTTTAAGTACTTAATACCTATTAACTTATTTAAATTTCAAAATGGCCCTAGGAAGTGAGTAGTAGTAGTATCTCCATTTAACAAATAAGGTATCTAAAGCACAGCAAAGACCTTGCCCAAGATCACAAGGCCAATAAGAGGCAGGGCTGGGATTCAAATCAGATAGCTAGCTTTATCTAATATTCTAACCACTACAGTGTCCAGTACTATGTAAGCTGCTTGGGTATTCCCCCAAAGTAATGGTTGGAGCCAAAATTACTTTATGTAATCTTTTTTTTTTTTTTTAAAGATTTTATTTATTTATTTGACAGAGAGAGAGATCACAAGTAGCGGAGAGGCACGCAGAGAGAGAAAGAGGGAAGCAGGCTCCCTGCCGAGCAGAGAGCCCGATGTGGCGCTCGATCCCAGGACCCTGAGATCATGACCTGAGCCGAAGACAGAGGCTTTAACCCACTGAGCCACCCAGGCACCCCTACTTTATGTAATCTTACTATTTGTGATGTGTCCTTCTGTATCTAAAATCTTGTTTCTGAGGAACAAATCCTTTACATTGTCTCTATAACCTAAAATCCTACCAATCACAGACAGAAAATATAACCTGGAAAAACAATATAATATGGGGTAAATTTTGTATGGTTTCTAAGTAAGAGAGTATTAAACATGTATTAGAACATATTTTGGTCATCTGTTAACTGGAGCCAATTTGCCTGGCTCTAGCATTAAAATCCTGCTGAGCACCAAAGACCCACACAGGCTAGATATGGTTACTTATATTTAGATATGAAGAATAATCCTCATAAGCAAACATCAAGGATTTTAAGAGACCACACTTCCTGTTGACATATACACACAACAGAATGTGTGAGTCACTGTATGAGGCTAAAAGTACAAGTTGATTTTAATTATTTCCAGAATGTCCCTGTACTAGCAGTTACCATTAGCAGATCAAACATACAGAAAGGCAACTATCAAACAGATGATTTTTATAGAAAATTAAATAAAATTCAATTAGATATAGTTCTAGATAACAGGGAATAGGGGTATGGGCCAGACTGGACAACTATCAGTATCAGCTTGGGGTGTTGAATACATCCTAAAGTATATGTTATTTCTCCTGCCAAGAAGATACAAGAAAAGTAACAACAAAGAGTAAAAATCAGGAAGACCACATCAGGACCGACAACCTGCTGAAGACTGAATGAGAAACCAGAGATATATAAACACAGTACACAGCCAGAGAGTGAACAGGTCACTCTCAGGCTCAGCTTAGGAGTTCTGAGAACTGCAGGAAGGTTCTCCACCGCCATATTGCCTATTGTCATTTGCCCAATCGTAGTAAGTGAGCATGAGGTTTTTCCAAAGTCCAAAGGCTCTTGTACTTGATTCAGAGCTCTATCCTTCGGTGTCGCATGGGGCAACTGAAGGATGCCAGCAGTGGTCGTGCCAATTTCAGGGCAACCTGAAACAAGGTCCTACTGCTTGAGGAGAAGCATAATCTTAATCATCTTTAAATTAAAATTCTGACTACTGGTGAGTTATTTTGCTTGAACAGGAGACCAGATGCAAACCTCTTAGGACCTTTTCCTGCTGAGTCAAAGAACCTCTGGATGAAATAACTCCCTAACATCCCCTTTTGAGGGGAGCATTTTCTTTTTTCTAATTGTCTCTTGGTGCTTGAGTCCTCTAGCTATAGGCCTTCTCTGGGAGCTTCAGAACTCTCCCACTCAAGTTTTATCCTACTTATGGTTGAAGAGTATATGGGAGCTTTCACTTGCCTATTATAAATTCAGTTTATACTGGTATCCTCGAAGTGGGAGCCTCTTCGGGGAACATAAGTGGATAGAATGCATATATTTCACTTTGCACCTTTTATTTTCCGAGTTTAAAAAAATCCCTTACTTTTTATACTGCTTTATATTAGCCTCTCTAAGATAACTTGAACCATTTTCTTTGCCCTTTTATTGAAGCCAATGGGGCATTGCAAATTATCATTGTACTACTGAGTCAGTAATAGCCATAGAGTTTTAAAAAGCATTATTAAAGGCACTAATCTGAATGCACATCAACTACTTTTCTCATTTGAATAATACAGCCATGTAATTTTTTAAACTGTATTAAAAATGCCCAGTTTAAATTACAGAATACAGTTACACTTGTGAGGCTCTGACATGGGTTTTCTGCAGCAAGGATTTGCTTAATTTTTGTTTTTACAACGCTTTCAAAATAAATCACAAAAGAAAATGATTAATAAGCAAATTCTGAATCAAGTTTTTAATTCTATATGCTGATGGAACTGTCTTAAAAATTGCATATGTCAAAGACCATCATAATTCTCTGTGCACTCTAGCCAGAACAGAGAAGGAGACCTACTCTCTTTTCTCCATTACTCCAACAATCCCCAAATAGACTAAGACAATAATAACTAATATTCATTTGCTCAATAGATGAGTGGCACTATGCCCTATGCTATCAATCATCTTATTTAATCTCCCAAACAATCCTGAAATGAAGGAAATCCTTTTGCTCTTCCCTCTGCTTTCTACTCACCTAATTGTCACCATGATATGTATCCCAGATCCTGCGTGCCACCTTGCTGGCTAAGGTCAAGTTCAAACTCTACTACTGTGGAGACACCAGACTCGGGTTAACAATGAATGGTTTGCGGGCTTTGTAGGGATCTGACCAGAGCTGTGTTTCAAGAATCCATCCCTGGGAGGCAACAATCAAATGCATTTTAGAGAACATTTTTAGATAGAAAACTCACCACAAGGCTATTAAATAGTTCGGTAATGACATAATGAGGCTGCAACTCTAGGAGAGGGAAGAAAAGAAAGGAACAGGGACGAAGGAATTGTTGTACATTAGCACTCAGAGGGGAACAGCTTTGAAAGGCAGGAAACTAGATGAACAGCCCTGGTAACGGAAGTGCTACTGGAATGGTGTACTTGGACTACAGTGAAGATGATGGTGAGGTTTCTCTTAGATACACTGGCTCAAAGTTCTGATGAAACCTGCCGGTGGAAATGCCTGATATTTCCTTTTTGATTACAGGAGTGAAATGAAAGCAAGGTGTGACTGAAAGGAAAATCAGGGAAGAGCAAAGGGCAAGCAAAAAAAAAAAGGGACAGACAAGAGGTAGAAGATGGGAAAGTGTCTACTGCTTTCCTACGTGCAAGGGAAGGTTCTCCATCTTTTCTGCACCACCACAGAATCTTCTGTTCCAAAAGAAAAAAAAATGATGTGACTTTACCAAATCACCAAGCAGGATGGCCCTTTCAACAAATCACACAACTAATTAAAACTCTCTGGCAATGACGATGGGGCACAGAACACTAAGCATCACCTAATTTATTACTTCCAAGACCCTCAAAAAAAAGAAAGGAAGGAAAAAAGAGAAGGAAGGAGGAATGGAGGGAGAGAAGGAAAAAAAGGAAGAGAGAAAATGACAGAAAAGGAATACAGACCTGTTTTTCTTTGGCTTTACTGTTAACGAGGTGATGAATTAGATTTGTTTGCTCTTTTAGAGATAACAGGGCTTATGAGAAAGCACATAACTTGCCTACTTTTTTTCTGATACATGTAGATCTCGAATTTTTCAGTATATTGAACCTTTTTTTTTTAATGTTTTCTACTAATGGACATCCAGGAGGATCTCGAAATGGGAAAGACTACTTGATGATAATTCAAAATCTGTTTATACCCCTTCCCTTTATAAGATACCTGGAAGGTAAAGTTCTTTGATTGCTGCCCAGAAGTCTCTCCACAGAAGTGGGAACATACGCACATACCCAAAAGCAGCCCCAGCTTCACCTCTGGCTTCATTCTTCCCAGGATCCTCTTTTACTATTAGGAATGTTCTTGGTATCCCCTTTCTTAACAGAACAACACTGCTCTTTCCCATCTAAAATAAAGATTTCTACTGCTTTGTTTGCTTTGGTAATATTTTTGTCTCAGAATGAAATCATCAGCTTCTGGAACCATTTTGAAACTTTCTCAAATATTACAAATTTGAGATTGGTGAACAACCACAAGTATTTATCAAGCCGCCATCCACCCCTTTGCACACCCCTAAGCACGAGGTGATAAAGAAAAATCATTCAACCCAATTGTGCAATTCTTTGCTTAGGCTTCCTCATGCAAATTTAAGATTGATTATATTGCCACTGAAATGATATTAAAATGAAGCAAAGGCCAGAGTAACTAGGCAGAAAACTTAGACCAGGTGTTTCAGGCAAAAGTGAAAGAGGCCTTTTATTCCAAGAAGGCTGAGTGTGTTTTTTGTTTGTTTTGTGGCAGTAATTTGAGAACACTCTTGACTTTTCTGCAAACCACCTGAGTGACTGTCTCATTGGTGGGTTCATTCAGGTACCCAATTATTTTCCTAAAGGATGGATTCCCCTCAGGAAAATTCAAACTGGTGGAATGGAATTCAAGTCTTTGTTTCTTTCGTGGGGAAAGTTCTTTGCCTGCTAGGCAGCATGGAATGGTAGAAGGAGCATAGTACCAGAATTAAAAACAAACTGAATAATAGTCCCAGCTCTGCCCTACGAGCAGTTTGCCGCAGTTCATTCATTCAGCAAATACATGTTTAGTGTGTATAATTTTGAAGGTGTAGTGCTAAGTAGCAGAGGTGGGAAGCGGCAAATGCATTTCCTACCTTCAGGAAAGGCAGACAGGCTCTTGGGTGCTATTCACTGTGTTGAGTGCTACAGTAGTTAAAACCGTAAGGAATGCAATAAAGCCCCTGAGGACACTCCCTGAAGAAGAGGGAATATTTGGGCTGAGATTTGAAAAATGAGTAGAGACCTGAGAGATTTCACTTTTATCATCTGTAAAATAAGAGGCCTGGATTTCTCCCACAACTGCTTCCAGGGGGTTATTGGTGTAACACCCACGTAAAGAGACCTGGCTCAAGGTCAGGCACCACGTTAGTTCTTCACTATCTCTTTCCTTTTCTCTGAGAAGCCTATACTTATTCACTGGTCATGCATTTTCTGTAGCTTTCTTCCCATGTGAAAATAAACTTTAATAAATCCTATGCAAGAAACTAAGTTTCCCCCAGTTTCCCTGTTGTTTTGCTTTGAGTTTTTCTAATGGCGCGGTTACCTCTTTTTTCTCCCAACTGCACTGTAAATTGCTACAGGGCCACCCCCCTGCTCCGTGCTTCCTTAGTATCCCCCTGACTGCTTAGCAAAATGTCCGTGCACTGTAGGAACTTAATTAGTGCTCATGAAAGAAAGAGCCGGAGCAGGCATGTAGCTTGTTCTCAACAAATTATATGCAATTGGATCAACAAGTAGACTAGAAGTAAATACCAAACAATGGCGACAAATATTCCAGAGCTGAAAACATTTCATGACTAGCAAGTAGTAAGAGTCAGCCTGAAAATTAATCCTCCGTTTATTGCCATTTTTGCTCTGATTGGTATCTTTAAAAGTCAGGGTTATTAGCATGCAGGTTTACAATTATGCTGTGAGCTTTGGGCCTGGTAATGTCCTGTCATTTTACCTCTAGGGATTTATGTCTGATTCCTGCTACATTTGTGAGCACCCGTAGGACAGAATGACAGCCATTCATGTCTCGCCAGCAGATGACGGTGACGATATTATCATTTCCACAGTCAGTCTGGTGTTGGTAGTTTGAACCCCATCATGTCTATCAGAGACAAAAATAATAGAAACTAATATTTGAAAACTCAAGTGTATTGTGTTTAGCATCATTATTGCCAATTTTATGGCAAGTGCTCTGACATTTAAGTGAGTTCCCATTTACAATATTGCCACCATTATCTCCTCATTTTGTAATTGCTTTTGGATACTAATAAGGTTTAATTTCTGATATTACTTCTCAATAAAAAAGGAACTCATGTATTAGATTTATGGAAAATTATCCTAGGGATTTTAGACTGTTATTTTAAAGTTGGAAGTGCTCAGTGCAGCAAGAGGTCCTACTGTCAGCTGCTGTATCCCGCATGAGTTACATGAATTTCTTGGGCTATTCAGCCATAGGGGCTAATTGCATTCTGGGGGTAGTGACTCCTGTCTTGGGGTTGTGGAATAAATGCATAATCAAGTATTCTGAAATGAGCAGTTTATCTGGCTATTCCTAAGAGACCCTTTGACTCTGAGATGGATACGGGACATCTGCCCCAGCATACTTGCCTCATCTCAAGCTCTGACAGAAAGCGCCACTGAAGTGTGGGATTTTCACTAGCTGGCGTGATGTCAGTCAACTGAGGAATACATTTGAGAGGGCAGCAAACCAAGGCTCTGCCGTCTGACAGCTTTGTTTCCACGTGATTGATTGGCCAGGGGATCAACAAGGCAGCTATCACACATGGTCTAAACATTCAGCTGTAGGACTTGGTGTTTAGGAAGGCAGAAAATTTCTTCTGTTTGGCCCGTGGATTAGAACCCAGTACAGAGATAGGGGTCCCCCCCCCACCTTCCAGAACATTCTTAAATTAACTTTATAATTAACATTATAATGGTTTCTGAGCAGCCTTGTCGAGCCTAGATCTTTCTTCCATCCAAAACCATTCTGCTTCATCATGTATATCAAATGCAAGGAAATATTTCCCAAGCTCTATAATTCTGTAGGGTTCTCTGGAGGATATCTCATTCATCTTTTGGATATAACAATCAGTACTTAGCTATTTTCCAGGCCTGACTTGAGTATTACCTTAACCCTCAAAAAGTCGTGAGTTGGTACTTACTTTTTTTCTTTAGACCACAAAATATGAGTTCTGAGGACACCAAAAGATAAGGGGTTGAAAGCAGAACTTTGAATAAAATTTTTTCTTCTTGCATGGTTCTATAGTAAATCCTATAGAAATAGCTTTTCCCTGTAGCCTGGCTTCCCTCTACACAATAATCCATCTACTAAATTCTGGAAATAGGACTGTTATGGATCAAAAAATTGTGTAAATACATCTTTGCTCTAACTGTTGAGAAACTAAATTTAACAAACATTGGGCACAGAAGGAGAGGAGATATGTGACATGGTTAAGCAAAAGAACGTTGCTAAATAAATAAAAATCAAACATTATTTGCTTAAAACCGGATAATCTAAGCAATTCGGGAACCTGTACCATGATTTTCAACAAATCTGACTCTCCATTTGTTTCCCTGACTCAAGTGTTTTATCCATGTTTTAAACACTAGAAGAAATCTAGCAAGACAATGGGAGAAAAAACCTAATGTGGCCAGGGAGCATTTCACTAACAGCCTCAGGTTTAATAAAAAATTCTTCCTGCTTCTCAGCTAATATTTAAGGATTATAACTGTAATCTCTGGATCATCTATTCAATCATTTACATGTAGATAAGAGTAAAAATGTTCCACAACGACCCGTTGAGATAAGGCATCTTCACATTTCAGTGAATAACCAAGGAAAAACCCTGCAGCTTTCAGCGGGCAGTTCACAGGAAGTTTCTGTGGAGTTTCTGAGGCTGTCAGACTACTATCTCCTCTGCCTGTCCATTTCTATAGCAGCTTTGTTGTGTTTTATGATGATCGTCTCACCCCCTTGAGATCAGCCATAGGAAAGGTACAATAGAAGCATTATTTGTATTGTTTGGTTTTGTATGAGACACACATTGGGAAGCCACTACTTCGTGGAACAGCATTTGCAGGAGGTCTCCAGGGGGCACCTCTTACCAATCTTGCTGGCTCAACCCAAGGCTGAATGACAATAAAGAATGGGAAAAATTAAAAGGAAAGGTGCTTTAATTGAACCTGTATTTGTGGAAATGTGATATAGACCTAGAAAACACCTTTTTTAGTTCCTAGAATGAGAAAGAGGGCTTCTCCAGAGGCCCTCTGCAATGACAGCCAAATCATTACAGACGAAAACAAATGCCCCCCATTAGCTGGAGATGTACTTCAAAAATTCTTCTGTAAGAAAAATGCTTATTCTTCCATTGACAATAAAATAAGGTAATGGAAAATACAATGAGAAATAAAATAAAGTAGAGAAGATCTGAAATAGGAGTCAACAAAATTTCTCAGTAAAAGCCTTCGGCTGGTACATGGTCTCTGTTACAACAATCCAACTACCATTACTGCACAAAAGGAGCCATAGAAAATAACATGAGCATATGGGCACAGCTTTGTTCCAAGAAAATTCAGTTATAAAAATGGGTTGGATTTGACTGAGAAAATGGTAGTTTACTGACCACTGATCTAAATTATTTTCTAATCCAGTTACTCACTCTGAATTTGAAGGTAGGTCTAAAGTAATGAAGTAAGTTAGCAAACACGTCTGAAATCCAGATATTTTGAGGTTGGGTCTCTTGCCCCACAGTAACATTGTCACCACGCTCTTACCAAACCTCGCTTGAAAAACTTGGACGTTACTGGGGAACAGCTGAGAGGACTGGCACCTCAGCGCCTTTATTCCTCCAGAACCACGCAAGGAAAGTCATCTTCTCCCCAGCTGCTAACAAAACACCTTACAGCTGAGCTATGGTGGGAAAAAACACTGGATTTGGAATCAAAAGTTCTGAATTTGCACCATCTTGGTCTCGTTCACTAGGGACGTGTACTCGGGCAAGTCAGGACGCCCATAGCTTTCATTTTCCTCATCTCTAAGAGTCAATATTTAACTCAGTAGGAATCTTGTCAGGATCAAATGAGAAAATTTGCCTAAAATCCCTTATTAATTACAAGGGACTAAACAAATATGAGCTATGTCAATATATCAACAAAATATATAGATAAACGGATGGCTGCCTTCAGGTAAGCTGTGATCAATAGATTAGGTGATGGGTTGTGATAAGCAAACAGACAAGTCCCATGTGTGCATACACCAGCTGATTTTACCATACTTCACGGCCTAGTCTTGACAAGAACACGTGTAAATATATTGTTAAAAATCTAATTAATTTCTTATACATCCAATCATGAGAGTGTCAGGAAAGAATCCCTAAAGTTTTTAGGAAATTTAATGATATATTCTATAAGGTTAAGAAAGAAGCAACCTTTTTTGGTGTTTGAAAGAAAGCCTGTCACTGTGCCTCTCAGTTTGTAACAGAATACAAACTAGTCCTGGATTCACAGATGACTCGTTGAACCAGAGTGTGTGGGAAATTTCCCAGGATTGCACTGAAAAAAATTCCCTAAAACTTCTCCCCTCATAGATTTACAATCATTTGCTTCTCTAGAGCAGTGTTCAAACCACACATGGCTCTCTTCTATAAGGGGTGTTTTGTGAGGACATTCTGAAGTAGGAAAAGGAAAAACAGCATTGCTGTATAATCTGGTTTTGGTTTCTATTTGTGCTGATCACGGTAAGCATTAGGAAGCATTCTAGAGTCTTTTGATCTGTTCACTTTAATCCAACTGTCTTTTTTAGAGTTCCTCCACTTGTATCATTGATTTTAGTTCTATCACTCCAAAAAAAAAAAAGCATAGGATCTATTATAATTAAAAGCAAAACCTTTTTATTTGAAGACATATTCTTGCTCCCCATGGCTTCCAATACTGTCTGTGAGCTCCAAAGAAATATTTTGGCCTAAACCTTAGGGATCATTGCAATTCTGAAAGCCAATCAGCTACCATCCTGACCCAGTTGAGATCAGTCTAGAGGTACCTTCTCCATGTAAAAGACTTTTAAGCATGGGGAAGTGCTGATAGGGAAAAAGGAAGAAGTGAAAGAACACAGAAGCAGAAGACACTTGCTCTTCACTCAAAGCACAGCATGTTTTGTAAGACAGAACAGGAATTGGTGAAACCATATATAACAAATGGAGTAAAGAGCCTTGGTCTAAAACCAAACATACCGCTAATGTGCTGGGTACCTTTGTGCCCATCCCTTCACTCTCTAAAATAACTTCCTCTTCCTCACCCGTCTAGAGGGTTTGGACTGCATACCCAATCTGCTATCTTTATTGTTTCACAGATTCATGATTCCAGGGATTTTAATAGGGACTTAACACAATGAATTACAGAAGGTTAACTGGGGAGATTCCCCTCTGTGTATTGTGGTGTGATAAAAGCAAGTGCTTAGGCTTACTGACCTAAGTTCTGCCTTATAATGTAGTTTCTTCTTTAACACAGACCTTTAGCTATATAATGACTCTACAATACACATGCGAATGCTCAGACTGGCTCCATGGAGAGTTATCTTTCCTAGGCCTTCATTCTTTCCAGAGAAGAAATAACTCCTTCTTGATGCCCAGAATTATGTCCTCACTTTCCCAGGGCTAACGGAATGCTCTTGGTAAAAGGTTGTGTGGGCTTTGATTGGCTGCGCATTGGGGGTAGCACACAAAAAATATAATGGTAGGACTTGAAAATCATGGGCTTGGAAGAGTAGTCCATAAAAGACATTATATTTTATATTTAGAAGCAGAATTTTAGACTTTATAGATAATTGATTATCCAGACATAGTAACTCTTTACACAATGATAAAAACAATAGACAATGTATACTTATACTATTTATTACATAATCTAAATACTTGGAAACTGGAATAGAATCACCACCAAACAAGTCTTAACAACTCTGATATCGCACAATAATGTCATGTATTTATTTATTTATTTATTTATTTATTTATTTATTTAACAAGGAGACAGAGAGAGAAGGGGAAAGGAACAGAGGGAGAGGGAGAGAGAGAATCTCCAGCAGGCTCCACGCCCAGTGTGGAGCCTGACATGGGGCCTGATCTCACAACCCTGGGATCATGACCTGAGCCAAAATTAAGAGTCAGCCGCTTAACTGACTGAGACACCCATACCCAGGTGCCTCTCATGTTTTAATTTTTAAAATAACCAGCCCCTGACCCCCCTCAACAATTGAGTCAGGACCTTTGAATTCGAGACTTGTGTCCCAGAGAGTGGCACACACAAACACCAAAATGCAAATGGTGCACAGGGAGGTTGGCTACCCCGCTGCCCCCATCTTGTTCTGCTAACAGACACAAGAAAACATTTGTAGATGCCTCACTTTTCCTATACAAGTGTTCCTGCCTTCATCAGCACATAGTCCAATAAGAGAACAATTTTACATCATTTTTCAAGTTTTCGTTGAATTACAAGGAGCACGGGAGGAGAAGTCCACTAGCATTTATCCTTTTTGGGAAGGACAATGTTGCCTGGAAAAAGGCAGTCAGGGAGGCTGCTCCATGTGGCCTCTGAGACCCCTGGAGCTTTTTTCCTTTCTCACTAACTCATGTTTTACCGTCTATAGAAAGGAGGCAGTGTTTGCCTCCGACCACCCCAGAAGAATGATCTGAGTGAAAATATAATTAAATATGTGAGTTCCTCAGAGTCCTTTTTCGAAAGGAAGGTATGATGTAAAAATTAAGACATCATGATGGTTGCTGTGGTTGTTACCACTACTGTTATTCGCTGTTGTAGTACAATATCCCTGTCACTCTGTTAGCAATCTTCTTGGGACCAAAAGTGACAGGTGTAAAATGATTTTTTTTAATGTCACACTTGCTTTGTCTTGTAAAGAAAAGTCTATGAGGACCTCAGAGGAGGCCAAAAATACTGTATTGTAAGTCAAGTCCCTATACCCTCAGATCTAATGCACACACTCATTGTTTCCCCTTCTCCACCCCTTCAATTACCATGCCTTTTCACTGAAATATAATGTAAAGCTTCAGCTCATTTGAATAGTGTTATAAAACACTGGAGGGACTCTCTTTAGAGCATTAAATTGTGTCAGCCCTTCCTGACTTCAGCTCTCCTGAATCTCAGAATGATTTCTGTCTTGCTTCTAGAGGACAAGGTCCATTTCATGTGTGTCCTTTGCAGAGCCGTGGAACAGGTACATGGTAGTAACTGATGCAATGCGCCATTGAAGGAGCCCGTGTTCCGACTCAAGTCCTTTCTCCTTACGCTTACAATGAAAGAAACTGGACTGAGTCCTTCTACAATCTTTTCACTTCAAACATTGTTGCGACCGTATAATTATTTCCAAAAAACCCAATAGGATGTTTTTTTTAAAAAGCAGAACTGTGACTAAAATCCAATTTGAAGAACAAGCCAAATATCATTGGCTAAAATAGCAAGGAAATCTTTGACTAGTTTTAAGAGTGTGTATGGGAACATAGGGGCTTTCCCCTGATGGATATTAAAACACATGATAATATGATAATAATTAAGGCATTGTCATTCTGGCCCAAAATATATGTATTTATACAATGGAATAGAACAGATAGCACAAAAACCCGATTTATGTCTATAAAAGAAGCAATAAGAAAATGATGAGCATAGAAATTATTATAGTGATTGAAATGTTTATCTGCTTTTTTTCGATTTTTTATTTTATTTATTTATTTTTTTAGAGATTTTATTTATTCATTAGAGAGAGAGAGAGAGCACAAGTAGGAAGAGCAGCAGGCAGAGGGAGGGGGAGAAGCAGACTCTGCTGAGCAGGGAGCCTGATGCGGGGCTTGATCCCAGGACCCTGGGATCACAACCTGAGCTGAAGGCAGCCGCTTAACCAACTAAGCCACCCAGGCACCCCATCTGTCTCTTCTTTTTTAAAAAGATTTCATTTAGTTATTTGAGAAAGAGAGCACATGAGCTGGGGGAGGGGTAGAGGGAGAAATAGGCGTCCTGCTGAGCAAGGAGCCCAATGTAGGGCTAGATCCCAGAACTCCAGGATCATGACCCCAAGGCAGACATTTAACCAACTGAGCCACTCAGGTGCCCCTGTTTATCTGTTTCTAATTGCTACTCACAGTATATAGAAAATATATTTTCCAAGTCAACAAAAGTGTTGTTTGAACATGCTATGGTTATCTTCTTTTATTTAAATATACTGACTAGTAGTAGAATTAGTATTGGTTTTACTATTTCTATGCATTGATTGGAACTTCCAGAATTGTGATGAACAATGGCAATGATGGGAAATACCCTTCTGACTTTCCAACTAAGTGGATATTGGTTGTTAGTTTTAAACACCTTTCTTTTATTGTGTACGAGAGGTACTCTTTCTCTTGCTTACCAAAACTGTATTTTGATTCATGAATCTATGTTGCATCTACAAAAAACTTTTCAGCATCTATCAGAGGGTTTTTACATTTTTTTTTCCTTAAGATCATATGATCTGATGAATCATGGTGACAGGTCATATCCTTAAGTTTCTAGATTAACCTGCACTAAAAAAATAAATAAGTAATTTGTACTAGATGTCATTTTTATTTAAAGTAATAAGAATTTGATAAAGACTGCATTTAACATTTTTCATCTATAGTCATAAGTAAAATTAGTTTATGGTTTTCTTTTTGCATAATTTTCCTGTTAGTCCAAGTATTAAGTAGCTGATTTTTCATGCCAGAACTATGGCTCTTACCTAGCTAAGGTACCATGACCATTCAATGAGGAAAGAACAGTTTTCAGCAAATGATATTAAGTAAACATGATAAAACCACATGCAAAAGAATGAAGTTAAACCCTTACCTTACACTATATACAAAAATTAACTCAAAAAAAGAGATCAAAACCTAGATATAAGAACTAAAGCCATAAAATTCTTAGAAGAAAACACAGGGGAAAATCTTCATGATATTGGATTTAGCAATGATTTCTTGGATATGACAACAAAAGTATATGTAACAAAAAGAAAACATAGTAAAAAAGGAAAAGAGAATAAAAAGAAAACAGAAAAAATAGGAAATTGTACTTAATCAAAATTAAAAAAAAACTTTTGTGCATCAAATGACTCTATCAACAGAGTAAAAGAGCAACCCATAGAATGCAAGACAATATTTGCAAATCATATATCTGATAAAGGATTAATATCCGAACATATAAAGAACTCATACATCTCAACAACACTAAAACCCAATTTAGAAATAGTTAAAGAACTTGAATAGACATTTCTCCAAAAGATGATACATAAATGACCAATAAGCATGCGAAAAGATGCTCAACTTCCTAATCATTAGGAAAATGCAAATCAAAACCACAATGAGATACCACTTCACATGCATTAAGATGGCTACTATGTACAAAACAAAACAAAACAAAACAAAACAAAAAGAGAAGTTGTTGGCAGGACGTGGAAAAATGAGAGCCCTGTGCTTCACTTGTGGGAATGTAAATGATGTAGTCGCTGTGAAAATCAGTGTAGTGGTTCCTTAAAAATGTATACATAGAATTACCATATGACCCAGCAATCCCACTTCTGAGAATTTACTCAAAATAACTGAAATAGGAACTGGAACAGATATTTGTACACCAATGTTCAGACCAGCACTATTTACAATAGCCAGAAGATGGACACATTACAAATGCCCATCAATGGATGAATGAATAAACAAAATATGGCATATCCATACAATGGAATATTACTCAGCCTTAAAAATGAATGAATTTCAAAGACATTAAGCTAAGTGAAATAATCCAGACACAAAAGGATAAATGTTGTACCAATTCACTCATATGAGATACTTAGATTAGTCAAATTTATAGAGATAGAAAATAAAATGGTGGTTGTCAGGGCCTGGAAGGAGGAGGAAATTGGTATCACTGCTTACTAGATAATGAGTTTCAGTTTGGGAAGATGAGAAAGTTCTGGAGATGGACGGTAGTGATGGTTGCTCAACAATATGAACAACTTAATGCCATTGAACCTCGCCCCTAAAAATGGTTAAAATGGTAACTCTCATGTATATTTTACCACACACACACACACAAGCACTCTAAACTGCTTGAGGGCAGGGATTGATTATGTCCTACTTCTCTACATATAAAATGTTGTCTACACATCACGGCCTCTGGTATCAGATGGGGCAAGTTTTGAAACCCAGCTATTTTACTTACTGTCTGTTTGACTTAATTAGTAACTTCTCAAAACCTCTGTTTCCATATCTATAAAACTACAGTTATATTACCTACCTTGTGTGCTGACATGAAGAATAAATGAGCAGTATATGAAGAAAATCACTTACTTATGAGGCTGAGAAGTGGTAGGTATCAAATAATTGTTCACTACCATTCACTACTTATCCTCGAACTCAGCATGACCGACACAGTTCTCACCTCTGACAGCACCTGTGTGACGAGGTATGATGCTGGCCTTGATTTTCTGTCTAGAAAGTGGGAACTATGTAGGCCAGATCAGAGTCGTCATGATTATCAGGTCGTGTCATTAAATCTCATTTAGTCAAATGAGATTATGAGAAAAGGTTTATAAGTTATGGGACTTTATAAAAATAAGATATTTCACTGCAGAACGATAAAAAAATACATTAGAAAGTAATGCAAAAACTGTTTTCAAAGAATGCTCATATTTGGCACAAAGAACATTTTTTCAACATTGATTTTAAATCTAAAAACACATTTCAAAAGAAAATATACAGGAACCTCCAAATCTGGAATTACAATATTCAGGTTTCCCAGACATACATGAAAAGACTGATCATCACACACAAAATAAACACATATTTCACAATGGTACTTATGCTTATGAAAAATAACCCAAATACTTATCATTCTGAAATGATTGCTTACACGGTACTTTATGACCAAGGAAAAACTACCTCTGGTTTCATCATATACTCAGCCTTGATGAGATTTTCTTGAAAGAGCTAAAGCCCCCACAGTTGAGTGAAACCAGATGCTCGGTGATCAACTGAAGGCATCTGGTTTTCAAAGGCAGCATTTTGGAGGTTTTCCTCTACCTAGAGGAAAGCGCTGGCAAGAGGCGTTCTGTATATGCACCTTCTTCTCCAGGGCAGCAGAGGGCACTCCAACTCCACGGGAGACGGAGCTCTTCGCCCTCCTCAGCTCGTTTTACCTTCCTGGCCTTGCTGACTAAAGACATGTGAAACCCATACCAGCAGAACTCCCCGGTTCTCACTACCAAATTCCACTGAAAACCTATTTCCATTCCCTGAGAAGTATCAGCACACTTAAAAGGAGTAAATGCGACTTGGTGAAGGGAAGTTTTGTGGCACACCACACATCAGGCTGCCTCGGGCCTGACCAACTTCCTCTCACACCTCTTATATCCCAGACATTAGACCAGGTCTGAGGCAGAAACTGTGAAGGAGTGACCAGTACTTCCTCCCATCCATAAGCCCCAAAGAAATTTCACTCAGGAATATTATGTTCCAGCCCAATAGCATGGACCTGGCAGCCTGGCTGAGGATTATCACCGGTTCTCAGTAAGTCCCACTGGTAGAGGCAATAGGCTGGGCAAGCTCATCGCACACTGTCGGGAAAGGTTGGGACAACACGTCCCAAAGCAGTGGCCCCTCTAGTCTTGACCAAGATAAACACTCATCTTCCTTAAAATGTGTACATGAGTAGATGTTTCTGAGACTAATTTACATTGTGCAAAGTAACTCTGCTGCCTTCCAAACTGGTGCACTGAAAGAATTGCTAAACAATTAAAAAAAAAACAAAACAAAACAATAAAGAGGGAAGGTTTCATAAGGTTGTTGCCCTTTTTCCCCCTGACCCCCATTATTCAGCTAGCTATTCAAATGGCCCTAATTTAATTAAAAGAAAAACCCAGGTAAAAGGTTTCTTGTCAGATTCTCTTCATTCCATTCATATTGCTTGGGAACCTACATAATTCTCTGTAAGGTAATTCGACGAGGATTTCCTTTCCTCTCTTGTTTTCTCTGCAACCTGTCTCCATTTTCCTCATCCTATTTTTGTTATCCAATCTCCTTCAGTCAACATGATATACATTCTTTCCAGATCAGCCAAGCATCACAAAGAAATAAAACCACCATCCAGATTTGAATCTACATTAACTAATATATCATTAAAGTCACCTTGCCTCTGTGGCTTTGCCAAAACTCTGGTGAAATTTACATCGAAGGAAACTCATTCTAATGCCCTTCCTCAGGTGATTTAACAAGCTACAGAAAATGGGGGTATGTGGAATATATAATAAATTGTTAGCTTGTTGGAGGCATTGTCCTTTATGTGTCATAGCAAGTGGTATGCCCTCCAAATGAGCCTTAAAATGATGAAGAACCAAGTTCAAATCCTGACTCTGGAAATTTTTTTTTTTTACCTATATTACCTATAGTACTTAACTTTTCTTTTCTTTTTTTTTTAGTACTTAACTTTTCTGAGCCTCCATATTCTCAGATATAAAATGAAAATAGGGACAATGTACGGTTATTAAAATGACTTATACTTCATATCCATATTTGAACAACAACCCTGGATGCACAGTAAAGATGACATTCTCCCTTTGATTAAAGAAATCAGTTAAATATTATACTTACTTCCAAGCACTTGGGTGTTTCTGGCCCAGAGGAAGTTCAAATTCTTCATTTTGCTCTCTCCATTTCAGGACACCCATGTCAGCAAGCTTTATAGGGGGGAAAAGTAAAGTTATTTTTAACTACAAATTATTGCCATTTTTTTCCCCTGAAAAATTCCAGAAGACGCTTTTTTTATCTATTCAGAAAATTTTCTGGTGTCTCTGAAAATGAACAAACAGTTCCCAAGGAAGACTGACAAAGAACAACCTGACTTAACAAGATTTGTGTAGAAGGCGTTGGTGCAATATTCTCAGCATTTCTAAATCACACCGCACATCTAGGTTTCTTTCCAAATAGTGTATTGATTACTTGCAGCCAAATTGTGGTCTTTCAAACAGCATGTTCCTTTATCGTGGAACCAGCAGTTTCAGATTCATAATTGAGAGCTACATAGTTTATAGGAATTGATATTCAGAATACGACTTTTTAGTTTGAAACTGAATAATGGTATATATGCGTGGAGCCTGGGTGCTTACTGGGAAAAAATAGTGCATTTCAAGTTTCCATATTTTTGCCAGGGGAAACGGCACCTTATACATTCTTTCAGAAGAGAAAAATCTTTCCATTTATCATACCAGTTTAGAAGAACTAGTCCTAGAAACGTCATTGTAATAGTTTCTTCTTTCCTGGGGATGGCTACTCAAAACTAAACAGTGGTAAATTCACCTTTTCATTCCAGGAAAATCATTTGTCCCATACGATATGCAACGCTGTTATTCTGTCTTTAATGGTCAATTTAGGATTAGGAAAAATGGTCACAGAAAAAATGTGTCACCTAGTTTTCCATGACGGGTCATGGTATATTTATACCCTTCTAAATTAAATGAAAGTCAAGGCAGACTTCTTGGTCAAATTTACTATCTTTTTTAAGTAGCAGTCACGTAATCTTCATTATTTTTATCTCATCCATATTATTTGGAAAACATCGTGAATGACATACCTGTTCTTTTCCTCTCTTAAGAAAAAAATTTATTTTCAAGCTTTTATTCAAATATAAATCCTAAAATGAGTCTTTAAATTTTCATAAAATATTTTGAAATCTATTTTTTAAAAATTGATAATTTTTTTAAAATTGATAATTGATAATAGTACAAACATCTTATATCCTGACCGTTGTTTTTTTTCTTTATGAGATTCGAAACTTTAGTAATTTTTAATCCAAACAGACTTTCTGATTCATGTCTCACTACATGAGTTTGAAAGAAAAGAGAAGTATTTTATGCAAAGGTCTGGAATGTGTAGAACCTGAGAGATTTCTCCCATAGCAGCTTCCTGAGCAAAATATAGTCAGTTTGGTTAGACAAATTGCTTACCTACTGCACCAGAATATAAAGGAAATGTCCTGTTATGTCAAGTAGAAATGTATGTGGAGAATGTGTACTACTTATGACACAGGAAACAGTTCAATTTACTGGTTCTATATGCATGTGCTGCTCTAAAAAGCACTATTTCCATAATTTATTGCAATATCATATAATTAAAATTTTGTATGTAACTCCATAAGTGAGACTCATCAATTTGAAACTACATTAATCTGTCTTGATCCCTCTCTTCTCTCAAGTTCTAGAATGAGGATATCATGCACTTTGGTATTTCGAATTTCATTCAAACCATTCCATATATTTTGACTTACACTTCATGAAGATTACCTATTCTTTGTATATACAGACTCACAAAATTTTGCCTCTTATAAATAGAATTTCTAAAAAAGTGACAGGCATCAAATAGGATCTCCAAAACCATTTTTTTCATAATAAATTGCTTTAGGAAATGTTATTGAATACAAACAAGACTTTTTGAAATCACAGGAATATTGTGATGCTATTAATATAAAGAAATCATGAGAAGGTATTTGCAAGCTACACTCTTTTACACTCACATACACACACTCAAATACTCCTGAGCCCTAGGAGAGAAAAAGGAGGAGGAGAGGTCATCTTGTTTTCTTATCAAATCCTGAAGACAGTAATTTTACAAATTCAAAAAGCATTCTTTATCTTGAGTATAATCATTAATTTTCAATGATGGTTCTGAAGAAATCTATAAAATTATCTAGGTGATGATCCTGAATGCAAGTTAACTAAAACACATACATTAGGAAGCCAAGATATCTAGGTTTAGAAATTTTTTTTTTTAAGATTTGATTTATTTATTTGACAGAGAGAGATCACAAGTAGGCAGAGAGGCAGGCAGAGAGAGGAAGAAGCAGGCTCCCTGCCAAGCAGAGAACTCGATCTGGGGCTCATCCCAGAAACCTGGGATCATGACCTGAGCTGGAGGCAGAGTCTTTAACCCACTGAGCCACTCAGGTGCCCCTAGGTTTTGAAATTAATGAAATTCCTTGATAAAGTTTGCACATGCTAGAATGCAACTGCAAGAGAAGATTACCTCCAGAACATTCTCATTAATTTTGTCAAAGTACATAAACTGTATTTAAAGTTTTATTTTGTTAACCTTGATGTATTTGTTTTATTATATTATGTTAATATATATGAAAGTAGAGTATGATCTTAGAGGTAGAATCCTTAGAAGTAGGATCATTAGAGTAAAAGAATATGGTATAAATGAAAATGAAAGTTTTCTCTTTTTTTGTAATTTCGGAATTATGTAAAGTGTCTCAAAGAATTGTAAGATCCTAAAAATACATTAAAATAAAGACATTTTTACCTAAACTAAGTGGTCAATTGTTTAATAATTCATCTTTACTTTTCAAATTCAGTAAATAAAAAATTCGTCTGATTAGCTTCTCACAGAAGAGATGGCCACTTAAGCATAATAAATTACACAATATTTTTTTGTACCTGTGAATTTGAAATTAGAACTATTTTTGAAGAATACCATAGGAGGAATAGGGAATGCTATTTTAGGAACTGAGTGGTAAGTATTGTGCGCCAAGGCAAAAGAAAAGCAACCCATAGGAAATTAACTTGGCTTTAAAAAGTGGGAGTTGGGGGGGACTGTATTACAGGGATTCAAAGAGTTTTCATCTCCAACATATACCTTATTTGCACACACCAACACACACACATAATCAATCACTTAAAAAAAAAACTATTACCTGAATTTATGTTAAAATTTCACTTTTTAAAAGCAAGTATGATTCTGAGCTAGATTGGATTCTTCTGGAAATAAACATGAGTAGTGGCTATTTCACCCAGCAGTCTCCTTTATCGCTCTCGAGAAGGAAAGTCGAGAGACTTTGTATCTGCAATGTAATTAGCTTGCAGAGGTAGGATCATAATGAAAGCAAAATTTACATTATTACAGCCTTGTGATTGCTTGCTTATTCTAAGTAGAATAAAAAGTGAATTCCACTATGTACATGCAAAGATTTATTGAATCCATTTTCTAATATTTTCCCTCTGGAAAAGCAAGAGTGTGATTAGCAAGCCGGAACACTAAAAATGGTCCCTAAGTACAGTGTTCCCATCCTGTGTCAGTGGGATCAACGAAAGGGGGAAAGGTCCAAAACAAACACGCTGAGTGTTGTTGGCTACCATAAACTGTGCAACTTGTTTCTACTGCCAAGTTGCAATTAAACTGTAGTTAGGAGAAGTTACACATTGTTCTTAGAAATCATACTAATAATAATCCTGTCAATCAAAATTCCTGAAACTGAATTGAAAGCTCTTTGTTAGGTCTTGCCATCAAGGATGCGTTGCAGGTGAAGAATTATTGATAGCCAGATGCACAGACTACATCTTTAGATCCTATGGCCTAAGGTCATGAAGGTGAAGGAAGCAAAATAATTCAGTTCTCATCTACCAATAATGGACTTGCCAGAATTTGAAACAAAACTTTCCTTCCAGCTACTGCTTTCATGTCAGAGAAATAAAATACAAGTACAAAATTTAAAGCTTTGTGTGTCTAACCCTTTCTGACCCCTTTTACATTCAGTTATTAATAATAATAACTCTGGTAATAATGCTTATACCCAGGTCTGGAATGAGTGTTAATTAGTTAATACTTATAAAGCTTTCTCAAAATCAAAAGTACTATTTAAACACTAAGTATATTCTTTTCTTTTCTCCTTTCACCCTTTACTTTCATTTCCTTCTTTTATCATAGATCAATTTATTTTTCCTCCTGCCTGGCTAATTTTTTTCACTGGTTCTATTTTCTACTCTTTTTTCTGTTCTTGCCCTTGACTCCACATTGATCCCCATCACTGTCACACTTCAACCTTACCTATGCTCCTCTTTCTTCCAGTGCTGTAGGCACCTGGTTCTCATTTCATTTTTTTTCTCTCTAGTTCTTTTATTCACTCCTCACTCTCATCTTTTGCCTGTATATTCATCTTTTTCATTTTCCTCATTTTTTGAAACATCAGTAAAATATTAGAAGTGATACAGCTGTCAATTAAATTTTATCCCCATGTTACGGGCTATTGAGACCAAGAAGTAGATAAATCCGAATGGTTTTCCCCAGTGCTTTCCTACTAGATAGAAAATTCCAGGAAATCATAGACTGTGACCATCTAGAAGTATTCCCCCTTGTTTCTTGCAGAATCTCAATAAAATATTGCTTCTAATGAATCCCTCTACGCTAGGAGCTTTTAAAAGGTCTTAATGATACTATGAGTTTTCAAAACTCAGTAGGGCCTAAGTATTGTGTCAGGTTTTAGCTTGTTTCACGTACATATTTCCTATTGTAAGTGCAAATTCTGTTGACATATTGACCAATAATAAAGAAATTGGAATTTGTCAATTTATCATCCCCTTTCTAAAAGTAAAAGTATAGAAATAATGCAGCTATTCCCTTAGGCTTACACAAAAAAAATTCAGTTGTAGTTGTAAAGACCAAGCAATTTTAATTACATATTTTAATGATACACTTCAAGAGATCCTGTTGTTTGAGAGTTTTCCTCAGATCTTAGAAATAAGACGCCAGACATGAAGACCTATTTAGGTTATAAGCTCATGACTGAACTAGTTGCTTCTTAATTATTCTTACTCATCAGAATCCCTATATCTAGTTATGTACATTGTCATCTGAATAATCTAACTAAATCACTTAAACTTTGCTGTATTCTTGCTCAGGTGCCTTCAGGACTTTCAGTTGCTTATAAAGTTCAAAGCTTACCACTTAAGACCCACAAAATCATTCCTCAGCTTATATTTTCAAATCCAATAAAATATTTAGTAAACAGATACTATGTGCTATGTTAGGTGCTACTGGGTTACACCTTCTCATGTGTGTCTGCCTAAAGATTATAGGAAGTACTTATAGAGATCATAAGAAGTACAGGCCATTGTGTCTAAAACCAAAGCATCCAGCAGAACATGGTAGAGGCCCGCGCTCAGCAATACTCATCCAGATTCTTGTTGCCCACCAACCAGTTGTTAACTGGTTTCACAACATCTTCTGTGCCTTCCAGTATCTGTGTAATTTCATAAATCCAGTATGAACCTACCATTTCTTTCTGCCTACCAATTTTCAAAAGCCTTTACTAGAAATCCAGAAGTGATTATCTTTTATCCTATGATAATTATTACTAAAGATTTATCCTATGTATACTTATTTTGATGATTAATCAAGCACATTCTTGTTTTATTTACTCAACAGCGAGGCACTAAACTCCTCAATGTTCTGGAAACTGTGCTGAGTTTTGTCGAAGCTGTGTGAATGTATGAAACAGTGGCTACCATTAAGGGTATTTATCTTCTCAGGGATATAAATAAGCGAAAAGGTGTATTAAGTAAAAATGAAAGCCATCAGCTAAATATTATAGGAATACAGATGAAGAAGGAAACATTTTCAGAAGGGAGTGAGTAGGTAGTATTATAACTGGGCATATTACTGATGGATAAAAAAGAAGAGAAGGTTGTTTCGAGCAGGTGTATTAGTTATCTATTGCTGTGTAACAAATTATCCCAGAATTTAATGGCTTAAGGCAACAAACAATTTGTATTTATGATCTCACAGTTTCTGTGGTTTAGGAATCTGGGTGCAATGCAGTTTAGTATCTCTGACTTAAAGTATCTCATGAAATTACAATCGAGCTATTGGCTGGAGCTGCAGTCTCTCCGAACACCTGCACTTCCACTCACCTGATTATTGGCCAGTCTCAGTTCCTTGCTACGTGGGTTTTTCCACAGGATATCTTATGACAAGGCAACTGGCTTCCTCAGGGTGAGAGACAATGACAGAAAGCAAGTACACCCAAAGCAGAAAGTCGAGCTTCATAACCTGATCTCACCATTGACATTATATTACTTCTGCCATTTTCTATTCATTATCATCAACTCACTAAATCCAACCCACACTGAAGGTAAGGAGATTACACACAGGTGTGAATACCAGGAAGTAGGGATCGTTGGGGCCATGTTAGAGAATGACTTCCACAACAATTATGATAATGCAGTGAAAGGGCAAGGGGTAAAATATTTAAGAAATGGTAAGTAGTCCAAGGTGACTAGGCATGTCACAAGAATATGGAGAGTTCTGATATTGCTGAAGAGTCTGATTTTATAGAGCTACTGAAGAAATGTTGAAGAACACTATGTTACATAGAACACTATGTTACAAGAACACTATGTTCAGGGGGACTTTTTAAAAAAATTCAACTCATTGTATTAAGAAGCATAAATTTGAAGTAGGAACCTCTGAATAAAGTTATACAGTTAAGACATTAACATCATAGCCAAAACATTACATCCACTTGAAATGAGAATTATTCTGAACTATAAAATTTTATTATATAACTTTTTATGCATAATATACAGCTTGTCAACCCACCAAGACTAAATCTTAAAACAATGATAGGCTATGCCTTTGTATCCTTGTTGCATTTAAAATAATGTATCTAGATAGTGCTGCATAAATGTTAGTTGAAAAAAAAAAGCAGGAGAAGTATCATGAGAAAGTAGTATTCCAGAAAGGAGAAGAGTTTCAAGAAAAATATGGTCGATTTTCTCAGAATAACACCAAGTATTTGAGTGGTAACTGAAAAAGAGATGACTAGATATCAAAAGTGAGGTATCTTTCCAAAAGTAGTATCAGCAGGGAGGTAATGTAGAACCCAACCACAGTGAACAGATGCAGAACAGAGAAATGAAAAGACCCAGGATCAATTTTGATTGCAGGGAGTTTGGTGGTGCTGGGAAAAAAGAAAGTATTATAGTAGCTAGGAAAAACTGTGGTTGAAGTAAGTGAATACTTGAGCACATGTTTTGGCTGAAAGGAAGCAGTTAGTGGAAAGGGGAAGAATATAAAGACTTGTGAAAGAAGAAAGACTTTATGGTATAAATCTTAGAACAGACAGAAAGGGATGACGTTTAAAAAAAATGCACAGATTGTGGCATTAATCGTGGAAAGACACAGGAACAACTCTTCCTCCAGAAGACAGGGGAAAAATGTGTGTGAGATGTGAGAAAACATTTTTAATTTACACAGTCCCATAACAAAGTCTCTGCTATCAAAATGATCAAAATGATTATAAAGACCATGATATATTCTGGCTTGTGGGTCACCAATAGAGATAATCTCAGGATACACTTAGGTATATGGAAGGTAATATAAACTGAATCCACAATAGTCTCTTTTGTCTAATATTTTTGTTTCATTTCATATACTTCTGCCTGGTGGGACCTTACGGAAAAATCTATTCTCATAAAATAAACAAAGTACTCATAGATTTTTATGTTAATGTTAGGTCAAGTGACTTAATAAGAATGTTCTTCTTTCCCTAGATCATCAAGAATTCTCTTTAATGAATATTTGAGTTCCTACCATATGAAATACATCAAGTTAGAAAATGTAGAAGAGACAAATACAATAAAAAGGTGTTCTTTCCTTAGAAGAAGTTCCAAGAGAGAAAGGAGGGTGACAAGTATACAAATTTCCCTGAAGCAGAAGAGATAGCACAGAATTGTCAGTAAAAAAAAAAAAAAAAAAAAATCACGGGAATTCAAAGAAGATGATAAATGTGGCCTCCAGGTATGGCTCTCAGGAAGTCTTCATGACAGAGATAACAATTTACATGGAATTGGCATCCATATAAGACTTTTAAGAAGAACAATGAAGAGAAAGAACACTCAGGGATGAGGCAACAACATGGATAAAGATATGGAGGTGGAAAGTTACAGAAAATGTTCTGGGAAAATCAAGTATCCTAATTAGGCTCAAAGGTAGAGGCAGGAGGGGAAAAGTTGGGAGATGAGGCGGGAGCATCTGGGGCTGTGATTAATGGGGTTTCTCCATCAGTGAGTCAATAGACGCAAATCTATGTTTTAAGAAGCTCAATCTAGTGGTGCTATTTTTTGGAGTTAATAGAAAAAGTTATGGAGAATTCAGTTAACAGCCTGTTGCAGTAATCCAGACAAGTAAATGGGAACATAAATGGAAACAATGTCTGAACGGAAAGCCTCAGTAGGATGTGGGAGGCATTGGAAGGTGAAATGTAAAGGATAAAGCAAATGACTGGATGTGTGGGTGATGAGGGAGAGCCAGGAATGACTCCAACAATTTTCAGTTTTGTTGCCTATGCTGCCAAGAATTCTTAGAGTTTGGAAAATGGGCAGTCTCCAAGAATAGCAATCTAAGGGTAGTACAGAGCAGTTTGGAAGTCAATGCATACTTCAGAAAATTTACTTTTTGGACCTGAGAGTTAGATAATGGCCTGAGTGAGAGGGAGAAGCTACAAGGGCTTTAAAAAGTCTACAAAGGATAAAAGCAGCAGAACTATTTGGAATGTGAGCTCTAACAAAAGATTATGAGAAGTAAGAAGAGAAAAATATTGCCATAGGATTTTTATACTACAGGCACCATAATGAGCAGAATGCTAGTGGTAGGAAATAAAGCTACCACATAGTAGGGACTGGTGGCAAAATATGGTCAACCTCTATAAAAAAAAAAAAAAGATATTTTGCCAGAACATTCCGCAGCAGTCATTCCTTAGCAAAATATTCCTTTAACATCAACTATTAGCTCTTCAGGATCAAGCACCTTTATGGAAAATCCTAAAACATCTTCAGCTTATTCCTAATCAGGGAGACCTGAGAACAGCATAAAGCCATAAAGAAACCTGAATTATAATAAGCACAAGTCAGCCAATCAGTGTAAGATATATTATTTATCTCCCTGGTAAAGGATGCAGCAAATAGGTGCTCTGTCTTGCTGATATTAGAGACATACGTCCCTTAATCCAATGGTATATGAATTATAGCAGTAAATGGCTTTGAAAGTGCCTACAAAGCAAAATATGGAAATTCTCACCCCATTCTCCCAAGAGAATAGGATGAAGAGTCATTATGTTTGTGAATTCAGAGAGTGCTACCCCATTGTTCAGAGACAGCATGTATATAATTGTTTGTCTCTTTCTTCTCTTTCTTTGAAGTATTTTTTTTTTAATGTGAAACCTCAGACATACTCAAGGACAGCTTGCCAGGTTGGTCAAGAACACTACTATATCTACATATTCACTAAGTCATAAATCTTCTATACTTTGGCTATGCATACATGACATATGACCCTTATTTCTCCCCTGTGGTAGCTTACTTAGAGACAATAGAGGTCTATGAAAGCACAGTGCTTCCTTAACAGGAAATATTTCACACATACCTCTGCACCTACCAACACATCAAGTAACTGAGGTATAGTCTGGAAAAGAATGTAACATTAATTCTCTTAAATAGACTAATTTGGCTCAAATAAGCAAGAAAATTTCCTTACATATTTAATACAATAATGCTATCCACATGTTTCCAGACTTTGGTTATGTTTTCTAAGAGCTAATAAAAAATTCTCTGAATTCTTCTGGTATTTGGTTCAATCTGTCTATCAGACATTAATTAGTTCTATAGCAATCTCTCCTGGCTGTCCTGTGCAAAGGCAGCGAAAGTGAAAAATCAGTCAGGATGACAAAGGAAATACTTGCCTCCATTCTGACCAGAAAAATCTGTCATTAGTAGAAGGTTCAACATTCAGATCTAAAGCTCATTTCTCTTTCCTATGGGAAAAGAGACAACTATATTGTGAACATTAGCCACGTTACCAGTAGAATTGAGAGATGTTTATTTGACACTTTTTTCACTAATACTTAAAAAACAAATAGGCATGGATCTTTTGGGTTTGCTTGAGTTCACTGGAGAAAATGACACTTTTAATAAATATGCCAAGCAATTCAGTGAAAAGGGACTTCCAAGCTATGGGTGCCATTCATATTTTCTAAAACTGTAATCAGAAAAAGATAAGGAAAACTAATGCAGTCTCATTACTTCTAATGTTTCCCCATTTCACTGAATTATAATGTCTACTCAAAAAGTAGCTCTCGTTTCTCATATTTCATATGTTTTTCACAATTCTTTTTCTCAGTCTTTTGGTGTATGATGAACTGATCAAGTTTCTCAGTTGTAAGTAACAGAAGTCAGATTTGGCTAATGTAAACAGAAAATAAATTACTGGAAGGACATACAAGGCCTCATGTAATTGATGTGCCAACGGAAGAATTAGCTGGAAAAGTACCTAGGAACTATAGGAGGTAGGTGGGTAAGCAGCAGAGAACACCACCACGTCATACCACAGGGGTGGGCTGGACTTGACTTAACTCCTCTCCAGCACGATAGTCCCACAAGAGGCCTAGCATACTTATATCATCATCTACATTCAAAATCCCAAGATGGAGCATCCAATCAATGGTTCTTCACTCACTGAGAATGAAGAGACACCGGACCTTCTAGTGTCTTTACTGGGAAGTATGATTCTGCTTGTCAAGACACACAAAATAGTAATTCAATCCATGTAGGTCAGAGTGTCACATGTTGGGCAAGCAAAAAACATGGCAGTATCCATTATACATGCTTCAAGAAGAACTACACTCTAAATAGCACATTATTATAGCTCTATGTAGTAGGCATATTGAATTTTTTAAATTTGGAGACTGGGACAGAGGGAAATGTATTGAGCGTTCCTTTTAGAGAAACTTCATAATCAAATAAGGTATAGATTGGTAAATATGTTTCTGTCCTATAAGGCCTAGAAGGAGAAAGTATATCCCTCCATCTTTTTTTTAACCTGCTCTTTTTAAAAAGCATCAGTGTATCTCAGGGTCCTGGGATCGAGCCCACACCGGGCTCTCTGCTCAGCAGAGAGCCTGCTTCCCCCTCTCTCTCTGCCTGCCTCTCTGCCTACTTGTGATTTCTCGCTTTCTCTCTCTCTCTCTGTCAAATAAATAAATAAAATCTTTAAAAAAAAAGCATCAGTATATTTATTAACAAATGCCATTTTAACACTAAAAATAATGCAACATAAAGCTACTTCTATGGAGAAGTTACTTTTATGCTGAGCACCATTCTAAGTGTTTTATGTATATTAACTCACTTACCAGGATTTACTCATTTTATTTCATGGAGTTTCTAGACGGTTTCTGAAACCACTTTTGAGCAAATAAGCTCAGGTAAGGTTATTTAGCAACCATACGTCTCCTCAAATGCTGGAAAAATCCGGAATTACCCAAATAACCTATGCTAAAATTGGTTCTTAAAAAATTAACATCATTTTCTGGAAAACTAAAGAGGGAGTGATTCTTATTTCATAATGCACATTTTTTACCCTGACTCAGATATGACCGTAATGCCACCAAGATAGCATAATAAAAATATAATTTTTCTAGACAAAGTACACTTGGAAAAATTATAAATGGTAATTTTTATAATTATCACTACTGAATTAATTGCTGAAAAAATCCAGGTTGGAAACGTTTGGGTAAGGGACTAAAATTATAGACAAAAATTTTAAAAATTACCACCATTATGTCAAATACTCATAGACCTTGAACTGTAGACCTTGAACATAGCCTACCATGGAGATCATCCAAATCACATATAGTCCCATAGCATAGGTCACTAGTTGCCTACACAATATCCATGATCTCCTCAGTCACCGAGAGAACTCTAGGAATCTACCAACTAGAAGAAAACATTCCTCAGCCTTACAATGAATTATAGGTAGCAACCATGGGGTAGTACTCTAGGAAAATCTCTTTATGACGGGCTCTTTTTAACCTTCCCCTAGTCCTCATTTTCGGTCCTTTTAGCCCTTCCCAATTCTTCCTTCTACTCCCTGCCTGGAATACGGATACAATAATTAGACCTCTTACAGTCAATTTTAGGCTATATGGTGATACAGAGGATTGAAACTATAAGGTAAGGATGGCAGAGCAGAAAGACAGAAAGAGACCAGATCCCTGAAGACAGGATAGAAACACCATATCTATCCTAGACTACAAGCTCTGTTTTTCTTTTATATAAATTCTATTTTGCTTGAGTCAAGGTAATTTGAATTTTCTGTTACGATGCTGAACACAATCCTGTTACAGCCCCCTCCTTCTTTGACTTTGATAATTTGGATGGATATATCATGTAGAACACATATGAAAAGTTCTAGTAATGGTGCCTTGATATTCATCTAGCAGTTTACCATTGAAAATGTTTTCCAAATACATCATCTCCTTCTTCCCTTCTAAGGAAATTAAAGATAAATGAAGTTAAATCATTTGAAAATGTTGAAACATACAGTAAAAACACTAGATATACTAGAACTAAGATTATCTGACATCTTCCCTCATCTTTCTATTACTCTCTTTCCTTTAATTATAGCTGTGCTGATACGGGTTAATATACTTTTATTTTTATTCTTATATGTAGAAAAAAGGACATTTCAACTTAGATGCTTTAGTTTCTTATTACTGTTGGAAATTAGCTCACAAAAGTTTCTCTGAACTCCATAAGTTTAGATTCCAATTCAACATCTCTAATTTAATATAAAATATTGACTTCTCTTTTTTCTCTTTAGACTCCCCATACCCATTTATCCCACTTCCCATCTCCCACCTCTGTTCCCCTACACAAATCTGTTCTCTATCTAGGAGTATAGAGCTTAGTGGGTCTTTTGTTTTGTTTGTTTTTGGTTTGGGTGGGGTTTTTTTGGTTCCACATATAAGAGAAATCATACAGTTCTTGTCTTCCTCTGTTTTACTTATTTCTTTTAGCATAATGCCATGTTGTCACAAATGGCAAGATTTCACTTGTTTTCATGACTGAATCATATTCTGTTGCATAGGTATAGATATAGATATAGATAGATATATAGATATTTCACAGATTTTTATCCATCAATGGGTATTTATGTTGTTTCCATATCTTGGCAACTGAAACACTAATAACCTGAGAAGTGGTAATGTCAGGTGAAATTATGCTCATTTTATAGATGGTAAAACAATTTCAGATGTTAAGTGATTTGCTCAGGATTATAGAGCAAGTAGAGCATCTTTGATGTGAACTCAGGTCTTTAGATCAATTCCATCTCTTTCTACTGTCATACTGCTTTATCTAAGAAGGTTTTGTTTTCTCAGATCATGTTATATTTCTAAAAAATACAACCAGGTATTCAACCTCTAACAAGTAAGTGCATTTACTTGTTCTTCATATTAACAACGTCAATCCAATGAGAAAACATTCCATTCACAACTCAATAGATACGGCCAATGAGAAACATAACAGTCTGAAGATGATTTACCAGCTGTCCCAAATTCATTCTGGAAGACCTCAGGAACATTATTTTAGAAACTCTCAATTATCTGACTCAAGCACTCAGAATAAGTGATCCAAAGAGATATAATGTGGGTGGAAGGAATTATTAAATGAAAAGGAAAGTCTTACAGGTTTATGACTTATTGGGGATGCAGAGTAAAAAAATGATTTTTAAATTATCTGAATACTAAATAGTGGTGGAATTTTACTATAAATTATTTCTATAACTAACCATATAATCTAAGCTTACTACTTTTTGATTTTATATAATCTAAGCTTACTACTTTTTGATTTTTGATTTTAATGTGTTTCTCCACATTAAAAAAAAACTCTAACACTCTGAAGCATAAACTGTGCAGTTTTACATGTGTCCTTGATTATGTTTTCTTCTATCCATTAGGTAGTAGGTGAATGGTTACCACTATCTGTATTGTATGAAAAAAAGGCAAAGAATGAGCCCCAGATACTAGATTCCAACTGAAAAGAACCAAAAAAAAAAAAAAAAAATAGATCCATGACTAAACTAGCTCAACAGTTTTTTTTCTGCACAAGTAAAAATAATTTTAGAAATTAAGACTCATACAAAACAAAGAGTAAAGAATACCCATCAAAGAATCTAATATAGTAGACCAATAAGAAGTTGGACTTTAATGTTAGGAAGACCGACCTAAGATAGAGTCCTGACTTTGTCACCAGCTGGCTATGTGGCCTTGAACAAACCAAGCAAACTCTCTAAGGCTTGCTTTCTTCACCTATCAAATGAGAATGATATGAGTGCCTCAGAAAACTGTTGTGCAGAGTCAAGGAGATAATGCTATTGCATGGTGGCTGGTAGGTAGAGGAAATACTCAAAAAATGTATATCATTGGGGAGTCTGAGTGTCTCAGTTGGATAAGTGATGGACTCTTGATTTCAGCTCAAGTCAGGGTCATGGGATCATTCCTACATCCAACTTTGCCCTGGGTGTGCAGCCTGCTTAAGACTCTCTCCCTCTCCCTCTGCCCCTCTCCTGCCTCGCTCACACACACACACACACACACACACACACATGTTCTCTCTCTCTTAAAAAAATGTATCATCATTATTATTTTTTAGATAGATCATAATTAGAATTTTCTTTTCTGATATCTCAAAGACTTTGTATATCTCTTAGGTCAAAAGGAGCATGGTTTACTAAAAAATACCTCCAAATAGCATTGCCATTATCAACTTATTTGTGTATGCATGTGAATGAGTGCATGCATGAGTGTGCCCAAAATATTGTGAACAAAAGCAATGAGAGATTCCTTCCTCCCTTCTTTCCTTCCTTTCTTCCTTCTTTTTTCTTCTCCTTTTTTTTTTTTTTTGGAAATGCATCACTTTGGACCAAATGGTTGGCCAAAAATAGACTATACTTTTCTTCATTCAAAATGTACATATTGGGGCGCCGGGGTGGCTCAGTGTGTTAAAACTTCTGCCTTCGGCTCAGGTCATGATCTCAGGGTCCTGGGATCAAGACCCACATCAGTCTCTCTGTTCAGCAGGGAGCCTGCTTCCCCCTCTCTCTCTGCCTGCCTCTCTGCCTACTTGTGATCTCTCTCTCTCTCTGTCAAATAAATAAATAAAATCTTTGAAAAAAAAGATAAGTTCCCTTGGAGAATATTCTTTAAAAAAATGTACATATTATTTTAGGCAAGAGCAAGTAACACTAGGATAGGTTTCTCTCCTCAAATTGATCTTGTTGAACCATCATCTCTTGAAGTACAGAAAGAGTGATTTAGTATAATAAATATTATATGTAATTTAGTATATATAATATATATATAAAATATATATTTAAATTAATATATAATTTAGTATAAGTATTTAGGCTATTATTAGGCTAATATAAGGCTATTTAGTATAATAAATAGCCTTAAAGAAGAATTTTGAAATTCTTCAAATTCTGAATTCTAAGGAGAGATACTTTATCTTCTATGTATCTTGATTTCAACAAGGCTAAGAACATCACATTTGAATTAGACAAATACAGTAAGTACTCTCTCATCCTTCTAACCCTCTCACTAGAGGAATGTCCCAAGTGGGTGTGCATTGAGGGCAGGGGCTACAATGAGGGTGAAAAATGGCACATAAAATACTTTTTGACCCACAGTTACATTTTCACTAAAGTTTTAGTGTTGCTTCTTGGCGTCCTCAATTATCTGATTGACACAATATATATCCTGTCAATCTGCAATCTCCCAGTACACACACTATTTCCTGCATCTTGTCTGAAGTTTACCCCTGGAAGTCCCCACTACTTAACACCTAGCTAAATGGCACCTTTGCAACAGAGACGGATGCAGCTGCTTCCCAGAAGCACCTTCGCAGAGAACGATTCCACTTAGCCTGTTAAAGTTTTAACCCCTGGCTCTGAAGCACTGGTATTTAAATGAGAACTAAATCAAAAATTACAAATGCTTTAATTCACAATACACTCTTGCTGAGTATGAGGCGGTGTGGGCCAAACAGAAGTCTACTTATGAGGAAAAAGTTGACTACAAATATTAATATTGCCAACAGGAAGCCAGGGAAAATATATTTTTAAGAGAATAATTTCTAATAAAGCTTTCAGAAGAATGAATGGGCTAACCACAAATATCTTTAAATCTATCCAATAAGATCATTTTAAGAATTTTTAAATGATATGAATAGACTAGGTTGATGCTATCCCATTATCCTCAAAAATACTAAAACTGCATGTCTTTCAAAGTATTATATAACAAACCCTGTCTTTCCCCCCAAGCTAATCTGAATTAATTTTTTTATGATCTTTAAAAAGAAAAAGGCAGGAAAAATATTTTATAATAACTGATCACATACTAAATTTCATATGCTTTCAAATATTCATTGGATTCTCTGAAAAATATGCATATAAACATATATACATACACAACACACATATGCATAGATAGTTAAGTATACATATACATATGCATAGACAGTTAAGTATACATATACAGATGCAGACACACACATGTATGCATACATATGCTGTTTATTTCATTCACGAGAGGAATTGAAAAGTGTATCAGGGTAACAGAATTATTTAAGCAACTGAATGCAAATATCAAATAATATTTTATTGGCAAAATCAAGCAGACAAAAGCTTCGTATAGAATATATATATATAAGGTAGCCAACAAAGTTTTAGGAAAATGTTGGCAGACATCTGTAAAATGTGTGCAAAGAAGGTAAGTCCACCCATCCTTCCAGAGAAAACACAGAGAAGGACCAAATGCACAATACGAAAACAAAGTCCTGGAATCCAGAACTCCCTCTGAGGAGGAGGAAAGGATCACAAATCCCAGAGACCCTTTTACATAAATTTTGATGTTTTCCTTTTGTGTACAGTATTGATGAGTGTGTCGTATGCTCATTGAGAAACCAGCCCTTGGTAATTGTCAGGGATCTTCATTCTTAGTGCAGACTCCACTGGAAATTAATTGCTTCGGTGCAATCTGAACCACATCATAAATGTCATGTAGAAGTTGCAGGGAGTGAGGAGGCAGTGACAGCTCAATCCTCACTGTTTCATTTAAAGGTGGGTAAAACACACTGCGACAGAAGTGCTCTTCATCAATAATTTAGTCCGCAGTGTAAAGCCAAGCCGTGCCAAAGATGCCAGGGGAGCCGCTGCCTCCCTGGTTTTAATGACACCAGCAGGGAGGGGTTGAGGGGCCAGCTCAAATCAACATTCACTGCACATCTGGGCATGTCGGCAGATGAAGATATCAAGGACTGAGCTGACAGGACAAAGGGTTGAAAAAAGAAGTGTAACCTAGAAAACCTTTACTTTGAATTCTTTGTATAAATTCAAGGGAGATGACAGTTCCTAAGGTCATCTTATATAATAAAACTTCAGTGATCTACATAGAAAATTTTAACCCTTTCCGTCATGTAATCAAAGAAGATGAAAGTTTAGTTTTTGACATTCATTTTACAACTCTAAAATATTCCTATTTGTCCCCCCTCCCCCAAAAAAAAGACTTCTGCAATGAACCAAATGTTAACAGAGATTGCCTGATTTCATCTCATGAACTCCAATTACAGCTCCTCTAAAGCCCCATACAGTTGGGGCAGAGGGGGGTCAGTCCAACTTCCTCTTAACCTTGGCGAGTTTAATATCTTGGCTATTGCACATTGTTTGCCAGAAACTCAAAATTTCGTGAGGGAGCTCCCATTGTAATATAAAAGAAATAATGTAAAATGGCACAACCATCCCAGCCTTATTGTACCTAATGTAAAAACAAATAAAGGAGGGAGGTATGTGTGTGTTCTCTACCCTAAAGAGTGTTGTTTCTGGGATTCTAATATGAAAGTTTGGAAGGGGCTTGAAAAACAAGAATTATATGAATTGTATGAGTGGCAATCTTGTCCCGATCCTCTGAGGACATCAAGCATCCCCAGACTGTGGTCCTCTTAGAACCCCAGAGGCCAAATTCAATTATCTCATCCTACGTTTTGTATGTTTGGAGGACATCGCGGTCTCACTAGGGGTTGATTCTCATAGTTGAATCTCATAGTGAGATTCAGTCTTCACTGAAGGAAATTTACTGTTTCCATTTTCACCCTAATGGTTTTCACTCCAAAAGCTGAAGTTAGTAACATTAATAATGCTAATCGGAGTTGAGAGCTTAAATTATTTCACTACAGAAATAAAGAATAAGAGACCACCACCAGCATATGTAATTTATAAGGAAAAAGCATGAGAGGAGCACAAAATATATTTCAAACTTAATATTCTGATAAAATTTAGCCCCTTTTAGGTGAGTAGTTTTTAGGTGATTGTTATCCAAAATACAGAATGTGTGAGAGAGCCCCACTAGTTTCAAAGTGTGAGCTCATGGGGAGACATGACAAGAACCTAATCAATCCAAATTTCCAAGAATTTCCAGGAATGATCAGTCCCTCTCAAAGCCAGGGTAGGACAGAAAATATGTAATATAATTTTAAACACATTTTGAAAATGCCTTTTTTGAATGAGCACATGTATTGATAGCTGTAAAATTCAATGAACAGGACACGCGAAATTCCAACCATTACTGCAGACCATGTCATGGTTTATTCCTCTTTCTAAATGTCTGGTATCAATGGTAGGTTATAGATCTCACTATTAATCTGCTAATTTCTTCAATAAAAAAAAGCAGACTTCTTTTTTAGCAGACTTTTTAAAAAAAAAGCTGACAACCCAGAAGATAGACAAGTATAGGTAATACTACATGATATGGATGTAACACTCACACATCCCAACCTAACACCCAAGAAGGGTTTTTCTAATGGAGGGAAATTCCATGTGACCAGAAAGAAAAGTGACTCTGATATCAAATCAGATATCAGTACAAAGTACACAAAATAGAATCTGCAAAGTAGATTGGTCAATAATCATCAAAGTAGAAACTTTGTGTTAGCACATGCCAGATATCCCATTTTATAGCTGATAAAGTAGACACAATTAATCAATAAAAGTCACATTTTCAGCTTTGTCCCACCACTTTGGTTTTCCTCACTGTATTACTATGGTTAAGAAAGAATTGCTCAATTCCATTAAAAAAAATAAAACCATTCTTGTTTACCAAGAAAATACATGAGGGAAAAGACCATTGTATTAGAAAGCATTAAGTTGAATCACACGAAGTAGCTGAGACTCGACAGTTTTTTACCTGCGAAAATGTAGTTTCACATGGTTCAACCCAACAGTTCCTCACTTTGTTTTAAAGATTTTATTTATGTATTTATTTGACAGGGAGAGAGAGATCACAACCAGGCCGAGAGGCAGGCAGAGAGAGAGAGGGACAAGCAGACTCCCTGCTGAGCAGAGCACCTGATGTGGGGCTCGATATCAGGACCCTGAGATCATGACCTGAGCCGAAGGCAGAGGCTTAACCAACTGAGCCACGCAGGGGCCCTAGTTCCTTGCTTTCTGACAGCTGATCTAAATAAGAACTCTGATGATTATTTATATATTTGTTAAAAATCATCCATTCAATAATACTTTAACAAATTTTGAAGCCCTACTATGTATCAAGTCCTAGATTTAAAAAAAAAAAAAACTAGTACTACACATGTTTGCTTCTTCAGGAAAAATTGAGAGAAATTAGGAAATGTGTGAGTTTAATGCTAAGAGATTTGAAGCTCTGTTAAATAATAGTAAGAAATGGGCAAACTGCATCTTTGAAATTATCTCAGTTTACAGAAAATAAGATCTGGGTGACAGTAATTTTTCTGTTTCTATGTTTGGTGTCCATAAAAGCAATATTACGAAGCCAGATCCCAGGAAGCTCTCCCAACCTGCTGGTAAGCAAGAAAAGACCTGGGGAAAAAGACCTTCAATGCAGGCGATCCAAACGAAAAATAGAATGGCAGGTGTCACAAATATCAAATTAGTGTCCACTTTACAAACAGAAGCTGCTCAAATCTCTCTCCATATTCACATGTATGAGTTCCTTGAACTCCAGATGGAAATGGATGTTATAATTATCACCGGACTGTTGTAATCTTAAATGGGAATGGAAGATAATCATGCTGGAGTGTCAGATCCAAAGGATGGCTGCTTTTAAAAAGCCCATTAAACAATATTATCCAATTTAAATGGTAGCATTACCAGAAGGGCTTTGATAATGTGGCTACCAATTGTGCTCTCTTGATTTGTAACTTTCTTTGAGGGCGTGGGGAACATGAGCTGTTTAAAGCACCTTTTAACAAAGCTCCTAATTTCTTTCTGACTTTGAATATTCTCTTTTCACAGCAGAGCTGAGGGAAACCTGTAGCTCTGATTAGAATGAACTTAGATTATGCAGAAGGCCTGCCCTACAATTATACATGTGCCGAGATTAAAACTCAGAGACACCGGCAGCCCACAGTACAAGGCCTAAGTGGTAGGTAAGAGAACATCCATCTGAAACTACAGAAAAAAGCAGAATGAGCAGGGCCTTTGTGAGAGGCAGATAAAATATCTCAGAGGAGCAGAATTCTGACAGAATTTGCCACAGAAAAGTCACCACCATTCTAACATAACTAGTTATTTTAACAAACCTTGGGATCCCCATGTGTCTGTATATATGTATACATTATATAAATGTTTACCCAAAAATATGGGTAAACTTCTCATTACTGATGGTAGCAGATACTTTGAAATTAAAACTTCTATTTAGAGCATGAGGAACCATATCAGTACCTCTTCCCAAACACCAGTAAAGGCACTTTTCCTTTTTGTTGGTTTTTTGTTTTGTTGTTGTTATTGTTGGGGTTTTTTGTTTTTGTTGTTTTGGGTTTTTTTATTCATACAACTAGTGTGAGTGACTCTTCTCTGTACACTTTCTGGTCAACTATTTGGAATTAGTTATTAAACTTCAGTCTGTCTAAGGCTTCTGTGTTGGTGTTTAAGTGTATAATTACAAAAGGAGGGCAGACTGGTAACTTTGTTCTGTTGATCCCTTAGTACAAAATTCATAACTTTTATATGACTAAAAGAAAAATATGATTAAAAAGCTAAAAATTTTATTTTTTTAAAGATTTTATTTATTTATTTGACAGGGAGGTTACAAGTAGGCAGAGGGGCAGGTAGGGGGAGGGGAAGCAGGCTCCCTGCTGAGCAGAGAGCCCGATGCGGGGCTTGATCCCAGGACCCTGAGATCATGACCTGAGCCAAAGGCAGAGGCTTTAACCCACTGAGCCACCCAGGCACCCCCCAGGAAAGCTAAAAACTTTATTTCATGCTTATATCATGTAATGTTTCTATGAAATTACAAATTAATCTTAACTTTATATTGTTAACAAAAGCTAATAAAGGGCCCTAAACCGAGGGAGAATATAAATTAATAATTACTTATAATCATATAACATATATAATATATATTAATTACTAACCTCAAGTTGCTAGTGTTGGTGGGATATGTGAGTGGTAGAACACTAAGAAGAGGAACTCCTAATTTAATAGGAGTAACTATTTTAAGCCAATAATTTTAATAGGAGTGTCTCAATGGAACAAATAAGGATTTTTTTTAGACGTCTTTTCCAAGATGTAGATTTTTTTAAGCCAGTTATTGGACCATTCTAAAATAATAACCATCTAGGCAACGATGGATGAAGCAAACACCTCCATTCTAAGAAGTCAATTCTTTTCATTTAAAACCCAACCTCCATGGAGAATCACAGGACTCACCTAAGAGCAGACTTGACCGCTAGGCATGTTAGTGATGAGAAGTAATGCTGTCGGGTCTTACTAACATTAACGCCACATGCCAGTAGATTTAATTTGCCATAAAGTCATATCTCCTGCAAGATGGAACCATTCACCTGGGCATTTATTTGTTCCTTGCCATCATCCCATAGTGTGAAATGGCAATAAATATTCAAGACCATAAGCACATGGGGGCAGATTGGAAAGAAGGCTCCTTCTTAGGAAGAAAAAGAAGAGATATAATTAAAATAGGGTGACCATCTGAAGTCTCAGCTCCCTTGACCAGTTTGTGATAGGGAAAAATAAAAGTGCTTTGAAAATTTTGCAAAAAGGTCAGAAGAGCGCATTTTGTGGGTAAGAGGGTGGAGGGTCCTTGAAAGGAGCCAGGGAAACAACATTCTAAGTAGGCTTTTTTTTTTATTCACTTGGGTTTGCACAATATGTTTCTTGAAAGAGTTTGAAGCTCAATATATAAAAAGCTGACTATTTATATATTTGATTCCTTAAAAGCAATTAGGAATACAAAGCAGATGGTCCAGCATTGTAGATTTCCCTTTTCATATTGCTTAAACACTAGAGATCAATAAGTCTAATATAAACAGATGATTTCCATAGCAGGGTTTATAATTAGCTGGCACTGAATGTGTCCAAACTCTAAAATAATTAGCAGAAGCATGTGGCACACCATTAAAACCTTGTGGCTTGTCTGCATTTACATTTATAATTATTAAAGTTAATTATGATGCTCGTGGTGTGGTTCCAAGCTCCTTTACAACTTAGATTAAATATTTTTTTTAATCCCATAACTTCCTTTCTAACCTTCCTCGAGCCTCTAGAAAACAGTGAAATCAGACCAAATTAAGAATGTATACTTGCCATTGTTTTGTTCCAAAGAATAAATTCTGACTTTATCATAAAAGATAGGGTCTTCGTAAAGCCCTGGCAGCTTTTTCAACTGATACCAATATTTCGATCTTGAATTTTAATTTGCTCATAATGGTAGCGGTAGGCAGAATAACAATGCCTACAAGTTGTTAAAGTGAAAGCTGTCATTTTGAGAGCTAAAATGAATGGCAAGTCAGTGCCAAGACAGCCTCCTCAACTTATTATATAGTAATAGATAATTTAAAATAACATACATGACATTCTTGATTCAAGATCTGAAGTTACTCTCAAAATATATTAGTTACTTTCAATTATTTTAGAGTAGAAGTAACATTTCACAGAGTGAGAGCAAACAGCCCATCTTTATTTTTAAAGCTCCCATCTCCTAAAAACGGCATTTAATAAAGTTTTCTCCTATATTTGGAGCCCTGGGAACAACACAAATCATAACACAGACACTGCTTCCTCAGTCAGAACTCAATCTCACCACCAGTCATACTAACCCCCAAAGTAGATTTCTTTAAAATTTTTACCAACAAATATGGTGACATTTCTACAGACCTTATAGTCGGGCATCATCTACTGTCATTTCAACAACTAGCCCAGGGTTCTTAATATAAATCTCATTAAATCTGAATGTTTCTAACCGCTAGCCAAGAATATTTTGCAAGCATTTGTACTCTGTATTCAATGCAATGCACCAGGCCAAATTTAAAGACATAGTCCCTAACATATTTACAAGAGAGTAAAGCAGAGAAAAAATATTAAATACCGTATATCCCATATCTGCTCACAGATACTTCTGCTATTACATTCAAGTTATCTATACTCAATAAATATAATATATGCAGTTTCTTTATAAAAGAACCCACTGACTTACATAGTTTAAAGTGATTTGTCTTCTAGTGTTTTCCATTTGCTGGAATTTTACATAAATTCCATACATGGTTGGTATCCTAACAAAAGAAAGACAAAAAAAACAAAGCCAAAAACCTTCACTCTCTGCTATTTTACTGTTCAGATAATTTCTATTAGATTTTTACATGAATTTAAATATAGTACTTTTGTCCACCTACAAATTATAAAACACATCTCTATAAAGTATCCATCAGCTTCATTTCTTCTTATAGCAGAAAGAAATTTTTTAATAGAAGTGGTCTCGTTTTCCATCATGAAGAAAAATCCTTTGTTTCATCCCGTCTCCTGATGCATCATTTAGAAGTAAAAAATTAAAATATACTTCATTCAAACTATTAATATTGGAATGAAAGAAATTCATACTAATTTCATTGCAAGTGAAATATGTAGATAGAAAGACACTATAATTTTAATGTAGCAGATAAAAAGGAAATGATGTAACATCAGCAGAGTGATTGTAAAATTACATATTATTTCAATAAAACTGTTAAATAACTGTGTCCAGTGAAATTTTATGGTCATTACTGGCTAAGAGAGGAACAGAAGATGAAAAAAGGAAAGCGGATAGAATGAGATGGATCGAGGCGAGCAAAACCTCAACATTGGGAAGGAAAAAGAAAAGACACAGGAAAAGGAATACAGAGAAGAGGTCAAGAAGAAGATTAAGACTGTGGAATTTATATATTGGAAATATCTGTCTCCTGGAAAAGGTCATGAATATTCCCCTGGCCCACCCTCATATCTCCAAGACCTACTCTCAGTTCTCAAATATGAAACAGTTTTCCCCAGAGCAAACCACTGCATTCATGCAATGCCCCTGGGATCACTACGGTAGAAGTAATGGATTTAAATACTACTGTCCTAATTATCACATGCTTTATTATAGTCATATTCATGTGTATGTGTTTATCTATGTGTATTTGCCATATATATGATTTTCCGTCTTGAAGTTTTTTCTGAGGATACCTGCATCAGACTGATAGTCATCCATTATTTTTCCAGAAAAAAAAAACTTAATTCACATGACAATCTTTCTTTACTGAAATAATCCAGAGACATAAACAAAAATAGTTTTAAAGGTTCATCTTACAAAGAGAAGGGCAACTACGAAAACTTGTGATCTTAGCATCACATTAACTTGCATTCTGTACAATAATCCAATGCCATCATTCATTCAATTTAATTGCAAAAACATGAAATACGCCATTCTTGATCAGTATTATCAATGTGTTATACTCTGGCTGCTTAATGTGTTTAGAGCAGCAGCTTGTTAGATGTTGAAGTCACTAAGATTAACCTCAAATGACTCGTAGTCCAATTGGAGACAAGAAGATGTCATGAGCAACAATCCAAGTAAAGGCCTGCTCTATGAAAATGCATGGTACAAATCATACTTCATAGATATTCGTGAAAAAAAATAGTCACCCAAGAAGCCCTCACTAAAATAATGAAACTTAAAGTACGTTTTTATGGAGGGATAAGACTTCAAAAATCTCAGAGTCTGGGATATTGGGACAGCATATTCCAAGGCAGGCGGAAGGGATGGGTGGGGGGAAATGGGTTAAGGCACAGTATATATTCGGTGAAGAAAGAAATAGGCCTATTTGGAGAAATAAGTAGATGTTACCTTGTATGATGTCTCTAAGGAGTTTGTATTTCAAACATCGAGAGATAGAAAACTTTGAGATTCTTGTGTGCATGTGTAGGGCTTGCTTGAATTCTTTTTCCTCCCTATGTCCATTATCATAAAAAATGAGCACAATTTCCAAGGCCATTTTGCCCATGTCAATATATCCTTGGCTTATAGAGAATGAAACTGAGGTCGCACCCCTCTGGCCGCCCACATATTTTCATTTATCAAATCTCCGATAATAACAATAATAACAAAGCCTACAGAGTCCTGTGTCAGAAAACCCACATTCTTCTCCCAAACTGTTTAAGTCGACTTCATGTCCATCACACGCTTTCTGGCCCACACGTAGGTTTCCTCTGGCTCAGGCCAGACCAGGAGATGTCTGGAATGTGACAAGGTAGTATGAGCCTGCCAGCTCTATTCTGTTAGCAAATTTATTTTCTTCTCTTAGACGGATGATAAAAATGTCACGGTGTGATGCTTTAGCAGGCCCAGGAGCTCCCACCTACAGCTGTGGGGCTCGAGTGGGACCCGAAGCCAAGAATGCCATACGGAGCACAGACAGTGCCTCTACCATCACTGCTCCTCCCGCATTGCTCATTCTCCTGCTAAATGATGCAATGGGACCCCCTCAGGGATTCTGAGTCTGATCATGTTTTTCTTGCTATTTTTTTACTTCCATCTTCCCTTCACTAAAGCAGCCCAAACTGCTGAATTTTTCATGAAACAGATAATATCGTTGTACACAAGATAATGGCATTCAAATACATCCATCTGCTTGTTAGCTCTGACTACATTGATTGCAATTTTACTGAAAGAATATTTACAAAAAATGGGGTGGTTTTTTTTTTTTGCTTTTGTGGTATTAAAAATGCACATTTTCATAAGGGAACTATAGAGGGACCCGTATATATACATAAGCTAAGAGGGAAAAATGAACTGAGAAATTAAGCAGCAGTCCCTGGGGCTCATCCAAGAACAACAGTTTACTTTTTCTCAAAGATGAATTTGAAATCCAGATGAGTTTTATGACTCAATGATTTTGTTTTTCCATCAGCTGAAGAATGGATGGTGGAAAACTGATTTTCCCTGGTACGATAGACAGGGCCTGGGTGGTTCCTCCAAAGATTGGAAAAGAGAGTCCTGTCACTCACTATAGCTGGGATGGCAGTGGCTGGATGGAGAAGGACAGGAGGACAAGACTCCTTCCTCCAGCTTCTTCCAATCACCACGGGGTGATAGGAAAAATGAAGAGGAGATCAGAGTAGAAGAGAAAAAAGAAGACAAAGGACATGTGTCCTTCCAATCTGCCTTTGTGGCCTAGAATTTCACCACTGATCCTAAATTGGATAATCATTAATTTGACGCAGAGAAGGAGAGTTCACTAAATTTTTTCACATTTCACCTCAAAGGGAGAATTTCTTTCTGTCTGTCTCATGAAATATTACTCACTAATTCCTAAACTCCCTCGACCTCTGTCCTCTTATTCATAAATGATACACTTATGTATTTACTTTGCTATTTTTAATTGCCATTCTCCATCTTCAGAAGTCAAATGGGAAATTAATTCTGTTGTTGGTATATTATGTCATAAGATGTTGTTTTCTAGGCACTTTTTCTTTGTCCTATTCAACCACAGTCATATCATATAAACTGGTTTGGATTCTTATTTGAATAATTGCTAAGACATTTTCTAACTGGCATAAGATTTTTAATTGAATGTTCCATTAATTCAATTACCCCTAGCTTCCCTAAATTCTAGACAATTATCCCTAGCATCCTTAAATTCTAGACAAAGATTTTTTTTAATCCAGTATGTAAATGAAACAGCAAGTTTATTTCGGTCCATATTCTTCTCAGTCTTCTAAGCCAAAAGGAATGACACTTAACCCAAACATTTTCCAACCAAAAAGCTCTGTCATGCTTTAATACTTTTAAGATGTGTAGCTAGAAACTTCCTTTAAACTTTCAAAAAATGTTTTAAAGAGTCAGAAATTCTTCCATGAAGAAGTAATTTTAGTGAAAAACTTAGGAAGTACTGCTATAATAAACACACAACACACACACACATAGACATATACACTTGTCCTTTGAATGATATCCACATTGGACAAGGGTGGATAAATATGGCAATGAGTCTTATGAATCTGTCTTATGCAGTGTTTTTTTCGTGTATCAGGGGGTTCTTGGAAGCTTGGAATGATTTGTTCTATGTGCCCCCTACCATATCTAGAAACTTGTGTGAACCTAACAAAACAATTAAAAATGAAGTAAAAATGTACAGTCTTCCTTGACTATTTATGGTATGTATTCAAGTCATTGTTGAATCAGAATCTGCTGTGATCCTAAATTCCTTTCCTTCTTAAAACATGTTTTATCATTTGTGAGGCAGTGAAGTGAACAAATTATGCCAATGCTTGATGTTCTTGAAAATGATAAATGGTTCTGTGTGTTCTTCTGTATTTTCAAAATAAGCTGAAATGCTATTTATAAATTACTCGTTGGTCTGAGGGAGTCCCCTCCTCCTCCTCCTCCTCCTCCTCCTCCTCCTCCTCCTCCTCCTCCTTCTCCTTCTTCTTCACTGAATCTCATAGAAAGCATATGGTGCAGGGATAGGCAGCCCCATGCCATGGGGAGTACATAGTTCTCACTGCATTAATGTACACACTGAAGACCAACGAAGAGAAGTCTCTGTGATGTTGTTTCAAAGCTTCCCATTGAAGAAGTTTATCTCTTGATGCTGGATCTAGTTCAAATAACTACCACCTTGCCATGCCAATGCTTTAGCTGTCATAAGTCTTTGCACGGTAACTATACTTATTTCTAATAACTAACCAAACTGTCACAATCGCTAAACCAGAGAACAAAGACATTGCAGTATCAATAAAATGATATTATTTTAAATACCAATGAGAAGTAAGAACAACTTCATAGGCATACCTTATTCAAACATTCTTCCAAAGGTTAAATCACTATAAACCAAGTAACCAGGAAGGAAGTTAGGTAGGATGACTATCCACCTTCATCCTATCACATAGTATGAAAGAAAAGGCCGCATGCATCTTTTGTATTTTCTCAATAAAATGCTGAAGTACATTGTAGAAAATCAATAAATATTAGCAACAACAACAAAAAGTCCCACATTAAGACCCTGGCTCCCGTTTGTACACTAGAGTATATGAAACATTCTCTAGTATTTTCACTTTCACCAATATAATGAGAATTGTATATTTTAATCTGGATTGGGGATATAAATTTTAGATCTCCAATGCAGATGTATCATCTCCCACAACTGTTCCTGTAATTCTTTTCTTCCTGGGCAGGATAACCAGTTCACTGCTTCCTCTAGTTGCTTCTCCTGGGACAAACAACTAGGTCAGTCTACATCCTGTTTTTATCCATGCAAATCTGTCTCAACTCAGTGAATTTCCCTAATAAAGCATAACTACATCTATGTAAGTGCAAAAACATGAGATCCAGGTGCTTTTAGAACATGTGGGACAATTGTTTATATGTCCTGAAAGTTCCATAATACAAAAATAACTATAATACTTAGTGTCCACTTCAAACACAGGAATTAGGAATTAGGAGTTAGGAATATGGAGAGGAAGAATATACAGTTTCTACTCTCAGAGAGCTTGTAAATTAAAATACTAAGCAAAAAGAAATAACAGTAGCATATAAATAAAACAGTAACTACAATACAATGTGTAACTATGTACCAATGTTATAGGGTTCAGAGGAAGAAGTGTATTTGGGCAGGAACAGTTAGGGAAAGTTGTACTTGGTAAGTATAGCCAGGAACAATTTAAATTAATAGAAAGATAAGAAAGGAAAAAAGAGAGAGAAAGACCTTGGAAACCACACATACCACCTTCCTTTTGTTACAGATGAGGGTACAAAAAGTCAGAGCAGTGACATGACGTTCCAAGTTGACACAGAGAGAAGTGATAGAAATGTAAAGAGAATTCAAGTTCCAACGACCAAGGTAGTATTTTTTTTCTCTACCTAATGAGACTACATTTTCTCCAATTCCCATAGACCTACCTCAATCAAGAAAAGCAGACAATGAGATCATGAGATCAATAAACTACAGCCTTTGGTAGGAGTTGGCAAACTTTTTCTGTGAAGGGCCAAGTAGTAATACTTTAGGCTTTGTGGGCCGTGTAGTCTCTATAATATCTACTCAATTCTGCCTTGTAGTGTGAATGAAGCCAGAGACAAAATGTGTATAGAGAAACATAACTGAGTCCCAATAAAACTTTATTTGCAAAAAAAGGAGGTAAACTGAATTTGGTCCATGAGCCGTAGTTGTCCAGGTCCTATTTTATGAGTATATGAAAATTTTTAAAAAGACATATATTCAAGTTAAATTCAATCCAATCACAGTTACACAGTTAGAAAACATTGAACCCAGGTCTATCAGCACAAGGACTCTTAACCATTTTTCTTTTTTAATCTTAAAAACCAGAGCAATGTCTACCTGATCTCTTAAGATTTTTTTGTTCACAATAGCTTTCAGAATTAGAGATGAGTTAATTACCATTCTGCCACAAAATGGAGACAATTTTTGGCTCACAACCCAGATCATTCAGTAGGTAATACCTGGGTAAGCATTAAACTGGTAAACCAGGAATTTAGCTGATAAAATAGAAGTTTGCAAAAGAGTTAAATCTGAACCTAATTTGTGTGCCTTACATAATACTTCTAGTATTTACTTATCTTTCATACCCTCCAATTCAGATTAATTTTAACTATTATTTTGGCCCTATAGATTGCTGAAACTTTCCATGCACATTTTCCATGGAAGTCAGAAACGCATTCAGAAGCTTTCGATTTCTTACGGGAATGCACTGTTCTGCCTTCAGTCGTCAGAAAGGTTGCTAGAAGCATCATATATTAATGACACTTTGTTGGATTTCAGAAATAGATTTACATTATTATAAAACTAAAGAGTGCTACGAAGAAAAAGGAGCAATATAATATCCTCCTGCAGATCTTAACTCTGTAACCTCTACCTCCCAACTTTTCTGATAAGCCAAGATTCTTCTCTACTTGGGCATCACCAGTCGCATAAAGAAGTGTGTAGGGAGCCCAACCAATTCAAGCATCCTGCTGCATGGCTAGGAGTTCTTACTCTGAAAATTAAAGCAAGGAAGATAATTTGGGGGCAATTCAACTTAAATAAACCTGTAGCCAGATTTATTATATAATTAAAGTTCTGCAATTAATCACAAATATGTCTATCACAAAAAAGTAAATTACAAAAATTTGAGTTTCATTGTCCTACAATCCTTTCCTCTGAAAGATTTGCAAATATTTTGATAGACTAGGAGAGCTTCAATGTATGGAAGAGTCCATTGTGCCCAGCTAGTATTGGTCCATTATCCTATTCTTGGCCTCCTCATTTTCTTTATTAGTTCCAACTGAACTGGTTGGAATCACTTCGAATAGAGGTTTATCAAGATTGTTGTCCAGGTGGCTAAAAGTTGAGAGTTCCAAGGCCAGAACTTGGATGAGTGAATTCCAAGTAGCTAAAGAGTAAATTCTCTCCAAGTGCTTAGATAGCCCTGAGAATAAAATCCACAGAAACTAAGGAAACTAGGAAACTCAGAACTGAGACAGACAAAACCTAGGATGAAACAAAACAAGGGCACATGTCTCCAACTGCTTTGAAATGACTCCTGAGGTGAGAGTGTATCAAATCCTTGTGAAGGCCATGTTCTATACACTAAACAGAAGGTCTCTTCAAAATAAATTAAATAATCTACTAAGGTCTTCCACAATTTATACCTTTTGGGAAATCAAATGAAAATACATTTTTTTTTTTTTTTGGTCATGTACTTTTGGGATGAAATGCAGTCAGGCTACAGACATTTCATTATACTTAATATTATTTTTTAAAAACTAACATCAAGAGCAAAAAAAAAGAATTTTGATCTAGGCTATGTCTAAAATGTTCTTAAAAATTATAAATCAGGGTATTCAAATTATACTGTGCATACTATGTACTGGAGTTTTACAAATCATAATGAATCATAGCTACAATATATGAATCTGGTACAGAATGTGTGCATGTGCTTTTGTTTTTGTTTTGCAAAGGCAAAGCTGGGTACCACAGTCAGTGCCCGGCTCTCTAGTAAAAAAAAAAAAAAAAATTTACACTTTTCCAGAGGGCGGTGAAACAGAGTGTGCACTCATCTGGAAAATCCTCAGGCCTACATGGAGGAATCCCTATTGCTATTCGAACCCTTATGATAATCTAATCTAGAGAGATATTTTTCTTAATGAATGAAAATGGCTTCAAATGACTATAAACCTCTGTTAAATTAGCACCCTGTTAACTTAATACAAATAGCATCTTAAGCCAACTGAAATTAAATGATCACTGAGAAAGATTATTCTGAGACTTACCAGTCTTTATCTAACCAAAAAGAATTTTTATTTCAAGTGATATATAAATATCATTTTTCACTTATCTGATGATCAAACTTCAATCTGACCTACCTAGAACACTACTTCAAATATAGAAAATAGGGTGTGTGGTTTTTTTAACTCCCTGAATGGCAAATTGCCATCAGAAAAAGAGGAAAATCCTTACACTCGTGCTCTGCCGAGGTAACCTGAAGCACCCCACATAGCTGGGTGGAAAATAAAGCAGGAGGGTAAATGGGAGAGCAGTAAGATACAGCAGGTGTCATCGGAAGGATGAGAAAATGCAAAGCAGACACAGCAGTACAAGAGAAGGGCTCTCAAATTATTTGTGCAGAAATAAAACATCCTTTGAGTTCAACCAAAAGTATTTAAGCGCAAGCATAAAACGATGTATTTTAGAAAATTAGATAGTGGTTCTCGAATTCAGCATGAATCAAAATCACCTGAAGCATGTGTTAAAAGGCAGACTGCTGGGCCCATCCCAGGTTTCTGACTTCATGGTTCAGGGATGAGGTCCGAGAATTTGCATTTCTCACAAGTTCTCAGGTCGCGCTGATGCTGCTTTTCTGAGAACCACTGATGGAGGATACAAGAATTCCTTCTTTAATGAGAAATCAGAAAAACAGAGAGGTAAACAAGGGACTCACTCAAAATGAGCCGATGTAAGCCAAAGGTTGATCCCTAAACGGACTGACTTATGGAGCCTCATCCTAAAGCACGTACTTGTCAGTTATTATGCTCGCTGTTATTTCAACTTGAGTTTTTATAAGAACAACTAAATTCTTCTGGAATCTGTGTTTCTGAGCATGTAAGACATTCCTAAAATCATATATTCACTCGTGCCTTATAATCATTGGATTATTATCTAACTCGATCTAAAATGCGGCAGCAACCTGTAACTGATGTAGTCTTGTTTTAGGAACTGGTTGATATGATTCCTTAAAAGCTATTTGTAAGTTGGGCCTTTTGTTTGTGGGTGGGTTTTTGTTTTGTTTTTGTTTTTGTTTATTTGTTTATTGGTCTGCGTTTAGGCGACAACAAAGCACATTTAATATACACAAAGGAATTTCAGTTTAAAGGAATCTTCCAGAAAAGCCTTTTCTACTGTGAATTATTGTTATACACAAATTTCACTCTCTGATATGCTAGATTTTTCATGCGCCGGTTTGGTAAAAAGCAAACTTGTCAACACACTGCTCCAAAGATTTCAGATTCAGAAAATTACTTTCACCTTTCTTTTTCTCTCTTGAGGTAATTTTCCTACTTCAAGTTAGCCTCATAAGTAAAATCTTCACATGTGTTACTTTTAATTTCTTTTCATCCTTGAGAAAATGAAAGTATCAAGAGATTCTTCCTTCAGAGCGAAGGGCTTGTTTGAAACTCCAATGCTCCAAGCAATGCCCTAAGTAGGTCAAATTTCCAAGCTGTAATTTCGGCAGACAAATTTGCCTGATTCCCCGAGACAATAAAAGAGGATACTTTACTGTAAGGGTGTTTCAACTGTGGAATATCAACCTTCAAAGTCTTTACAGTCTAGCCCAATGCAACCCAACCACCCATGACATGCCAACATTAGCTTGAGCATGAACACTCATTACAAAATTCCAAACTATACACAAGCACCTGGCTGGCCCAGTCGGTAGAGCACACGATTCTTGATCTCAGGGTTGTGAGTTCGAGCCCCACATTGGGTGGAGAAATTCCTTAAAAGTAAAAGTCTTTAAAAAAAAATCCCCAACTATACTCATACATGTCTCCATTCTGAATGTCTTCTGTTCTCCAGCTTCTGCTCTATTCATCCATCTACAAGGTCTCTCCCTTCCTGTCCCTGTGCTCTCTGTTTTCTTTCTCTTCTCAATTTACTTTCTAGATGGCTAGATAAGGCACATTCTACCTTGTGAAGGACTTTAACTATTTCATAGTCTGCTTTTTGTCCTTAACTATAGAATCAGTTCTTTGATGTTGAGAAGTATATCTTATCTGGTACAACCATAGTTACTCAACACATAAGTCTTCAATATTCTATTTACAAGTTATTAATCTGTGCCTATGATAGTCTTCATACTCCAGTCCAATTAACCCACAAATGAGCTCCCTAGAAACTTAGATTTCCTTGAGATTGCCTCCCCCAGCAAGAAGGAGAACAAAGTACCAACATGGAGTAGCTCTGCTCTTGCGACAGTCTTGCCTTCTCCGGGAGGTCAATTTCCATCCAAGCCTCCATGGAAAATATTTTGAGCTCCAAATAATTGAAAGTTTCTATGGTGATACAACAAAGGGCTCTACTATCATACAGTGGGCATTTCATCTCTTCACACACAGAACAGTGTTAAGTATGATGTTTACTCTGACAAAACATCCCAACAGAGAAAAGCAATTCCCAAAAACAGCATTACCTAGCACAGTGGGTAAGAGTCTGGGCTGTAGAATCAGAGATGTGATTCGAAGAGTTTCTGCCTTTTACTGGTGGTTTGACTTTGGACTAGTGATAATCCATCCTCGGATGCCAAATGCGAGAAAGGGATCAGTATGACCCCTGCACAGGCTGCCGTAAAGGATCAATTTAGGGGCGCCTGAGTGGCCCAGTAGGTTAAGTGTATGCCTTTAGCTCAGGTCATGATCCCAGGGTCCTGGGATGGAGTCAAGCATCAGGCTCCCTGCTCAACGGAGAGCCTGCTTCTCCCTCTCCCTCTGCTGCTCCCCCTGCTTGTGGGTTCTCTCTTTCTCTCTCTGTCAAATAAATAAATAAATAAATCTTTAAAAGAAATAAATAAAAATAAAGTTGAAGGATCAATTTAGTTAGTGTCCAAAGAGAACTCAGCAACATCTCATATAAAAAAAAATTAAAAAAGCATTTAATAAGTAGATGTTGTAAGTGTTATTAATGAGATTTTAGTCAAGCCAACTATGGCTCAAAAACACAGACCACTGAGGCACTGAGAAAGCGTGAAAGACAAGGAGCTAAATGTAGGCATGGGCCTGGACACATTTGCCTGTTAATCACAAGCCAGTAAGTTGCCCCATCCTAGATGCAATCAGAACTCCTGTTGGTTTTTGAAAGACAAAATAGGCCTATCAGGGAGATGGAGAGATTCTCCCACAGAGTGGACTGCTGAGCAAATATGACATCAATGGATGACTTAAAGTCTATCTCCTACAGGACTCATAGCGACAGCTTTCATTTTCTTCTATTTTTCCTTTTAATTCTTTTCCTCGCCTGATTTGCTCTTTCCCCTTCTATCACTAGCCCTAATCAATGCAGCAGGTCAGGTTGAAAGAATGGACAGCCTCAGAGCCACATACATTTAAACCACTTTAATGCAAATATTGATCGTAGGAGCATAGACACAGGGTGGGCTGCATTTTTTTTTAATGGATGTGCTTTTTTTTCTGGGGCTGTGCTACCCATGATAAAACAGATCACCAGAGATCAGCATTCCACCATCTTTCTATGCACAGAAACGCATAAGTAAATCCAAAAGCTGGGCCATGTTCAGTGGAAAGCTTGTGATCCTCCAAAGCCTGTGTTTTGATAGTCTGCTGGGCTCTATTATCTTAACCATTTACACTTTCCTTCTCCTGCTTCCTAGATGAGCTATTTTGGTGTAGATTATCAGAGTGGGTGTGGTAGCTCGTATCACAAGAATAGTTATGCAACAATGGCCACTACAGTAAAACACTTAATTCCTGTGTACACAAGATTATCAAAACATTGTATTAGATAGCCCCGTCCAAGGCATATTTAGCAACAGAGTTCAAGTCTGAGCTGAAATCCAAACCGAGAGATCAAGGGCAGGAAAGAATTCTAAGGGCCACTTTGAAATTTGATACTAAAAAGATCTGATATTCTATCTGTGGGCATTTTTAGGTTGGACTGGAGGAAAAAAAAGGGGGGGAAATGAAAGAAAGAAAAAGAAAACCTGCTCATACAAAGAAAGCCTTTTTGGCCTATTGCCAAGAGAGGAGGCGTCACAAACTGGGTAGTTTGAAAGCAACACAAACCAAGCTAAAACCAAAGAAAGGAAGGGGGAAACAACTCAACTTAAAAGCGCCAAAGGAGCACCAGTTGCTTCAAAGCGATACTAGTTGCTTTCCGATGTTTTTTAATTCTGTTTTTCAATGGGTCTGTAGTTGCTGTTGTTGTAGCCCTGTTAAAACTCCGAAGGAAAATAAAAAACAGCAACCTTCCACCACATTTACGGAGCAGGTTGAGGGGATGGAAACTTAAGACCATCGAAACCTTGGCCACCACTTGAAGAAGCTTTGTTGCTTCTTCTCCAGAGCTCAGCCACGCACCACATCTCTATGCAAAGGGGTAAATGTCACCAGAAAGAGGAAGAAGCAAGATGTGTACACCAGGTGGACAGAATGTTTGCGGTGGGCTTATCAGCCTAAAAGCCGCAGATAACTGGAGGTGAAGGGGAAACCGAGCCGTATGCAAAGTGGGAGGGAGGCAAGGCGGAATGAAGCCTTTGACCTTGGAAGAGCTGAGTACTAGAAGAGCAGGGGGAGGGCGAGGGAGAATGGAATGAGGAATTCCTTGCTGTAATATATTCGGGTAAAAATGGGGCTGTCATCCTGAGCTACAAGTTAGAAAGTTATTACTTTTAATATGCCACTACCTTAGGCCTATACTGTTATGTAAAAGAAAAATAACCTTGTGTGACAGTTTAACATTGATCGATGTGCCTGCCAAATGCAAAGAGATAAATAAGCAGGTGATGAATAAACAGCACTTCAAGTAAAGACATTACGCTGCATGCATAAAACGGCGCCAGGCACCTAGGAGCTGTGGGTGGCCGAAGGTTGGCCATTTCATGCCCACTCAGTAAAGCAGACTTAATCGCTTCCAATATTTTCTGTTAAAAAGCAAGCTTAATGAGCCAATTTCACAAGCCCAGAGAAACTGATTATTATCTCTGAGTTCCAACAGAGTTGGTTGTTTTCCAAGAGCCAGTTTTTTTTTTTTCCTTTGACTGGATAAAAACCTTTTTTAAAAAGAGAGAGAGAGAATGAGAGAGAGCGCGCGAGCGAGGGAGAGCGAGGGAGGAAGAGAGGGAGCGACAGAGGCAGCGAGACGGCAGGGAATGCAGGCTGGGGGGGGCGACGCGGCCACTAGATGGCAGTGTTACCCCGCAGTCAGCGCCCCGGCCGCGGCTCGCGACTGGACAGGGCGGTTGGCTCAAAGACGGGACGGTAAATAAAGCTGAAAGCAGCTTCCTGAAGAGTTCATACCCTACCCTCCGCCCTCCTCGGACCCTTTGTCCACAATTATTCCATCCTCCAGCCCGTACACGGCGAAGAGACAAAAGGGGCAGTCCCCGAATGGCCTCCCTCCTGCCAACAGCCCAGGGCTCTGATTATTCTTCTGTGTAGCCGTGTTTCACAAAGTACAGGCGTCCTTTCTGCCCGGTTAGAACGAGTTCTTCCTCGTGTTTTTTACCCTTAGGGGTTTGCAATCTCTGCATCCCTCACAGGGCTAAGCACGTGGCTACCCTAGGGGCTGAAAACCCCAGGAGCAGGTAGCAATGCAGCTTTTCAGCATTTACATTCTTCCTGCCTCTTTCTCTTTTTTGCACTTTAGCATTAGTAAAAAATGCTAAAAAAGGAATTTACCCTGAAAGGTATAAACTTCTTAGCGAAATGATTCCGGGTAGGGAAGGAGAAAGAGCATCCGCCTTAGAAGCCAGTTGTCCTTCAGAGGGTGTGAGTATGTGTCTTCCATCAGCAGCAGAGAACATGGTGAAAACCACAGAAGCACGGGATTATTTTCACCAACTGCAGTTATTCAGTCGCCACTAGCAGAGAAGACCCAGCAACGAGACCTAAGCATGTAATTAACTCACATATTAGAAACAAAACAAAAAATTTAAATGAACTGCTGTTAGGTTCTAAATTGAGATGCACGTTAATTATTTATGAATATTCATAGAAAACTTGAACAATTTCCAAACTTGGCCTTTAGTTTCTCATCAGTTAACCAAATAATTGATGTGTGGGGTGTGGTTTTTTTGTGTTTTGTTTTTTTCCGTAGGATAAATTTTTCTAGATGTGCAATGAAGCTGTCAAATTCATTAAGATTTTTGAGATTTGGGGTGCCTGAGGGGCTCAATCGTTGGCCATCTGCCTTTGGCTCAGGTCATGATCCCGGAGCCCTGAGGTTGAACCCAGCATCTGGCTCCCTCCTCAGCGGGAGGCCTGCTTCTCCCTGTCGGGCTCTCTCTGCTTGTGTTCCCTCTCTTGCTGTCTCTCTCTCTCTCTCTCTCTCTCTCTCTGTCAAATAAATAAATAAATATATATCTTAAAAAAAGATTTTTGAGATTTATTTTGTCTTCTGATGAATCAAAAGGGAAGGGACTTGGTTCTAGAGAAAACAGAATTTTTCATCTCTCATTTTTTGCTTCTAGTCACCTTATAAGGGAAGAATGAAATGACACTCAGCAAACACTGGTCCATCACGGGAAAGAAAATTGGGATAGCTGAGGAACTTTCAGAAGAAGCAGATAAAAATGTGACTTTCTGTATGTGGATGGTAGAGTGAAGAGGGAGGAGGGGCATGAACTGTTTAGGGGTAGGAAGCGGACACAGAAATGAAACTAGTAAGACTCAAAGGGCACCCAACACTCAAGAACTTATTGTAGGTGACTGTGGCCACTATCCTCATTTAATTACTCTGAACAAAAAGCCCCTATACGTCCCCGAGTTTCACTTCAACACTCTAGCCCTTGCCTCTCCTTCACCAAGGGTATCTGCGCACTCCCCAGATTTAAACCTCTTCCATCCCAGGCCATGGAGCCAGTTCCGTTCCTGAAGAAACTAGCTCCCAACCAGAAGAACTCATCTCTGCTGTTAGATTAACCAACAGCCACGCAGCATTTACTGCAGAACTTTGCCCCTGAGGTACAACACCCAGCTTTCGTCAGGGTGGCTCACAAGAAAAGTCGAAATCATTAACACCCTGATGCTTGGTTATGCCTTCCCTTACAAACAAAATGCAGCAAAACAAAATACAAGAATTAAAAGGAACGCGTGATAACCCACATCAGACATCTGTCATTTCAGCGATTTAAGCAACTGACAAAATCCTCTCCACTGCCATGCCAAGCACTGTGCTGGGTGCTGGAAACAGACAGCACAATGTTCACGTGTTGCTTTCAAGCAGCTAGCTCACTGACTGGTGGTTCCAAAACAGGGAGAGAACAGAGAAGCTCCTGGTGCCCAGAGGTGCCTCTTCCCCACTAGGAGCACCCCAGACCTGGCGTGTCCTAAAGACTACTTCAATTGGGAATAGCCTGGCAGGGATAATTAGTTTCTGAGGGCAGCCCTAACAAATTGCCACAAACTGGGTAGCTTTGAAGGACAGAAATCCATTCTGTCATAGTTCTGGAGGGTAGCAGTTTACATGTAAGGTGTTGGCAGGGTTGGTTCCTTCTGTAGCCCAGGAGGGAGAAAACATCCATGCGTCTTTCCTAGCTTCTGGTGTTGCAACAATCCTTGGCATTCCCTAGCTTGTAGATGCAACACTCTAACCTCTGCTTTTGTCTTCATGTGGACTTCTTCCTTGTGTTTCTTCTCCTTTTCTTATAAACATCAATCCTATTGCATTTAGGGGTCCACCCTCTCAAATGCTTTCATCTTGGCTGATTATATCTGCAAAGACCTCATTTCCTAATATGACATTCTGAGGCTCCTGATGAACATAAATTTGGGGGTGATACTCTTCAACCCAATACAGAGGGCATTTCAGGCGAGGATGCCAGAGGACCCAGAGCATCCTAAGAATTGCAAGTGGTTCCTTGCCAAAGAAGTATGGGAAAAGTTGAGTTGGAAAGGGAGGTTAAAACAAGTCAAACAGGATCTTAGCTGAGATATTAAGGAGTTTGGATATTGCACTGAAAGGTGGTAAAAAAAAAAGTGGGTTTTCAGCAAGTAAATGTTAAAAACACACCTTGCTAGGAATATAGATATTGGGAAAGTAGCGAAATGGGAAAGTGTCTCGTTCAGGGTGGTAGTGCCAATGGGGATGAAAGGAAGAAATACATTTGAATTTTTTTAATTAATAAATTATAATTTTCTGAATTTCAAGTGTATAGAATTAACAAAATATATATTATTGAAGAGTGAAGATGTGGGAATCTGGCAAGGGTCCCTCTCTTGACCAAGAATTCTGGCCTGAGTAATGAGGTTAATCATCAAATCATTATGCAAGGTCAGAAATAGATTTTTAAGAAGAAACAGACTTAAAGGCTAGAACACATTGGAAACTGGTTCAATTGTGTGTGTGTGTGTGTGTGTGTGTGTGTGTGTGTGTGTTGGTATATGCATAAGAGAGACTGGATTTCTACTCTGCCTTACTCATGGAAAACACCGATACTTAATTGATACCTAAGGTGAGACTTTCACCCTTTTCCAAGATCTCTAAATAATGAAGATACAGACACAGACAGCAACTTGACCCACTAAAGAGATATGAAGAGGGAGAAAAATGGCAGTATTTCCACTCTAGACAGAACACTTCATTAAAAACAATCCTCAATAAATATTGAAACAAAGGTACTTCTCTCTCATTTATTGCCAACCCACTCGCCTTTTACTCATTGATATATTCAACGACCCAGTGTGTTTGCAGTACTTCTAAGTACTCACGCTCTTTCTTAAGTGGTCAGAAAGATGATCACAGAACAAGATCCTCAACCACAATAAATAGAACACTACACATTTTATATACGCCAGCAAAACGCACTGTAATTTTGAGTCAAACAAGACAAAAACTCAATTCAACTCAGGAAAAAAAAAAAAATTGAAGCACCAAGCTAATCATAGATAGGCTCGGATATTTATCCTAGTGTATGAAACATATATGCTGATAATTAATATGATGCATGAGGAGAGTTTGTATCAAAGAGCCGAAGGAAGGCTATTATACCACCCATAATCCTTGGCAATTCTGAAGCAACCAAAGATCCTACCTGTTTCATCAAGGTTCAGGCCATTTGAAAGAATACTCAAACAAGTTTCAATTGATTCTCTGCGCTTGGTGTAAATTCAGAAAGGAGTTATTTCTGCGATCTCATATTTATGCGAAGGTAGAAACAAAAACACGAGGGTCACAGAACTGCCAGAGGCGCGGACATGGTAAAGGACAGACAGCTGCAGCTCTAATTATTCATTACTCTTACATCTTCTATACGTGAGGACAGAAACACTCAATTGCTGCCATATTTAGAAAACTGTAATAATGGACGTAATTAGAAAGAGAAAAGGACAGTAACTTAAGAGTGCCCGCAAAACACATAATCTTCAGAAAATGCAAAAGCATACAATAGATTTGCTACTTGAGTCTCTCAAATGGAGACTTCTACTTGAAATCTTGAATTACGAGAGATGCAAATTTCTCCATAATATTAAGAACAATTACCCATGATTTTTTTTAATCTAGAAAAGGGAGCAGATGCCGTTTTCACATTATTTTTATACAATTATTAGAATAGAGATAAGTGAATTGATTGGTCAAGAGATTACCCTTATATTGGGATAAAGACTATAATTAAAGAGAAATCTCTATGAAGGGTCAAAATAATCAAGATAATATCTTCGTTAATATATTTTGGAAGCAAAATGAATAGCACTGCCAGTATGCTATTACACGCTCCTACAGAAATACCATGATTCTTTGTCTCTGAAGCACACAGCTATCAAGTGCCGAGATTTCCATATTGAATGTATTCCTAAAGTCCAAATTAAAATATATTAATATTTTCTAAGATTATATACATATATAATACACATGTGCATGTGCATGTGTACCCTCCCAATACCTAATCTAGCCTGAACGCGACACTGTATCTACAACCACATAAAATGTTTTTAGTCTATGTTCTTTGAAAATATTAAAAGGTTTCTTTCTGAGACTCTTTACCAAGTTGATAGCCCGGCACGTAACAGGTGCTCAACAAAGGCTGTGGAGGGAAGGAATGAAAGTGCCAATGGGGACAAGTCACCTCCCTCATTAAAATTTAGCTCACCCGTTATATGTTTCATTCTTCCTTTCTGGACTCTCCCCTTGATTCTAACACTTCTTATCAGTTAGCGGATTCTACTCTGTATACTCGACTACATGTACTTTAATAGGTATCCCGTGAAGTAAAACAAAACAAAACAAAACAGGGACCCCAAACCCCCAAAACTCTATCTAATAAGAGTGTTTTAAATGGTCGCATCAAAGAATCTGATGTTGATACTGGTTAAGGCTACAGAGCTAGAGGATCCTTAGCCACGTTAGACATTTCTTACCGTTTAATTTTTTTTTCTCAAACGAAATAGATTTTAAGTTTTAAACTTTAGTTTAATCCCTTCGATGAGAATATTCTAGAAACTGGATAACAACATAGATTATATGATTTTTAGCTTTTATAGCATGGTGATACTAAAACACCATTTTGACCCTGAGGAAATACACAGCCCAGTAAAAGGGTCAGATTTCCACACAGAGTCAGGAGGCCCAGTGGAAACCAGATGACCTTGGCTTGACTCTCAGCTCTGGCAGTTACATGCTGCTGAACTCACATCTCTATTTCCTCACCTATAAAACAGACTTATAAGTAAACCTCAACAGTTTATAATAAGAATTGCAAGGGTATTGTAATGGAGATCAATCCAGGTGTCCTGTATATGCTAGACTCCTCCTCTTGGACCCTTCCTTGTTAAAAACAACAACAACAACAACAACAAACTACACTTCGCTGCTTTCTTAAACAAGATATACATAACAAATTAATTTTCCTTGACTTCTCCCAGCCAAGTGGTTGTAATGCATTATTTTATAACATATAACTGTAAAAGAAGGCTTTGTTTACATTTAAAAAACCTCCTGCTCTCATAGAATACACTAGATTTTTGTTTTCATCACTTAAAGAGAAAAGTTTTCTCAACTGTATTTGTTCTCTTCCTTGTTTTAATAATATCATAAACTTAATAACTAAATAGATGTATATTTCTTTGAAAAAATACACAAAAAAGCACTAAGAAGAAAATTAAAAGCACCATAATCCTCTCACTCAGAGATAATTACTGCTAATTTGGGGGCTTTTACTTTCATTCTATGTATTTGAAGGGGATAATTGCCTGTGTGCTGCCTTGTAACCTTTTTACATTTATTAATATTTTATGAACATTTTGAATGCCCAAATAGTCTTAAATAGTCTACATAATATATAATATAAAGATCATTTTAGTGACTGCATATTATTTTATCTCATGGATATACCATAAATTATTTAATCAAAGCCATATTGTTAAACATTCAGGGTTACTGTTGATTTTCAGCAAGCCTGAACTAATGAACCACCATGTACTCATCGCCCAGCTTCAAGAGCTGTCCACTCGTGGTCATTCTTATTTCATCTATACTCTTCCCTATCCCTTTAAAAGATAAGAACTTTTTAAAAACATAATCACAATACTACTATCACACCTCGGAATATTTATAATAATTCTTTTGTATCATCAAATATCCAACCAGTGCTCTCTCTCCCTCCCCCTTCACCTCCCTTTCCCCTCTCTCCTTCTCCAAATTGACTAGCATCCAGTAAGATCCATACACTATAAATAGTCAATGTCTCTTTTAGTCAAGAGATTTCTCTGTATCTCTCTTTTTATTCCTTTGCGACTTATTTGTTGGGGAAAATAAGAAAAAGAAAAAATCGTTCAGTGGATCTTTGGTATTTCTCATGTCCTAGATTTGCTGACTGCACCATCATCTGTATCATTTAGTGTGTTGTTCTATTGACTGTATTTCCTAGAAATCGGTGCTTAGATTCTAGAATCTTGCTCAGATTCAGGTTCCATGTTTTGGCAGTGTTTCATAGGCAATATGGTATGATGCCCTCAGGTGGTACATAATATTGAACTGTCGGTCTGTCTTTTTCTAATGTTAGCAGATCCAGTATTGAACCATTAATCAATATTATAAAATGGTGATTCTAATTGTAACAGTTTTGTTAATACGGATAACATGAAATAGCTAATATCTTATAGTTAAATTTTTGTTAACATCTATGTGCCCGGGGCGCACGGGTGGCTCGGTGGGTTGGGTCTCTGCCTTCGGTTCAGGTTATGATCTCAGGGTCTGGGGATGAATCCCCAAATCGGGATCTCTGCTCAGCGAGGAGCCTGCTTCCCTCTCTCCCTCTGCCTGCCTCTCTGCCTACTCGTGATCTCTCTCTGTCAAATAAATAAAATTTTTAAAAATAAAAATAAAAAATAAATCTATGTGCCCATGTTTATATTTAAGAAAAATTCCTAAAAATTAAATATCTGAATCCAAGGAAATTTACATTTTAAAACTTACATACTCATATCGCCTAACTGCCCTCCAGGAAAGTTACACTAACTTGCATCACAATGTTTGGTTATTATTGTCTTAAACATTCATGTTAATTCTTTGCCAAGAATGAGAAACTCACTGTAGTTTAGTTTGCAGTACTTTGCTTACCAGAAGTTAAGGCATGTTTTCCTTAAATTTAAATTTGTATTTCTTCTTTTGTGAATTTGTCAGCTCTTGTTCTTTGACTATTTTTCTTTTATGTGTTCATCTTTTCTTTTTTTCTTTTTTCGTCGCTGGCTTCTCTGATATACTTTGTTAAGTATTATGGAAACGTGGTCTCTGATGAGTAGTAGCACTATTGTATTATATAAAGACACCATGTACCTGTAACGTCCAATTGTTCTCTATGCTATGTTTGACCAGCCTAACACTTTATGCAAGATCCTCATCAAAAATTGCAAGCAGACATCTGCAAAACAAGCTCAACATGACTGACATACTATTTTAGGAATGGTATTTTAATTCATTACAATGAGAGACTGAGGTAACTGGCCTCGTCTATCATTGTTCTCAGCAAATGATTTTCATTTCAAGTTTGTTTTCCTCTTAATTTAAACATTATGCCAGTTCATTTTCCAATAGCATTATGCTTGAGGAACGCAGAGCCTTATACTAAATAGAGGAGGCCCTACAAAAATCCCTGCACCCAATATAAAAATTATAGATTCATTTATCTCCTGTCCTGGCTTTGCACGTATTTTTCACCATCCTATAAAGAATGAAAAGCAATAAGTACTTTTATTATGATACATTTAAAAGTTAATAAGGAGGGGCACCTTGGTGGCTTAGTCGGTTAAGCATCAGACTCTTGGTTTTAGCTCTGGTCATGATCTCAGAGTCGTGAGATCAAGTCCTGCATCAGGCTCTGCACCGAGTCTGCTGGACATTCTCTCTCTCCTTCTCCCTTTGCCCTTCCCCCCTGTCCTCTCTCCCTCTCTCAAATAAACAAATAAATATTTAAAAAAATAAATAAAAGGTAATAAGGAGCCCATCACAGCCGAATCACTATAAATATAAAGGTTGATTATTGTCACATAAGAGTTCCATACCTACACATGCCATATATGTTATGTATGTCATATGTCATAGAACAGGCTCTGAGGCTGTAAGCAGTCATGCACTTTCAGTCCAATTTTTTTAATATATTTCTCTGAAAAGTGGAATTACAAATAATTGAAAGTCTAGGACGGACACATTAGAATTTATGTCATCTAAGGCCAAATCTGAAATGAAAAACAATAATATTTAGTAAGAGGGGTAAAATGTTAAGCCCATTTGGTGGAGGAAATACTTACACCTGAATGAGGTAGCTAAAAGGTAAGTTAGTTCTTTGCCACATCAGCATTCAGATTTGTGCATTCAGACCATACAAATAGAATGAATTAGTGCTCAAGTCACTTAGTTGCAAGTGGTAGCTAAACTCAATGGTTTTCCAATTCCAAGCATACATAATGCATAATGGGGATAACACAGCATCTTATACAGAACGAAAAAGGAAGGAAAGAAGGAAGGGAAGGACAGAGGGAGAAAGGGAAGGACGAAGGAAAGATAACTTGCTAAAAATATTTTTTCATTTCAGAGAAAACCATCTTTTCATAATTATTAAATGAACACAATCTTCCTTTCACTAAACTTGGCCCCATAACTGTCTTTTCAGTTAAACTCCAGGCAAGTTCCTCTTGGAATTTTAAGATAATACCCTAGTAATGCTTAAATGAACCCAAATATTCCACATTAATTTCCTTAATAGATTAGAGATGGCCACAACTGAAGTGTAGTCCAAATTCTAAATTATTTCAAGAAAGGAAAGAAAAAAATTGCACCTCCTTAGAAATGAAAAATCTTGGGGATCATAAGGGATCCCCAAATCCTTGGGGATGGTTATTTTGAATCATGTCTAGCAAAGCGGCATGGAAGTCCTAACTATGTGGCCTGAGCATTGTTTGAGCTTGCTGAACTCTATGAGAGTCATAGAGCTACTTTGAAGATTAAATAAAGTAATGCATACAGACCCTTCATACATTGACTGACAGCGATGTGCTCAGTGAATATTAGTTATTACTGTCATCATCATCATCATGATGATCACCGTCATCATCATCATCATGATGATCACCACCATTCTATCATCCACATGTCTGGAAAGTTTTATATCAAAATATGTGACCTATAGAAAAAATTCTACTCATCTGGGGAGGGTGCCTTATTATACAGTATATCTGTGTTAAAAGACGTATCTTGATAGTAGCCATATAGTGAAATCAGTGGTTTCCAATGGTGGGGGGACGGTGTGTTGTCAGCCCCAGGAAATATTTTTCAGTGTCTGGAGACATTTTTGTTTATGGAAAAGCAGGGTTAGCTATTGTGTAGGGGTTGCTACTGACATCTGGTGGGTAGAGGCTAGAGACGCTGCTAAACAGGTGGGCCTCCGGACAGGGGAGAACCATGGAGACTCGACGACAATAGGGCTGAGGGTGAAAACCACCAAGTGAAGTCAACATATTCCGAATAATCACATCTACAAAGAAATACTCGGGCCTTTGTCGAAACAACATTCTCAAATTCTCCCATGTATTTTTCTAATTTACATTTAACTGCAATAGGATTCAGAAACAATTTAAACAAATTCACTTGAGGAAATAGGACGGGCGAGACCCACTTTCTCAAAAAGCTTCGCTTCATAATCAGAGTCTCAGTGCCCACTTAAAGAGCCATGAATTTATCATTCTTTTCTTGTATGCTCTAGTAGTTTATTTATACCTTTTGGGGAAATTCTTAAGAAGCACTACAATTTCTTACACTTGGTGTTGTAATGTCTAGAATGTATATTTTTATCTTAATGATTTCAGTAGGAGAAAAAGTACATGTTAGCCATATGGAAAAGACAATGTGGTTTAGTAATTAAAACTGAAAAGGTAGAGAACTATGCAGTAATTAGAACACTGATTAATCAGCTGATAATTTTATCTTGATTAATGCTGCTGGTTTCTCTTCTTATTGACCTAGGAAAGGTAGGTTTAGACCAATTAAATATAAATTATTCTCCTTTTTTTACATTCTGGGCAGCTTCCAGTATTCTAAGTCATACTACATTTAAGAAGTACTATCGAAATGCTTTTACTAAATTGGGCAGCTCAACAAAAGATAGAATTAGGTTTATGTTCCAAATATGCTCATGCCTTTATCTAAGGCTAAATTACACAGAACTGTTTTATTTCAATATTACCCAAGGAATATTAAAATTAGAGTAAATTGCTATTTTAAAAACCCTCTGATTACATTCAAGCAGTTAAAAATGACTAGATTTTACTGTCATTCATTTTAGTAGGTATAACATGAGAAGTCAGAATTACTGAAGTTAAAGATTATAACTAGTTCTACATATAGGGCCTCACTTCTTGGAACCCTATGGCTATGCTAGTTAACAGAACAAATCATTCTAGTATTAAGAAGACATAATCACTAATTCTTAGCCAATCGGTTTTCTTTTCTTTCTTTGAGATATAATTGATCTACAACCTTGTGAAATTTAAATTTAAGGTATACAACACAATGAGTTTATATATGTATATCTTATATACATATGTACACATATATGTATGTGTATACATACACATATATGTATATAATATATGTATGTGTATATATGTATATATTGCAAAATGATTGCCACAATAAGGTTAGTTAACACATCTCTCACCTCACATAATTACCAATTTGTGTGTGTGGTGAAAACTTTTAAGATCTATTCTCTAGCAGATTTCAAGTTCACAATATAATAATGTTAATTATAGTTACCTTGGTGTATATTGGATCCCAGAACTTATTTATCTTATAACTAGAAGTTTATATTCTCTGGACACCTTCACCCATTCTCCCACCCTAACTCCGCACCAACAGCCAGAAATCTACTCTCTGTTTCTATGAGTTCTGTGTTTAAGATACCACATATAAGTAAGATTGAACAGTATTTGTCTTCGTCTGGCTTATTTCATTTAGCATAATGCCTTCAAGGTCCATCAGTGTTGTTGGAAATGGCATCATTTCCTTTTTTTCCCCCTATGGTTGAATAATATTCCATTGTGTATATATACCACATTTTCTCTACCCACTCATCTGTTGAAAGTCAGGTTGTTTCTATGTCTTGATTATTGTAAATATACTGCAATGAACATTGGGGGCCATTGTGATATAGTGACTGCATTTTCTTTTGATATATACCCCTAAGTCAGATTGCTGGATCATAGGGTAGCTCTATTTTTAACTTCTTGAGGAACCTCCATACTGTTTTCCAGAGTGGCTGCACCAGCTTGCATTCCCACCAACAGTGCATAAGGGTTCCCTTTCTCTATATCCTTGCCAACACCCAACACTTATTATCTCCTGTCCTTTTAATTTTTTAAGATTTTATTTATTTATTAGAGAGATTGAGAGACAGAGAGAAAGAGAAAGAGAGAGAAAGAGAGAGCACAAACAGGGAGGAGAGGGAGAAGCAAGCTCCCCCCTGAGCAGGGATCTCGATGCAGGGCTGGATCCCAGGACCCTGGGATCATGATCTGAGCTGAAGGCAGACGCTTAACCGACTGAGCCACCCAGGTGCCCCTCTTGTCTATTTATTTATTTGTTTGCTTGTTTGTTTATTTTTTTAAAGATTTTATTTTTTATTTATTTGACATAGAGAGAGAGACAGAAAGCATAAGCAGGGGGAGCAGCAGGCAGAGGGAGAGAGAGAAGCAGGCACCCCACTGAGGAAGGAACCCGATGTGGGGCTCAATCCCAGGACCCTAGGATCATGACCTGAGCCTAAGGCAGACATTTAACCAACTGAGCCACCCAGGTGCCCCACCACCCTCCTGTCTTTTTAACAATAGCCATTCTAACAAGTGTGAGATGATATCTCATTGTGGTTTTGATTTGCATTTCCTTGATGATTAATGATGTTGAGCACCTTTGCATTTGTTTATTAATACATCTTTTTTAGAAAAATATCTATTTAGGTCCTTTGACCATTTTTAAATAAGATTATATTTTTGTTTTTGTTTTTGAGTTGTAAGAGTTCCTTACATATTTTGGATATTAACCTCTATCAGCACATGGTTTTGCAAATGTTTCTCCCATTCCATTGGCTGTCTTTTCATTTTGTTCATTATTTTTTTTGCTGTGCAGAAGCTTTTTAGTTTAATATAGACCCATTTGTTTTTTAGTAGCATCACCCATTCTAGTGATTTTTCCTCCACTTGTTCATATTTGTTTTTGTTGCCATGCTTTTGGTGTCATATCCAAAAAAATAATTGCCAAGACCCATGTCAAAGAGTGTTTTCCCTATGTTTTCTTTTAGGGGTTTCACAGTTTGCTAATAAGTGTTCTAGAAGATATCCAAAAAATAAATAGAGACGGCAACTTTGTAAGCTTCCTGAATTCCATAGGAAGGTATCAGTAGGGCTCATTTTTTAAAATCCTAAAAAAGAAAAAAAAGCCAGGAGGACTGAAAGAGTAAAATATTTCTTTTTTACAATTATAATGATTACACTCAAGTGACAGAGAAATGTTGAGGAAGCCCAGCATTTAATATTCCCTACCTCTCTAAAATATTTGAAATACTCGTGGTCAGACAACAAAGCTAAACTAAAAACTCTCCAGTTTGAAATTCAGTATTTTTCTACATCTAAAAACATCAAGTTATATATAGTAACTTACTCAATGTCGAACTTACTCAAATAATTCTAAAGTTGTTGACTAGAGAGATAATATTCATTTAAAAATATTTGTTGAATCTCCTCACTTACAACTATCATCACCAGCACCAATATTCACAATTTATTATATACTTAATATACACTGCTTTTAAAAAGATTGTTTCACTTAATTCTCACTACCCTGTGGAAGAAGCACCCTAATTCCCATTTGCTATTAAAAAAACTAGACTTTACAGAAGTGAACCAATTTGTCTACAAATGTGCACAGCTAGGAAGGGGTAATTTGCAAGTTTCGATGGGACACATAAAAGTGAATAAGACAAACTATGTGTGTGATTAAACATCTAATAGGGTAAAGCAGATATGTAATGACTGCACCTCTAACTATGGTAACTATATTTACTTATTGTATCTAGCCAGAACTAGAAATTAAAGTCACCATTTCAGATGAGCATTTTACGTTTTTCTGCCATTGACTGTTTTGATCTCCTTATAATACTACAAAGCCACATATTCTCAAAAGAATATGAAAATCAACTATATTTAACCAAAGTAGATAGAAACCAGGACAGACTAGAAATGTTAAAGAGGAAAAAAACTACCATAATTCCTTTCATCTCAACTACAAGATGTTCATTATTGTGTCCCATAATATAGAAGCTATAACAAATATTCTGCCCTGACCTTGGGTACTGTATCATCTTACTGGGAAAATAGTTCTGAATTCTCTGAACTACATATAGAACACCATTAAGAGAAATGTATTAAAACACCACATTGACGATCATTGCAGTCTGTGGTTTGCTGGATCTGGTCCTCAACTTCTAATGTGGGATACAATCTCATTTATCTAGAAGGTCTTGATAGAGTGATTTGTGGAAAATCAACCTCCTTCATCTTTTCCTGCTCTCTGCCTGCCCTGTGTATGTGTCTGGTCCTGCAGTCACCAGCCAGGGCTGAAGTTCTACAGGTGACAAAGGTCCCAGCCTTCTATAGGTCCCAGATGAATGATTTTCTAGGCTACAGCCTGGGGAGATGTGAAGGAAGGGCTATCGGTATTCATAATCTTAGAAAACCTTGTGTGTATGTGTGCGCGCACGCGCGCACGTGCATGTGCGCGTGTGTGTTCAAGGCATAGAAAAATGGTTATAATAAAAACTGCCACACACACACACACACACAGCCAAAAAACAAAAACAGCATCACCTAACATGATTTGAACATTTGGTATAAGCCAGGCACTATGACAAAGGTTGAGATGTATTTCATTATTAATCCTCAAATATTCCAATGAGTTAGAGTCCATTTTAGCCTCATTTCATGGATGAAGACTGAGTCTCAGAAGGGTGAAAAAGTAAAATGCAGAACATATGGGAACAGGAATCAGGGAGTCTGACTCCACCGTCCTAGCTCTGGTTTTTGGTTATTTGGACTCTGGAATTCAGCAACATAAATTCCATATGAGAAGAGAGAATAACTTCTCCATTTTATAGGTAAGCGTGTATTCAATAGGCATATCTTTCTGACGAGTGATGGCTTCAACAAGTGACTAATTTAATTTTTGATATGCTTTGCTGCCTATAAGTATATAAAAAGCAACCAGGTGCCCAGCAAGATTTCATAGTCACTCTTAACAATAGGGAGGCTGATATAGGAAATGCTTGCTCAATTAAATGCTTAAGTATGAGATGATTTTTAAAATGATTTCTTGGATTTTTCTCCCACTGAAAAATCTATCCCCTCAATAAGTCTATTTAATATACTTAGCCTCTTGCCAATCTCTATTCAAGTTGCTATGTTTTATACTAACTAATAATGTTTTATTCACTCACCCGTTTGATAATGCCTCCTAGATATAAGATACAGAACTAAATGAAGTAGTCCTTATGGACTTTACAGTATAATTAACTGGAATAAAAATTAAAATTATAGTGGAAAACCGGGGGCATTACACCTGTCAGTGCCCTATAGAAGTTAGCGAGTTTATATTCAAGCGGAAATACATAAACAGGATTTCAACTTCAGACAGTTATTGAAACTTGTATCAACTATAATAGTTACATAAAACATGTGTTTAGCACTTAGCAATTAACTAAATAATTATTTTGTCCTTCACAACATTCCTGTGAGTTACATCAAACAGCTATCCCTGTGTTACAGGGGAGAAAAACTGTGGCTCAAAGAAATTAAGTTTCTTGCCTAAGTATGTTGAATCAGCACTGAAACTAAGACCGAAAATTTAAGCCATGGTGGAAAACCAAACAATAAAATACTAACAAAACTATAAACACACACACACAAGATTATACCATATAAACCAGGTAAACAAAGCTCATTTATTCTACAAATATTTATTTCTGTCCACATGGAATATGCAGCCCTTTACGTGGGCCTTGATGATTGAGTAAACTTTCAAACAAATATAGGAAGAGGACTTATGGAGGCAAAACACTGTTAAAACACTGCAAACCAAGACAAGATGTGAAACCATGGAAATATCTGGTATGTTCAGGGAATTATGACAACAACAAGTTGAGGACAACTGAAGCATAGGGTCAGTGAGGACAATGTGTTAAATGAAAGTTGGGACCATACACCAAAGGATCTATTGGCACTGCAAAATAAATATATACCTAATTGTCTATACCACTAAACGTTTTAAATGGGAGAAGGGAATGTTGTTAATATGAATAATGTTGTAGGAAATTAACACAATCAGCGGGAGGAAGAAAAGATTGGTAAGGTTAAAGTTCTACAGTTTGCTTATCTCCTCTCAACCTCATGTTGTGTGTGTGTGTGTGTGTGTGTGTGTAGAATAGATAATAATTCAATATGGGTAAAGGACAGAGAACAAAAAGACAAATGTAGGAAAAGGATACCAGAAAGGTAGATTAGGTCAAGATTTTGTAGGACCTTTGGTGGCTCAGTGGGTTGGCTCAGTGGGTTAAAGCCTCTGCCTTCAGCTCAGGTCATGATCTCAGGGTCCTGGAATAGAGCCCCGCATCGAGCTCTCTGCTCAGCAGGGAGCCTGGTTTCCCCTCTCTCTGCCTACTTGTGATCTCTCTTTCACCGTCAAATAAATAAATAAAATCTTAAAAAAAATAAAAGATTATGTAGGACTTTGACTGCTAATAATTTAACCACTTTTTGAAGGCAAGGTTTTTGGCACTTATGATCAAATATTATGTTATCCCCATGTATATTTCCCTCAGTACCAAGCATTGGATCATTGGGTTGTATATGTGGAGAACAAACAGCAAATGTTTTTATTAATTAATAAGTATAACTTACTAATAAATGTTAGCTTATTTAGTCTGGATAAGACTAAATCTAATGAAAAGCAGTGGAAATAGGGATTTCTCTGGAAATATGATGTGTGCATGTCTAGAAAAAAATAACCTTCATCCTCTACTAAATCAGAAATTTTAAAAAGATAGATTTTAGGGTAGGGTTATGGCCTTTGGGGAGGGTATGTGCTATGGCAAATGCTGTGAAATGTGTAAGCCTGATGATTCACAGACATGTACCCTGGGGCAAATAATACATTATATGTTAATAAAAAATTTTAAAAAAAAGATAGATTTTAAAGGAGAAAGGATGGTGGAGCACCTATACTTTAACCTATGAAATTTATAACTAGAGCACAATAATAACAAGAATCCTAATTTTTTAAAATACTTGTATAGCTTAAAAGACGTATTAAGTATTTAATAAATAAAGATACACTACGATAAATATGGGACTTTACTTTTAAATAATGATGGTGGAAAGGTGGAAAGGAGTGTAAGGAGAGGCTGGTGAATTACGTGAAAAAGAACAAAATGAGCACAGGAGAACTGCTCAATTAGTTCATCCAAGAGGGAACATATGGTCAAACGATGCCCGGGGAAAGAGCTTGCAGTCAATGGGCAGTATAGACTAGTACTCTTTTCTTCCACGTCCGCCATGCTCTGCTGTGTTAACATGTTGGGTCTAAATGTTGTTACTTGCTGACACAAATATTAATTGCACACGATTTCAGATACTTTCTTTTTTTTATTTTATTTTATTTGACCGAGAGAGAGAGAGAGAAACACAAGTGGGCAGAGAGGCAGGACGAAGGAGGCTCCCTGCTGAGCAGAGAGCCGGATGCGGGGCTCCATCCCAGGACCCTGAGATCATGACCTGAGCTGAAGGTAGAGGCTTTAACCCACTGAGCCACCCAGGCGCCCCTATTTCAGATACTTTCCATTCTAAATAGGTATCATTCCGTATTTACGAGTTGTATAAGAGCTAATTCATGTTACAAAAGCACATATATAGCAGCAGAGACAATAACTGGAATTATTGAATCCTCTAACATCAACTAAGCAGTCCCTTTTTTCCTTTTTTAAATTAAGCATACACTGAAAAATATTTATAACATATGAATAACATATACATGAAAAATAACTATAAAACAAGCAACCACACAATCACCACCTAGCCTCAGAGTAACATTGTTGATATTTTTGAAGCCACCTCCTGATCCCATCTATGTTAGTGACCCACCAGTATCCTGAATTTAGTCTGTATCTTTCCCTTACCTTATTTATATTGTATCCTAAATATTATGTTATTTGATTCTTCATGTTATGTTTTGTTTTATTAATGAAATCACACTGGACATAATCTATGCCTTGTTTTTTTCATTCAACATTATACTTTTAAGACTTAATTATTATGCATATGGTTGTAGCATATTCATTTGCACTGCTGTATAATATTGCACTTCATGAATATATCAAGACTCATTCATTCTACTGTCAATGGATATCTGGGATAGTTTCCATGTTTTTTGCTATTTTATTAGACAAGATATCTATGCATTATATCTTTTACCTGTCTCCAGGATAAATAGTAGGTACATAGTGGTTGATTGTGGGAAATTTTCATGTTCTACTTTATTATATGATACAGAATTTGTCCTTAAAAGATTTTAATACTTTCATTCCCAAATTCATTGAAGTTCCCAATACATGAAGTCCCAAATACATGAAGTCCCAAACACAAGACTTTGTGACTTTTTTAACTTCTACCAATCTACTAACTAGGAATGTCCTTGCCCTTTCAATTTGTATTTTCATGATTGCTAATGAAGTCAAACACCTTCCTTTTGTTTATTTGCTAGTCATACATCCTTTATCATGAAGTACACATTCAAGTTGTTTGTCCATCTCTTCTTTGGCATTATTTGCTTTTTATATATAAATTTGTAGAATATATTTGTACATTACAGATTCAAACCCTTTGTCAATGCATATATATGTTATTACATTCTTCTTAGTTGCAGCCTATTTTCACTTAGTGATGCCTAGTCATAAATAAATATTTGTAATTTTTATGAAGTCAAATTTGCCTTTGTAATTTGCTAATTCTGTGTTTTCATTAAGAGCTCTTTCCTAAGCCAACATATTCTTCTACATTATCTTCTAAAAAATTAGAAGTTGTCTTTCACATTTAAGGTTTGTAATACATGGAACTGCCTTTCTAATACGGTGCAACACAGGAAGCGATGCAAGGAAAGGGTTTCATTTTTTCCTATGTTGACAAGGAACTGTCTTGGAACAACTCCTACAGTCAATACTTTCCACCACTGATCTGTGATGCCGGTACTGCTTTAAAGGAATTGGGAATCTCCTTCTGGCCTCTCTTTTCTGTTCCACTGCTCTATTGGCTAAACCTATAAAAAAATACCATACATATTAACAACTGTAACTTTACAATACGAAATTAGTATCATGTAGGGCATGTCCTCCAAGCTGCTTCTTCCTTGGCTCGTCCTACCCATTGCTCTTCATACACATTTTAAATCACATTATCCAGGTCCATACCAAAAAACGGAGAAGGAGGAGGAGAAGGAAAAGGAGAAAGAAGAAGAAGGAAGAGGAGGAGGAGAAGAAGAAGAGAAGGAAGAGGAAGGAAAAGGGAAGAAGGGGAAAAAGAGGAAGAAAGAAAGGAGGAGGAGAAGAGGAGGAAGAAATGGAGGAGGAGGAGAAGAAGAAAAGGAAGAAGAGGAAAAAGTTTTCAATATGTCACCATCGGATATGTTTTTTGTTTTGTTTTGTGTTTTTTTATTGTTTTTTTATGTTTGTTTTGGGTTTTTTTGGCAGAGACTCTGTTTAAGAAATTTCCTTTATATGTTACTCAATGTTGCTAATACTTTAGGTTTTTAAGTCTAATTTCATGGTGAAATTGGTCTGGAATCATCCTTTTTTATACTTTCTCTCAAAAATATAAATTGGATTATAGAATCCTTTTTTCTCTCATGTGAGAATTTTGTAAGACTGGAATCCTTTTGCTTAAAACTTTGGTAAGAATTCCAGTAAAATTGTATGGTAATGATGATTTTTGAGGAGAAGATTAATTACTGATAACAATTTATATTGGATATAGAGCATTTATATGTTCTATTTCTTTTTTATTCTGTTTTGGTAATTTACATTAGGTATTTGCCTTTTTATGTGATCTCAAGTTTGACTACATAGAGATGTTCATCATGTCCTTTTATTATCTTTTTAAATCCTGATGAATTTTCCTTTTCTCAGCATTCCTAATACTATTTATTTTTTGCCTTTTTCATTTTTTTCAGAGGGCCATTGATTTCACTGGTTGTTTCAAAGAACCAACTTAAGTTTTGTTGATTTTCCCTATTTCTTCTTTTAGTATTTTATTAATTAGACCTCTTATGTGTTACTTCCTTGCTCTTAATATCCTTGGACTTATTTTCACCTCTTTTTCTAATTGCTTAATTAGACATTGAGACTTAATCAGATGCGATATCTTTTCTTTATGTCTTCCAGTTATCGAGTATGGTATTCTCTATATATTTCTTCCATTAAGTTCATTAGATTGTTCAGTTCTGTCTGATCTGTGAATTCCTCAAGAAATGTTTTCAAATCTCCAAACATGCTGGTGTACATAACCAAATTTTTTCCTGTAGTTGTATCAATTTTTGCTTTGTGTATTTTGAAGTTATAGTTTTAGACACATAAAGTTTAGAATGTCTCTATCTTTCTAACTAAGGGGAATTTTCATCAATGTCTTGACTTACTTCATATCTATGTCTTGAAGGCAAAAAGCCCTAAATGCCCTTATATTGTACTACTATGTGTGGACTAGATTTTTTTAGTTAATGTTTGCCTCATACATCTTTTTCCATCTTATAATTTAAGTTTTTGTGTTCATTTGTTTCAGGCTGAAATCTGTTTTGTCTTTTTTGTTTTTAATTCATTTTCTCTTCCTAATGAGTTAATCCATTTTGACTTTTAACTAAACAGTTTATCTATACTGAGTATAATTATATATTTACTTTTTTTAGTTGGTATTTTCTATTTATCTTATCTTTTTTATGTTTTTTTTATTCGTTTGATTTTTATATTGAGTTTTGGTATTGATTTTCTTTCATTATAATTTTCCATATTTTTTTAAAGATTTTATTTATTTATTTGACAGAGAGAGATCACAAGTAGGCAGAGAGGCAGGCAGAGAGAGGGAGGAAGCAGGTTCCCTGCTGAGGACCCTGAGATCATGACCTGAGCCGAAGGCAGAGGCTTTAACCCACTGAGCCACCCAGGCGTGTCAATTTTCCATACAATTTGAGATCTATATAAACATTTTATCTGTTAGGATTGCCTTATTAATTTTAATAATCATACTTAACCTAAAACCCAAAGATAATCAGTCTTCTTTAACTCCAGTCACCTCCTCCAGACAAAAACTATTTTGGTGATTGTATTTTGGCTGATTATATCTTCAAATTAGACTTAGATAGTCAATGTTTAGATTTTCCCTCAAACTATCTCTCTGTCTCAATATTTCTCTCTCTTTCGGTATTTTAGACTGTCCAAATGGAACTGACCTCCTTTCTAAAGGATCTATTTTAGAATTCCTTTTGGGAAGAAATTATTGGTGATAAACTCTCTCATTTTCCAGGAATTTTCTTCAAGTTGCCTTGTTTTTGAAGGAGAGTTTTTGTAGGTGGGCAGTTATTTTCTGTATGCTATTTAAAAACACAACCTCATACTTTCTGTCACCTTCCATTACTGATTGCAATGTCCACTTAGTCTAATCATCTTTTCTTTGGATGTAAACTGCTTTTACTTAGAGTGGCTTTTTATATATTTTCTGTGCTTCAGTGTTCTGCAATTTCTAGGTGCAAAGTTTCTAGGTTTGGATATATTTTTATTTATCCTTTGAGGCTTCTGTATCTAGAAATGAAGGGTTCTCTGCCAATTCTGGAAATTCCTAGCCATTATTTCTCTAAGCAGTGCCTCCTCCACATTCTATTCATCCCTTCTAGGAATCTAGTAAGATAAAGGTCATGTTTTTTCCTTACAACACATATTTCAACCTACCTTTTTCCATATTTGTTATCCTTTTATTTACCTTTCTGTGCTGTTTTCTGGATGATTTCTTCAGATATTTCAGTTCTCTAATACTCCTTTTAACTCTGTATAGTTTGCTATTTAACCCATTTTTGAAATGTTTTCAAATTGTGAATAATATATTGTCAGATTTTTCAAGTCTGCTTGATCTTTCTATAGTTTTTATTCACATTTCCTACCCAGTTTTTAAACATATTATATTTGTATTTTATATTTATATACTGTTCTATTTCTATTTTGTATCTGTATAAATTTACTACCTGAAATCTTTTCAGGTTTAATATTGCTGTCCTTATTTCTACTGGCTGTCACGGTGATCTATTTCCTTGTGTGTATGTGCAAGTTTTCATTTTTGATTACTCACGCTCCTCCTTTGTAACTTGATCTTTGAGAATTCTTTGAGGCCTGAAAGTAATTGAGGTTGAAACTAATTTCCTTCCAAGTGTACTTCTGTTTATCTCCATGAAGTCCCAGACCATTAAGTGAGGTCCTACTTTAAAATAAATTGTTTGCATCAGTTGTTTCTATTTGCTTGCTTTGTTTTCATTTTTCCACAAAGGATGTATTAATTCAGACTGAAACAAGAGATGTTCCTTCACCCTCTCCACTTACCACCAAACTTTGTATAGGAAATTCTTCCTCTTTATGGAAGTTTATTTCTAGTTCACTCTTTCTTTTTTTTAAAGATTTTATTTATTTGTTAGGAAAGAAAGAGAGTGAGAGAGAGCATGAGAAGGGAGAAGGTCAGAGTGAGAAGCAGACTCCCCATGGAGCTGGGAGCCCGATGTGGGACTTGATCCCGGGACTCCGGGATCACGACCTGAGCCGAAGGCATTCGCTCAACCAACTGCGCCACCCAGGGGCCCATATTTCTAGTTCACTCTTAAGCCAGAAGAGCAGCCGAAGTCATGCAACAGGCTTTATGCAGGCAGTAAACTTGTTTCAAGTCCTGTGCACCTTTCACAGACATCAAAACCGAAGATCAAGATCATTTGTTATACAAAGGCCTGTGAAGCCAAAGTTAGTTTTAATTCTGGCTTACCTATCTGGATTCCCACCATCACAGTGTTCTTTAAGTCCAAGGAAACCAAAAATTGGTAGCTCTGTAATGTGATTTAAAGTTTTATTTTACCTTTCAGTCAAAGTGTTTTCGCTGGAAGTGTGGTTCAAGGTATATCTATTCTGCATATTACCAGAAGGGTGGTCAAGATTCTCTTTGCTTTCCATTGGTTTATATGATAAAGACCCTAAGTATTTGGCAGATGAATAATGGTAAATGGTTGAAGAAGTGGAGGGTTCCTCTATGCCATCCCTCTATACTCAGGGTTGGCAAACTTTTTCAGTAAAGGGCCAGACAGCAAATATTTTAGACTCTGCTAAAGAGTCTAAAGGTCTTCATCTCAATCATTCAAGTCTGCCTTTTTAGTGTAAGAGCAGCCACAGAAAATACCTAAATGAAAGAGCATGGCTGTGTTCCAAAAAAGAAGAGAAAGAAAAGAAAAAAGAAAGAAATCAATTTATCTGTGCATTGTCTAAATAAGTAGTGGTGAACTCCCACTGGCACAGGAAAAACTCCATTTATTTAAGCACAGGAGAAATGTCTTGAGAAATAAAATAAGTATAATGAACATTTCTCTGAAGTAGCAGACACAGTGAATCTCCACATTGTACACCAACTTCTAGGAAACCAAAGGAACTGAGAAGACACATCCATCTTCCCCAGCTGCCCTCTGAGAGCTCGCATTCCAAGAAACTATATAGTAATCTCTCAATGTGGTGAAGTGTTCACTGGGACCTGTATGTCATCATATTTTGTATATTTTTTTCCAAAGAAAAAAACATATACTGTAGTATTCGAGAAAGAGTGTGAATTGTATTACTCGGGATTGGCAATAATGTATGTCCTTGAGCTGGGCAGTACTTAAGTGGTTTTCAGATGGCAAAACTGAGATTAAAAGTGTTGCTCACTTGAAAATGACCCTTTTTGGCACTCCACAAAATAGAACCTTATAAATTTAGCACTAAATGTCTTTCTCAGAGGTGAGGCATCCTGCAGAGTCATGCTTTAAAGTTTTGATCATTAAGCTAGCTTGAGACTTTAAAATATGTTCGTTATAAATTGTAAAACATAAGAAAAGTTTCAAAATTTATAAACTATGATTTTCTTTTTAATATCAAAGATCACAAATAATACCAACAACTGATTTTCATGGACAGCCAAAAAAAAAAAAATCCAAACATGACAAAAATATCCAGAAGGATTATGTTACCTTTGCAGCTAATATTCTAGGAGAATAAATGTTCAAAGTATCAGTTAGGGACATCTGTTCTCTTAGACATGTTGGTCAACTTTTCTCTGGACTCCATACGATATTTGCTAGTTTGAGGAAAGAAAAATATGAACCACTATTCTAGTGCAGTCATACTCAAACATATTTCAAAATAGTTCAATATTTTATATCAAATATATATCTCTTTCTGAGTCCTTAAACTGGGCAGAAAGAGAGTCAAGCATTTTTTGGAAAAATCTGGGCTAGCAGCTAAATATTGCCCTATATGAGGTTTCCCTGCTTTTCTCCAACGAGCAGTCTTGGTAGTGCCTACAAAAGACCCAAGGCACCATGCTTCTCTCCCCAGATCTAGATAGCCTACCCACTTATTATATATGTCATTAACTTCCAGTTCTTGAAGGCTTCTATAGTTTATAACATTTAAGGCTTTGTATGCTCACCGGAGATTTTTTAAAAGGTAAATTTAAAAAAAAGATGTAACTATAGATGCAATGATAAAGGTGATATTTTTACATTATTATGTAATATTGTCATTATGATGTCATGATTTAGTGTTAGGCTGTTTTCTTTATATTTTTCTATTACTTTTTTTTTTTCTATTTTCTATTACATCTTCTACAGGGAACATGATTTATTGTTATAATCAGGGAAAAAACACACACGTGCACAGTGAGTAAAAGTCTGTTTTTAATGTCTAAGTTTTGTCTTCAGTCTACCTAGTGTGGCTCTGGCATGGGATCTTGACTTCAGGGGCCTTGGCCAGCTGTTGAGTGATCCATCCCCACCCATAACCTCCAGCTCCAGCTCTGCTATCCTTCTGCTCTCCCCCTGCTTTTCCGCACAAATCCCTGATCTGACTCATCAGGTTCTTTTGGATGTCATCAGCCCCATGTCAACAGTCCCAGAAAAGCTCAGTGTTAACCTTACACTCATTTTCTTCTTTAAAGAGAAGCCAAGATAAGGGGTGCTTATGCAAAGGTGATTCTATTTCTTGCTAACTCCCATCAGGGGAAGTGGATCAGTAGCAAAAAGGAAACATGGTTTAGTTCAGTAGAGCTGGCAGTGGCTCAGAATGTTTACTTTTTAATGACGGTTATCAATTTCGAACACTGGATGGCTGGAAATTTACATCCATGTAAGGCTCAGAAAATGCCTGTATGCATTTTATGTGAACTATATCTCTATAAAGCTGAAAGGAAAGCAAGAAAAAGACCTTATTGCTCAAACCTCAAACCGTGGGCTGAGGACCAGCCCCATTACATTCGTCCACGTGTTTCTCCAGAAAACAGTCTCATAATCTAATCTACAAGTTATCATGATCTTTTAAGATTCAGATGGTGAACTTCCTTGATCCTCAAAAAGTGTTCAACCATTCGCTGTATGGCCATTTTACGATTTCAGGCATTTTACCTATTACTTTATAGAGAACTTGAAGTATCAATACCAGATTTCTCAACCTTTGCTACTCAAGAGGAGACCATGAACCAGCCCAGTGATTTCACTGGAAACTTGACAGAAATGCAGAATCTCAGGTCCCAGACAAAATCTACTAAATCACCATTTACATTTTTGAAAAGGATCCAGGCAATGAAAACACACTGCTTCTGGTGCTAGAACATTGATACTCATACTCCTTTAAAAGCAAACAAACATGGGGCTAAAAATTCACAAATGTGAGTAAAATTGAGTGAAAAGAATTTATATAGTTTAGAAAAAGACCAATCCGGGTATACTGGTTATGCCTCCTCACTAGCCTACTGATTATGACTTTACGTTGTAAATTCCCCAATAATGGGAGTCACCTTCTGGGATATTGTGATTTATAATAAATGTATATTTGGTCTTTGTCCCCATTACTGGCATGGAGCTCCTAAAACCCCTGGAATTTCCTAAGTGCTGAGAGCAATAAAGGTGTCTTTTGTTATGTTAATAAGGCGATTTCAGCAGAGCCCCTAAGATTACTCAAGGATGGGGCTGGTCACCAGAGCAACCAACCTGGTGATGGAGGGTTAGAACGTTCAGTCCCGCCCCCCACCCTGACCGCTGGGGAGGGGAAAGAAGCTGGAGGTTAAATCCTTTGTCCATGGCCAATGGGTTAATCAAGCATTTCTGTGGAATAAAGCCTCCAGATAAACCTAAAAGGATGGGGTTCAGAGGTTGAGGTGCATATGAAGATTCTGGGAGAAAGACATGCCTGGAGAGGGCTTGGAAGCTCTGTGCCCTTACACAACCCCTCCCTTCTATCAGGCTGTTTCTGAGTTATAACCTTTTACAATAAATCGGTAATGTAGTTAGTAAGTGGGTTTTCTAAGTTCTGTGAGCCACTCTAGCAATTTTGTTTATTATTATTTAATACTTTTATTAATAGGTGCTTGCCCTTTGTCAACTTTTTAAAAAAATAAAATTGCATACTTAATTACAAATTTAAAATGAGGCTCTTAAAAAAATCTCAACTTCACTAGACATGAAACAATTTAAAAACCTTTACAGGTGTATTGAGGGGAAAAAACAGGCTAAAAAAATGTTTGACATTACCAAAAAGAGAGATCTTGAGGTAAAAATAATAAAAATTGCATGCTGCATAGATAATACATGTAATTCTACTCATCTGGTCAATGGGCAAAAAGCAAGCACTTATGGTCTTCAGCTCCAATCTTTTGTTGCTGGAATTTCAGATTCTCTAGGCTGTCTTTGGTGAGGAGGACCCCTGGTCTGTGAATCGTGGTCTGTTCCCCAATAGATATTGTGTCCTCCTAGTCTACCAAGTTCTCCTGTACCGTGGTTTTCAGCTCCCTCTACCACCTCTCCCTGCACTGGAAGTTTGGAAGACTGATTCACACCCATTGGGTCTCCACCCTAGTAAGGTGAGAACCTCGCCTGTGGGAGCATTCTCCCAGCTCTCCTTCTTTTCCCACTCACACTATTTCTAGTAATTCTGCTGGGAACTGCGGGGAAGATCCCTGCCAGGTGTAGAGCGTCTATAGTGATTACAGTCTGCTTTTCTGCCGTGCACCGGAGCTCCACCAGGGCTCGTCACATTTGCTGCCTTCACGCCCTTTCCTGCATCAACAACATCCAACTCCACAGTCTCTCGTCTCCTACGCTGTGAAGGTACTTCCTGGGGTTCTTCTTTTTGGCGGGTGGTCTGGTGTACAAACAGATCTTCATTTCATTTCTGCTGAAAAACCATACCATTCTTACACTGAACCAACATTTGGTTCCCCAAACCTACTGGGCAACCACTTTCTTGTCCCCATCGCAGGCAGCCCCGGTGTGAGGGCCACTTAAGGGGCCGCTCCCTGCACTGCGGCTGGGCGGCTGCTCCGGGTTGCAGGGTTGGTGACTGGAGCTGACTGCCGCAGCTGCCCCTCCTGCTAGGTGGGATGGTAACTCGGCTTGTGGTGGGGGTGGGCCTGTGCAGGGCCCCCGGGGTCCGCTCGCAACTCCTGCTACCAATGGAGTTTGCAGCTCTAGCAAACTAACTAAAACCTGAGATAGAGGTTCTGGCAACTTCTAATTTAAAGCCAGTCAGTCAGAATTATGAGGAACAACCTGGGCTTGTGACTGGGGCTGGAGTCTGAAGGGGTGGGTTGAAGCAGGGGTGGGGGTGGGGCGAGGTGGCCCACAGTCTTCTAGGGCTGAGCCCTCAACCTGTGGAATCTGTTGCTTTCTGCAGGTAAGTAATGTCAGAATTGCCTTGAATTCTCAGACTCAAACCCTCCCCGCCTCCCCCGCTGGTGTCCCAGTACTGCTTGGTGTTGTGTAGGAAGCCCTCCCACTTATGTTGGAATTGGATCCAGGAACCCAAATAAGACCTTCTAATAATCTACAGCTGTAATTATATGCCCTCAATTTACTCATTTAGCATCCATCACGCAGTTCCCTTTACTACTTTCAGCTGCTGAGAGTTTCTCATCTGATCAGTATAGATCTGCTCCTCTAAAATCAAGAGTATCTTCTAGATAAATTTAACCCAAATTTAAATGTTCAGGAACAAAATGTCCTCCCAAAACAAAGATCCAAGTGGGTTGCTAAGATAGTATATTAGTTACTTACTCAAACCCAGGATAATTGCACAAAACCCATTAGCACTAAAAAAAATTATGTCTAACTTCCATAAGATCTTAATATAATTCAGTCCTTCCAATATGCCTAGTTTTTTTCTAATACGCCCAATTTTTAATACTATGTAGGAACTCACTGGGAAGCCATACTTAAAATCTTTCTACAGCATTCGTTTTAATTAAAAATCAGGTGGTTCTGAGTTTTCCTTTAAGGCTCTTTACTAAAAAATTCCATTGATCGTGCTTTCCATAATGAAGGATTCAACTACAAACTTGAAAAATGGAATGGATGAATCAAACTATTCTTTCATTTTAGTTAATATAATCTGTTATCTGCTAGGGGTTCATAATCATGTCGCTGAAGTAGAAACTATACAGAAAAAATTGATAGATTTGATTAAAGTTTTCTTAAAAACTTTTACATATTTTTAATATACATAATCCAAGGTATATTTATCCTAAATACAAACATAGTTTTTATGGTTTTTTTAATTTTTCCATTTATTTTGAATTTTTTTAATTGAGTACAAAACTTTTAAAAATCGATACTGAGATTAATATCAGTAGAAAATAGGTATAGATGACATGATGAGAAATTTCACAACAGAAAAAATGGCCATAAAACTAAAAAAAAAAATTTATCATTTTAGTAGTCAAAAATGCAAAGTAAAAGAATAATAAAATATTGCCAACCTATTTAGCTTACATAAAATGTTAACTATATTAGCAGTGCTTGCAGGACTGAGAAATAATTATTCCCATGCATTGCTGGTGGAAAGGTAAAAGTTAAAATCTCTCTGAAGAATAGCTGGGGAACATAGAACAAAAGCCTGAGATATTTGCATACTGAAAATCCAGCCTTTTAGATTTACCCTTAGAAAATAATGTGATCTGTGCAATGATGTTCAGTGATCTCTTTTGAAAAACTGTTAACAACCTAAATGCCCAGTAGGAGAGCTTGGTCAAATAAGCCATGATATCTCGACACCCTGTAATATTATACAAAGCTTGAATATGTTGTAGAAGAAAATATAATGGGAAGAAATAAAAAATATATTAAAAATATATTAAAATATATTAAATGGAAATAGAAAAAAATATATTAAATTAATTAATAAAAATATATTAAATGGAAAAATATATTAAATGGAACTTAAAATATTAAGTTAAAAGCAATGTGTGCACTATGATGCCTTTTAGAAAAAATGCATATCATCTACATATAACACGTATGTATGAGTGGATGGAGCTAAATTGATGGAAAGTTAGATATAAAGATAGATACAGGCATGGATAAAACATAGATCAATTAATGGATAGATAGGGGTATGAAAGATCACAAAGACTAGAAGAATATTCAGCAAAATATCAACAATTTTGGTTAATTCTGAGTAGTGTGTTAATGAGTGCGTAATTTTGATTTCTAGTTAAGCTGAACTTTGTTTACTATTAAAATTTCTTTTATGACTCTTCTAAAACCTGTTCTTGGTCCAATTTTCTTATTAGAATTTTAGTATTTTATGTATTAACTCAAACGAGTTTGTAGGGGGAAAAAAATATTCTCTTCTTCCCTTCTGGGTTCTAGGTTCTTTGGTTTGTTTAATAATTAAATAGATGTAAGACATAGGAACAGGAAATAAAACAAAAAAAAATACCTATGTACAGAAGCCATATAAATAAGACCCTAGGGGCACCTGAGTGACTCAGTCACCTAAGCCTCTGCTTTTGGCTCAGGTCATGATCCTAGAGTCCTGGACTCCAGCCCCACATTGGGGGCTCCCTGCTCCATGTGGAGCCCGTTTATCCCTCTGTCCCTCCCCCAACTCATTCTCTCTCTCTCTCAGAAATAAAGAAAATGTTTTGACTAAAAAAAAAAAAAAAGATTAAGACTTTAGAGGCAGTCAGGTAATTGAGATTTATATAACATTCTGGACTAAGGAAAGGGGTAGTGGTCTGGGAGGAAGGCCTTTTACAGAGAGATGAGAGGGGAGGTTTGGAGAAGGTTACCCTGTTGTGTAGAGAAGTTTCTTAGGTAGAAAAGTATCTCTCTAATAGTTCTTTCTTATACAGCCCTCCTTCTAGTGTAAGTTTAGGTATTTGATGGGGAGGTAAAGAGCTTTTCTTGCATCCGCTGAGTTTTGATTGCCTTTAGCTCAAAATAATCCTTATGCCAAAGTGGCAAATTTTGGGTTGGCAAAATCTGCTCTCCTTCAAGTTCTTTGACCATAAAGATGAAAAGTTTCTGAAATAGTTGCTGCTGATAGTTTATTTTTTTTAAGGTTTTTTTTTTTTAACCAGGTGTTGGTTTTGTCATTAAAAATTAATTTTTCACGTAGTCAAATCTATGGATTTTCTCTTGTGATTTTAAAAATTATTTATAATGCTTAAAACTATTCATCATTACTAAATCAGCCAGTTGACTCTATTTTTTTATAGTTTTCAGAGATCTCATATTTTATTTTATATTTATCTCTTTAACTCATGGAATTTTATTGATATATGAGGTAAGACTAGACCTAATTTATTTTTTCCCACAAGTGTTATGCAATTGTCCCTGAGCCACTTCTTAATAGCCCAGCCCCACTCATTTATGATACCAACACAATGAAATTTTACATGTTTGAATCTGTCTTGATTTTTTTTTCCTTCTTTTCCATTGTTTTGTCAAAATGACACTGTCTTCAGTATTGTAGCTTTATAACTTATAAGACAATTGTATTGGCTATTTGCCCCTGTTCATACTGAGAGATAAACATTAGATTTACTATGGCAAATTAAAAAAGAAAAACTTACTGTGGTTTTATTAGGTAGTATCAGTTCTATGAATTATTATGAGAAGAACAGACAACCTTTAATATATTTTATCTTCAGTTGATAAAATTGCCTCTTAGGTCTCAGCAAACTTTTACCATTTTCATTATATAGTTCCCACATGTTTTTTCTTGCTAATGATATATCAAGATATTTTGCATTTTCATTGTATCTTAAATGGGACTTTTCAATATATATTTTTCTAACTTCTTAGAAAGCATGAAAGCAGTTGACTCAAAAAATTATTCTAAAAACTTATTTTTAAATCAATTCTGACACACATAATTTGGAAGCAATAAACAAGCTATAGACTTTTCACAGGGACAATGATGAAATAATCCAGTGTACAACATAGCAAATAAATAATCAAAAGTATGGTATGACGAATATCTGTACTTAGTAAAAGAAGCAAATAAATACTCTCTCACAGATCCCCTTTCCTTAAAATAAGAGATAATTTCAAAATAAGATTCAAAATTAATCTTATCAAAAATCATCAGACAACACCCATATTAAAATTTCCACCGGAAGGTTTAGATGTAAATTTGGATGATGTCATAGTGTTCCAGTTTACAAAAATCACATTTAAAAAGCACAGTGTATTAAAATAGTTAATTAATTTTCTGGATCACACACTATTAAGAATTCTCCTGGCCAGGCAGTGGGGTTGGAGTTAGAGAGAAGGCAGGAATGCCCCCCTCTGTGTAGCATGAATGACAGCAATAGCTCCTAAGGGGAGAGCTTAATTCCCTTGGATTCAACCCTACTATACAACAGATGTGGGGGTTCCTGTGATGCAAATTGCCAGGGAGGATTTAGGCTGGACTAAGAAGATATCCATTATGGAAGAGTAAGATACAAGGATTTTTTAGGGATTTGGGCACCAGCAAATACTCAGAATTACTCCTGGTTGCTGGGATTTTGACACCAGAAAAATCCACACCGTTCATGTTCCTCAGAAAACAGTCTGACTTTCTAGAAAACAAAAATTAAATCCAATGTAAAGATATGTGCATTTGGTCATTTGTTTGATATACCTAATGGTGACCTAGGAACAAGTACTAGGAATGATCTCAATCAGCCCCAAATCAAAATACAAATGTTCTGAAGGAATAACTGAATTTCAGGTTTGAAGTGTTTAAGTTAATATTTAAACCAACTAGTTCACCCACAAAAGCCAGTTTGCAGAGCATGGAACATTGGTTAACTAAAAAATAACTGCTGAATTTTCATACCAAATCACTTTTAAAAAAAAAATCTTTGTATGTTCCCTTATCTTCAGTTTCACTGACTGTAGAATTACGAAGCATAATTCTATTGTTACTACAGTGAATCCTATAAAATCGTAACTTGAATTGCTTCTGATATTGTTTCATCATTAATCTTTTTCTTCCAAATATCAAAAAGATTCCAGTCCTTCATGCTTTGACAGTCTTTCTAAGGAAAAATTTAGAAGTCTGGGTTAATATTATTAATTGAACTTAAAAGAGGGGAAAATGAGATTGATTTGTAAAACTGTTGGTAAAAGATAACCAAAAACACCCATAATTCTCTAGCTTCATTATTCACTCTATTATAAACAAACACCCTCAAAGTCTTTAGCTACTAAAATAATAACAGACTTAAAATCAAAGATATAAAATGTGTATTTTTGTGAGAAAATGTGACTTGGAAAAATATCTCCCATTCAACAGGAAGCCCTTCAGTGAACTGAGAATGAATTTTCCAAGAAGTTGGATTAATTCATGATTTCAGTAGCAACTGTATTTTTACTTTATAGTATCATATCGTTTACATGACCTGACAAAACTGAGAAATTTGTATAGAAATCCTATCTTCAAGCACAGAACTCAATAGAATAACTCAGTCACAAGAGAATGAGTATACTTTAACCAAGGTTTACAGATCATCTTATATTCATTTTCTGAAATAAGGGTTGACTCCTAAGGCATGGTTCTTTGAGAAAAGAGAATTTAAAGCTATGCAACTCATTAGCATTCATTTTTGATTGCTATATAAACTTTTTAGTGAAAAAAACCCTTACTTAGCCAAGTAATAATCCTGAACTAGTAACTGAGCTGTAGTGAGAAAAATCACAGTTCCAGCACATATTGAAATGAAACACTCTGAGATGGAAAAGAATAGGGTGATAGAGATGATGATGATTCTCATTTACACTGGATTTTTAAAGAAGGATTTTCACAAAGTGGCCATGTGTCTTTTTAACATCCAGGGAACAAAGCTAGAGATCTGAGAGCAGTTACTGTTACATATATATATATAAAAAGGTTAAAAAATCACCGATTCTGACAAATGTTAGTAGGTAGTGGATTAAATAAAAGTGGTTTCTTTAATGGGCGATGGTACACTATTCTCTAAGCTGTCTAATGAGACAAAGAATAAAAACAGAGCCATTTTAGGAAATGGCAGGGCTGAGTTGTATGGTGATTCTTCAGTTGTTGAAGATGTGTGAAAATTTATTGAGAAATCTAGTTACTGAGAAATCAGTTTGCTAGTATTTTTAAATATATAGTCCTATTTGTAATTTCTGTGATACTAAATAGACACCAATAAAACCCAGAATCTTAAGTCAGATATAAGCTTCCTCAAATATTATAGTCCTAGTTCTTAAAAAATAAAGGCAAATATCGACAATTTAACATGCTCACTCAAGACTCTGGTCTACTTATATTTGGATTTTAGTTCCCTTACCTTATCAAGCACTAAAAGAAAGCAAGAAATAAAAATATATCTATAGCCTTCAAAAGAACAAGGTTAAAAGAATATAACAAATGAAAAAAATAAAAGCATAATGCAATCGAGTGGATATAGTAATAATAAGAAAGTTGGTAAAACAGAAGTAAATTTTTGCAGTTGAAAAAAATATTGAAAAGAAATACAGACTCACTATAATGGCTAAAATTAAAAAGACTAACAACACCAAGTGTTGGCGATGATGGGGCCTAATTGGAACTCTAGTACATCTCTGGTGGAAATGCAAAATAGTTCATCCACTCTGGAAAACATTTTGGTATTTTTTTATAAAATTCAACACATGTGAACCATGTGATTTAGCTCCTAGATATTTACCCAAGAAAAATTAAACCTTAAATTCACACACAAAAAAACTGCCTGCATGCAAATGTTTCCAGTATCTTTCTTCATAATCGCCCAAACTGGAAAGAACAAAAAAGGTCATCAAAGGGTAAATGGATAAACAAATTGTGGAGTATCAATACAGTAGAATACTACTCAGCACTAACACGGAAAAATCTACCAATTCATGCAACAACATGGATGAAATTTAAAAGCATTATGCTAAGTGAAAGAAGCTACATACAAAAGAACACACAGTATGATTTCAATGCTACAAAATTTTGAAAAAGATAAAACTATAGCAAAAGAAAGAAGATCAGAGGTTGCTGAGGATTGGGGAGTGAGTATAGGAAACTAACTTCAAAAAGCTAGGGAAGACAGTTCTACAGGGATGAAAATGTTCAATGTGGTGATTTTGTGTGCTAGTTACACAGGATATACATTTGTCAAAACTCATTGAAATAGATATTAATAACAGATAAATTTTACTGTATGTAAATAATACCCCAGTAAAGCTGGTTTTAAAAAGGAATGCAAAAAGTAGAAATTTTATGTGTAAAGTTTCTAATCTGCATCTGCCTTAGAAGGAGAATAACTGATGAAACATTTAATGAAAAACCAACAATGTGAGGTCATAACAAATCTCACAACTACTAATAAATCACATCAATAAGCCTATATGATATTTTGGATGAATGACTAAACAACACTGACCCAGCTCTATAAAGGAGATACTGTTACTAAGAGTTGCAAAAAATGGGGTCATGGTGCTGTGTCTTGGAAATTGTTATTTCATCTTGAATCCAGCTCAGGAAGTTACTCTTATTATTTCTCTACCACAGGAGGCAAATTATAAACTTCATTTTAGTAGAATGGAAGAAAACATTGGCAGAACCAGAGAAAATGGATATAGAACAAAACACTTGGTTAGAGAGAGAGAGAAAGAGCTATAAAGCCAAGGAAGAGAAATCATTATTTGGATTAATGGCCTTTATTTTGTAGAGTTTATTGAAAGAAGCACATAATGTGTGGAAATCCATTAGAAAGACAAGCTAACTGGAATTAATTTTAATTAAACAAAATGAAAAGAGCAAAAATGAAAAACTATGTGAAAAGCAATCACAGTAAAGACTTAAAATAAGAAGCAACTTCTTAGCACAAAGCAGCAGAGAAAGGAGTGATATGGAACATGTCAGCTGACATTAAACTGACATAAAGATATATCAGCTTTACAACACTTATTCTTTTTCTATGGATACGCTTACACGAATGTATAATAAAATGCATGTAGTTCTCATTTAGGCATGTGTGTTCAGCTATTCTCAAGCAATTCTTTTGTCACCAAGTGTAGATTACTGGACTGTATAGACTTAAGGTAAAGAGTAGAAAAATCTTTAAAAAATTCTAAACTTAAAAAAGCAATAATATGGATCAAATGATTATTACAGAAGTTGAGGAATAAGAAAAAATCTGATCAGAAGATTTTAGAATAAAAAATTAAAAACAAATACATATATATAGTTGTATATGCACCTATCTGTCCATGTGTGTATAATGTTTTCTCATTATAGTTATGAAAGTTTGTAACAAAGTTCTGAAACAGTAGATGAGTCAATGTGCAGAGCCACTAATTCTGTATACTTCCCATGTCACTTAGTTTTTAATATTTTATAACTTTATTAAATGACTTGTAAAATAGATTATTAGTATATTAGATGATAGTCTATAAGAACTTAGTTCTCAATGAATGGCATCAATTTGGCTCATATGAAGTTCAAAACACAAATCTGGTAAAATATTAACACTAAAAATGATTAGCTAGTAGAATGTAAAAGATACATGGATTCAAATGAATATAACTGAAAAAGCTAACATTGAAAAGTTGGAGTAGAAAATGCATCTATACAATACAAAGGAAAATACTTAGCAAATTTCTATTCCTACCAAATCTGAAATGTTGAACAAATGAAGGGAGATCCTTAAAAACAATTATCTGCAAGAAAATAAAGCCTAAGATCATCTGTTCTATGAAGACATGGGACATGTTTTCATCATTCAAAAGGTATGCAAGACACAATACCTTATTCTTAAACAGGTAAAGCACACATTTAGAATTGTTAGAATAAAACCTACTTCTAGTGGCATCTAGACGAAGACACAATAGTTCAATTTTAATGACATGGATTTAATACATAGATTTTTCTGTGAACTGAAGGAACTGTAGATCTTTGCTAATATGAATAAAATACTGAACCAAGCACCTCAGTCCTGGGTAGATATATAATTCAAATGTGGCTGAAAGGTAGATGTAGACTTTATGGAATTTATGTTCTACCCATTGAAAAAAATTAATGGTGGACATGTAAAGAAACAGGTTCAAGTGCTGACGAATAGCTAATATTAAGAAACCATTACTTAATTTTCAAGAGAATGAGCATCAGCAGAATAGAATATTGTACTTCCAAAGGGGGGTGCGGAGAACTGATGGCAGGTCAATCAAAAGAGCTTTCAATCCCAAACAATCTAATGGAGAAGAACCACAGACAACATTAGAACACGTAGAACACGTCATTTCATCAACTCTGCAAGCAAGTGCATGATGTTGCTACAGGCTGGGGATTAAGTGAAAAATTATCTGCATCCAAACCAAAGTGTTCTCATCATGTCCATTTTGGATGTGATGACTCATGGCTCCTTCCAAATTTTTCTCCATCTTTTTCGCTTCTACATCTAGGGTTCCTTCATGCAGAGTATTGCCCAAGCCCCCAAATACACACTATAGGATAAGCATCTGTTTTCTTTCCTTTCCCAACATCAGCAATACTCATTCTCTTCTCTCTCACATTTTCAGAGTAGATGCTCTCCATATAAAGCACCATTCAGTTTTACAGTATTGTCCAAAGGATTGACGGTATTGTTTCATAATAACATCCACCTTTCCCCCTAGTTCTTATAGAATTTAGAGGACAAAATAATAGGAAGAAATTACAAAATGCTTTGCTCCTGGCACATGGCAAATTTAATTCCTACACCTATGCATCCCCAACTTCTTCTACTCACATAACATTTGTTCTACCTCTACACTCATCATCAATCTTGCAAATGCAACAGCGGGCACACTCGGCCTTCTTCTAAAAGCAACAAGGAGACTGCCCTTTTTCAAAATTATTCTGTACTGTTCTGTGGCCACAGTAGCACTTTTCACAGTTGGGATTATTCTCCACATTGTTGTATCCAGTCAAAGCCACTCAAGAATTCCTATGGTCCCAGCAGCACTAAAAATACATAACAGCCTCCTTACAATAATGGCTGTGAATCACAGCATTCCTCGGCTGACATAAGTAGTTAAAATAGTAGGAAAAAAAAAAGTTAAATAAAACTTTTTAAAAAGTTCAAGTAAAAAAAAAAATGAAAAGGGGGTTGAAAAGGACTCCCCTACCGTCTAACAATATTAAAGTCTGTCTCAAATTTACAAACGTCCTCAGCAACATCAAATGCCGCAGCTTCAAACACACGCGCCAGCTTCAAGCCCGACAGCTTCAAATGCCGCAGCTTCAAACACGCGCGGCAGCTTCAAACGCGCCAGCTTCAAACAGCCTTGGGGCAGCCATCTTGCACACGCTCCAAGGAGCACAACCTCAGGGCCCTTAGGCGGCCACCCCATCCCAGAGGCCACACAGAGGCTTTGTTGGGGGAAAAATGGGAAGAAGAAAAAAAAGAGGAAGAAGAAGAAATATAATTTGCAGACGTTAAATTAGCCCATAGAGGGAGCTCACATAGCCCCATAATTTCACAGTAATTGGAATCTCCTGTAATTTAAAATGTAGCCCCATCATTTGTCAGAGAGAGCCTCCAGGGGTCAAAGAGTGCATGTCTTACTTCATACCGATCTCTGCATGCCTATAAAATGCAATTCCATTTAGACCCCCCTTGACCGTGTGTTTTGTTATCGCAACAAAAAGATGATGATTCTTGGATACATGTTCTCCAAAACCAGCCCAGAAATTAAAGTGACTCGTCTATGTGTGCTGTTAGGGTGAATCCAACTGAATAAAGACCATAATAAGAATAAAGTTCCAACAATTAGAATTGTCATGGCAATAACCTAAATGTCCCCCATTCACGGTGTTCAGTTTAGAAAGCTACGTGCTCTCTTTCAACCTTGACTAGAGATACTCTTGTGGCTATCCATTTCTCTCACTGTCTAGAATCCTTAAACCAGCCATGCTGCAATGTGCCTTCAGACAAAAGGATAAAACCGGAAAACGAAAGGATATAATGGCAGAGAGCCTTTTCAATAAAACATGAGAGAAACAAAATTCCAAAATTCTGTGGAAAGAAATATCGAGGAGAAAATACACTCAAAAATAAAGCATCTAAATGTGCAGTTGAAAGTAGAAATGTATTACCTGCTCTTGTGAAACAAATTTTGAAAGGAAACAAGTTTATATTATGTAACTCTTAAATATTTAGAAACTTTACATTTATATAAAACTGAAATGGTTTCTAAAAACATTTAACCTTTGAAGTTATTTCTATCTTAGAGTAAACACAAACTAAGAATGTAAAGAAAGCACAAAATGTAGGGCTTAATCAAGAATGTAACATATGTGGATTGTATTCTATTTGGGATAATCTATTAGGTGTTAAGAAAACATATCTTCTTCGTTTAAATTAACTAGCAGGCTTCTATGTCGTTACTGCTTCTCTGTGATGTACCTGTTGGTTTGGGCTATTGTGATTCCATTTCCTGCACCCTGTTGTTCAAAAATATATCATTCATAAAATTTGAGGATTTAAGTGATGTTTAATATTACAGATGCTATATCAATAGCTGTAAAAGGCAAACTATACATAGGTGAGAAATCATTTGCCTGAAGATGGGGGCAGAGCTCAATTTCAAATTCTAATAATCATATCTAGCCAAGATTCCATGTTAGGAATAAAAAGTATCTGAATTTTGTCTGAATTTGCCCAACTACTCTGCAATCTTCTCGTTGCTTTATGTATTTCCTATCATAGAAATGGCCTCAATTTTCAGATATGTCTGAGAGCCAGGTCCCTGATTTCCATCTCTCATTTCAAACTCAACAAAAAAACCTTGAAAACCTTGTAGATGTGATTCACCAATAACAATGCCATACAAACTCAGGTTTTCTTGAGAGCAAGATAAACTCGGGGATGCTCACCCTGGTTTGGCAAACTTTTGGGCTGCCAGGAATTATACAGTGAACATGATAAGGAGGACTCAAAACAGAATGCTTAAGGTTTAAGATCTCCAAAAGTAATGGCTGTACTTGCATGGAACTACAAAGACTTGTCAACTGCATGTCTATTCAGTTCATGAAGGCTGGCTAACAACGTTATCACATAATAAGAGTCTATGTTCAGTAATTAAGGCTACTATGCATTATAGAAGATAGTAATTGATGAATTACCTTAAATTACCAGTGATCATGAGCAGGAACAAAGGAAGTAATGCTTACTTGTTGCAAAGGATAGCTGGACAGTTTCTGTCACTTGGAAATGAGAAAGTTAGCAATCAAGTGTCTTCTTCCAATGAAAGAAAAAGAAAAAAAAAAACCAAAGAAAAAGTGAATGTAGCCTCTTCATTTCTAACTTCTCATATTAGAAGAGTCACACTCCATTCTAAGCCTGAATACCACCTGAGACATTCTCTAAAAGTAAACACGTTATGTGGGAAACAGGAAAAAAGAGCATATTAAAATATGGTAGTTCTCCTTCTTACTCACCTTTAACATTAACAAAGGGATACAATCAAATTGTAAAATGAGAAAAGGCAGCACTTAGGTTTCACCTTGAACTCTGAGCAAGCTTAGTATCTGATGGTAGAAGATATACATCCTGTATGTGGCTACTGAATTTATACCTCAACAGAATAAATAAGACATTTCTAATATTTCTATAAATCAGCATAGAGAATTAAAAAGAAGACTATAATTACCTGAAATGCTTTCAGGGTCACATGATTTCTACATTTTTATAATTAACTGAATGTTAATCAGGAACACTTTTTGATGGTTTAATTTACTTGTTTTAAAATCTTTTTCAAAATATGCCTGTCTCTATTACCTACAGAATTTCTGAACACAAGTTAATTTCGACCCCTACAGTCTCCTAGGATCATATATATGATTATGATTACACAAAAGTACCGTACATATAGATGAGTAGACAACTAGGCTGAATGCATCTGATCCATAAAACTTATTTTTTCATGAATCTTTGTGGTTCTTGTTATTTTTTTAACTCAAAGTTCAAAAACATTCATGTTATCTGAGAGTTCTGGCTTTTCAAGTATATAAGCAAAACACATATTCTCAGAAAGACCAAGAACTTTGTAATACAGGCTCCTACAAGCCATCTGGTCTGATGTCTAATAAGCTTTCTGATCTTCTGATTTCTAGAATAGAGAAACTAAAGGTCAAAATTTTTACTATAAAATGGGAAATAAATTCCAAAATAGACTTAGTTATCTGTAAATCTGACCTAAAGAGCACATACCTTTCTCCAAAGTAAAAATTCAATGACTGATGATCTATGAAAATTAATATAAAGCAACTGGTTAGTTACTGTGAAATTTTTGACAGCATTTCACAGGAACAGTTTTTCCTTACTTAAATGCATTTAGCTGGCATTGTAAGCATCTTTTCTATATATTGTTTATATTTGCCGACCTATTTGTAGGCAAATAATAGTGGGAGAAAACCCCAAATTTTTGTGGGATATATCGTTAAAATGCATTAATATGATGAAGTTTCCTTATTCTACCATAGGAAAATCCTGAAAGAAGTTTGTGTAGAATTCATTAACTGAATTATAAAAGACAGTTATGTTTTACATAATTTCCAAGCTAAAGAACCCTGAATATACTTCTAGCCAAATAAGAAGAAACGATAGACTTCAGACCAAAGAGTAGGGGAAAACATGTTTGATAATGAACATAATGCTTTAATTGGTAGGGAGTACAGTTCATGAATTAATTTAGACCAGGTTTTTTTCCTTCAAAATATTATGAATCCTAGCCTTTTAAATCTAATGTGACCAAATAATTTATCATCCAAAACTCATCTTTTCAGAATATTAAAGGGCTCTAGTAATAATTACTCCAGGCCTGGGCAAACTAGGCTGTATGGTTGCCCCACTTACAGCAGGACAATTTGAAATAGCTGCTCTCTTAAGAGGAGGGATGGCTGACACTGGACATATTTTAGAAAATCAGTATTTGGAGGCTACTCTGAACAATAAGACCTGGAGCCAATTTAACAAGCATAAGTTATAATAAATTCTGAAGGGAATAGTTTGAGGATATGAGTCTCTTCAGATCTATAGGAGCTGCTAGGCTCCTTGTGTATCTAAACATCTTTCAACATCTGTCAGCTCCACTATAATAAAGTACAAAAGATAAATAAAAAGTTAAACATCAGGCATAGTATGTGATTTTATAACTTCTTACTCATAAAACAAGAAAGGATTACACTGACCTACAAAGACACTTCTTTTTGTGTATCTGAGTTATCAATGAGACATATATGTATATACATATACACAGCTATAAATTTTTAAAATTTACAGTTTATTTATATTTAATATATTTTGTTATATATTTAACACAAATAGTTATCATTTTTAAAGTTTTTATTTAAATTCTAGTTTGTTAATATTACAGTGTTATATTAGTTTTACATATTTATATATTTAAAGCCAACTGATGGGAATGGATTTTGTTATAAGTTACTCATGAGTTGAAACATGCCTTTTTGGCTTAACCATTTCAGAACATCTGTGAAATACAAGTACAAAATGGAAATTGCCTAACAAACTATGCAGTAAGATAGCTACAATTTTGTTTTCCCTTTGTCAAGGGAAAATAAAATAAATTTTCCATCAGTCGCAATGAGAGCTAGAGGGACTGATTATTCAAAATACAGTAGCACCTACATTTCTCCAAATATTCCCCAAGACATAGCATTTGTGCTGAGTATTCAATAATTTCCTCAAGCTGTACACCTGAAAAATATATGTCTCAAGTCTGGTGTTCATAATCTGGTAGACAACCACATGTGTTCACAGCCCATATCTTTGAAACAATTATTCTCTTGGGTATGCAAATGTACTGGGCTTGCAACATGTTTATTCAAAAGAGTAGAAAGAATGTTCTTATGTGAGCATCTGCAGGTTTCCACTGGAAATCTGCATACAACAATACATTTCCCCATGAATTCATTTTTTTAAAATAACAGTTATACATCTTTTTAAGGCTTTACCAAGAGTTAACACAGCTCAATTTGGTAACAAGTTTTCATAAAGAAAAGCACATGAAAGAAACAAAATCAAAGTATATTGTTAGGATCTATTACCTGCTTTATTGTTTGGATTTTTGCATGCCCTAATAACACAAACATCCAAACATCTTGGTATTTCTAGCCCTCTGGCCTTTTCACCACACCCTAGCCACAAGCTGTCCTACTACTGATCCTAGCTTTGGCCTCACAACTATTCAGCTATTTTCTCCTTTCGTTACCAACCTTCTCACCTATCCCTGAGCACAGATAAATTTAAAACTTTTAAAAATACTTAAAAAAAAAAAAAACCTCAAAAATCCATTATGATAGTAAAATACATCAGTGTACATGTATTGAAAATGGATATATAAAGTACACAACAAAGAAGTAAATACATATAGTATTCAAAAAAGACAATATTAAATATTATAAACATATAAACACTAAAGTTTATGAATTGGTGTAATGGATATATAAATAACTAAAATGATATTCCCAAACAGCATCATACCCAACAAAGATTAAAGCAACCATTTGTTTCAAATACCCAGGAGAGAGTCATACATATTGACTATGTTTTATTACCATACCAAAAAGGTTTTAATAAGCTTCCAAAAATACTTATCATAAAGCCATATTTTCTTTCCCAGTACATTAAAACCAAAAATATATGGAACTTCTATTTTCAGTAATAACTTATTTGGTTTAGATCAAACCTCCAATGACATAAGTTAAAATGCTAGATAAAGTATTTTAAAATCCCTTTAAAATCATTTAAAAGCTGACAAAGGTAACAAACTAAAGATACAAACCTAAGGGTGGGGAAGAAAGAAATATGGGGATATAAATTGCACACATGAGTATCAAGCTGCTCTTACCTTAAAGATGTGTGCCAAATTTGCCAAAACATAGTATGGGCAGAATGGGGAAAAAGTCAAGGCCAAAAACATACACATAGCAGGGAATCTGAGAGGATACTCACTTCCACATTAATTTGGGACACAAAGGGTTTTGTACCTAAGTAAAATTGATTCATAAGCAATGCTTTGTAGGTATTAGAAGAAACACTGAGAGAAAAGAAAGAAAAGGTGAAAGATGTTTGAAAAGATGTCGTTGCTGGCCAGCTTTCCTGTAGATTTGCTGTTTAGAGATGCCTAAGAGCTCTAAGTTTTATATTGGATTAAGAATGCCTTTCTTTTGTCACATCCACATGCACTCATTAGAGGTAAATCTAAATTTTCCCTGGTGGAATGTGACTTCATCCTGGCCTCAAAAAGTATACTTTTTTGAAGACAATTGCAGTATATAGGCAAAAGTAATGAAGCATAGAAAGAAATGGGACCTCCACATGATCTAGATTATCAGCCAGAAATGTAATTACTTCCCAGAACAAAACTCAGTCCTTCTCAATGAAAGATAAAAGCATTGTGACTCCATAATATCATTTATAATGTCAAAAATACAATTTAAAAATTGCTAAATGTGTAAAGAAGCAAAGGAAATGGCTAACGATAAAAAACAATAGTTATACGAAGTTTATCCAGAGATGATACAGAGATTAAAGTTCACAGACAAGAACTTTAAAGTAATTGTCACTAATATGATAAATATAATTGAGAAGGTGGACAAAAATAGATGAAAATATAGTGTGTTTTAACAGAATTACAATCTATAAAAAACTGAATGTGTGTCCTAGAACTACAAAATACAATATCAGAAATTAAGAAGTCACTGAATAAGTTTAATAGCAGACTATGCACAATGTAAAACAAGATAAGTAAACTAGAAGGCTAGCCAGAAGAAAACCTTTCAATTGAATATAGAAAGAAAAAAAAGAAAGTGTAGCAGAAATGGAAGATGGATTTGGGACACTATAAGTGGATAGGTTTTGCTGTCCCAGATGAACAAAAGAGAATGGGAGGGACAATATTTGAAGAAATAATGGTTAAAAATTATAATTTCTTGATATGATGAAAGACATCAACCCACATATTCAAGAAGCTCAGTGAACCACAGTTGGAAAAGTAAAAGGAAAACTGTACCTGGGAATATTGGAGTCAAGACACTGAAAGCCAAATATAAAGAGAATCTCAAAAGCAATCAGAGTGTGAGGTGAGGGAGAGAGTATTGTTGTCCACAGGATGACAATAAAAATGAGTCTACTTCTCCACACTGGCCATGAAAAACAGAGGACAATGAAATGACATTGTTATAGCTTTGGAAAATGAAATGCCTACCAGAAATTCTAAACTCTGCAAAAATTTCTTTCAAAAAAAGAAGGAAATAAAGACATTCTCAGAGAAATGTATTGTCAGTGCATCCATAGTACAGAAAAACAAAAGGGGTTTCTTTTGAGTGATGGGAAATGATCCCATATGGAAGAAAAGAGATAAAGGATTTGAAAAATATGATTAAGGAAGTTGTTCTAATATGCATACATAGACAATTATATATAACAACTGCAGAATATATAATTTTTTAAGTGAAAAAACAATTTTTAGCAACATAGAACATATTCTGGACCATAAAGTTAAGTCTCAAAACACACTTCAAAGAACTGAAGTTCTCAAGTATGTAATCTCTGATGACCCTGGAATTAAGTTAGAGACCAATATATAAATGTTTAGAAATAAAGCAACATAATTCTAAATAGTCAAAGATCTTACAGACCTATGTCTTTAAAACCTATAAAGCCATATCTACTGAAACTTAACTAAGAAGAAAGAGAAGATTTTAGAAGTTGTGTGACTCTTAGAAACATTAAATCAGTAATTAAATACTTACACACCAAAAAATTTTACACACCAAAAAATTCTAAGTCCTGATGTTTTTACCTCAGAGCTTAATTAACTATTTAGAAAGAATAACACTAAGTCTACACAAATTATTTCAAGGAAGGGAGAAAAATGTCACAAATTTTAATCACTGGATTACAAACGTATAAATCATTTCCATATAATACATGAGACAAACCCCAGAATTTTTAAAAAATGAAAAATTTAAAGGTAACCACACAGCTGTGATACAAGATGTAAAAAGATATGCCTGTGAATACTAATTAAAATAAAACTGATGTATCTACAATAGTACCACAGTAGATTTTTTTTTGAGATTTTATATATTTATTTGACAGAGAGATCACAAGTAGGCAGAGAGGCAGGCAGAGAAAGATGGGGACGCAGGCTCTCTGCTGAGCAGAAAGCCCAATGTGGGGTTCAATCCCAGAATCCTGAGATCATGACCTGAGCCGAAGGCAGAGGCTTAACCCACTGAGCCACCCAGGTGCCCCAGTACCACAGTAGATTTTAAGAAATAAAAAACCTTTATAGAGATATAAGACATTTTACAATGAAAGAAGTCAATTCACCAAGAAATTTTAACAGTTTTAAATGTGTATTCAGCAAATACATTGCTTCCCAATATATAAACCACAAATTGATAGATCTCAAATAAGAAACAGAAAAATCTGTAGCCATTGTAGGAGACTTTCTCATACTTTTTTGCAGTAGCTGATAGAATTATCAGGAAAACACTCAGTAGGAATATGGAATATTTGGACAACATGCTGATTATCCAAACTAAATGAACATTTATTAAAAAAAAAAGGAACAAAGTACTAAATTATTTTCAAATACCCATGGAACATTTATCAATATTGATGATATGATGACCCATTCAGCTGATTTGAAAAGCTGTCTTATCAAGGTTTAAAACTACAATTTGACTTTGGGGAATTAAGCTAAAATCAATAACAAAAATCAAAATTTAAATATATTTTAGTGAGTCATAATAAATATGTAACATATTAAATTTTGTGAGAGGTGTTAAAACTATACTAGATAGTAAAACTTTACATGCATGCACATATTAGAAAATTCTAAAATCTTCAAGTAAAATCAGAATATAAAAATAACAAACCATAAAAATAAGAGCTGAAATTACAACATATATAACAAACATACAAAAAAAAAAAAAAAGTCAGCAAAGCTATGGTGGGCTCAGTAATGGCTCCTAAAGAAAAAATATCCTGGTCCCAGTCCCTGCAACCTTTGCATGTTACCTTATATGGCAAAAGGGACTTTGTAAATGTGACTAAATTAAGGATGTGGGGAATGGCAGATTTTTTTATTTATATAAGCAGGCCTTAAATGTAATCACAAATATTTTGTAAGAGGGAAGCAGACAAATAATTGACTACAGAAACAGAAGGCAATGTGACAAATGGAGCAAGATGCCATGCCTTGAACTCTAAAGATAGAGTAAAGGCTACAAGTGAAGGCAAGAAATGAAACTCTAGAAGCTAGAAAAGGAAAGGTAATGGATTATCCCAACAACCTCTAGAGAGAGCACAGTTCTGCTGAGATCATGATTTCACCCCATTTAAAATGATTTTGGGTTTTGGGAGCTGAGAACTGTAAAAGAATGCAGTTATGTTATTTCAAGCCACCAAGTTTGTGGTAATTTGCTACACAGCAATTGGAAATCAATACAAAAGCCAAAATTTGGCTTTTTTGAAAAAATATATATGTGATTGTTAAACCTCAAATAAGAATTTTAACAAAATATCAAGAGCAAACAAAAAAGAACATTACCATAGGTTTTATAGATACTAATATATGAGATTATGACCAAAATTTACCACTAAATTTGAAATTTTAACTGAAATGGAAAACTCCTTGAAAAGAACTTGGAAATAAACATAAGGAGAAAGAGCAAATTTCTTTATTACAAAATCTATTAAAGAAATTGAATAAATTTTTAAAGCCCTGTCTACAGATAAATCTCCAGCTCAGATAGCTTAACTGCTGATGTCTTTAAACTTTTAAAAAATAGCACCAATCTTACACCAAGCCTTCAGAAAAAAGAAAGCAGTTTTTGAAGCCAGCTTAATCTTGATGCTAAAACCTGATGAAGCTATTTCAAGAAAGTTAAAATAAAGCCCAGCCATCACGAATATTGATACAATAATTCTAAAGAAAATATTAGCAAATGAAATCTAGCAATATATTAAAAAGAACAATACATCACAGATCGTTTCCACCCCTCCCCCAAGAATGCATGGCTAGTTAACTTGAAAAATCCACCAGTGCAATTCACCTTATTAACAACATAAAGATGAAAAATCATCTTGATATCTCAATAAATACAGAAAATCATTAACTAAAATTCAAAAATATATACTATTAAAATTAATACATAAATTGTGTAAGGTCCGAGTCAATGCAATGAAGGATATAAAAAAAATTATAATTTGGGGGAAAATCATAAAATTACTGTTATTCATTAACAACAGGATTATATTTATGAAAAGTCAAAACTATTTAATTTATAATAATAATCTATTACTCATACATTTTAGTAATTATTAATATTGACATTATTAGCAATTGTAATAGCAAATATTACTCATAGTAATAATTATTAATATTGGCTATTATTATTTATTAAATTAATACTCAACAAGGGTACTGAATATAGGATCAGTATACAGAATTCAGTTTTTTCTATGTACCAGTAATGAAAATTAGAAAATAAAAAATTTTAAATGATATAAATTAAAATAACATCAAAATTCATCCAATACATAGAATTCATTCTATAAATGTTAATGACAATAATTTCTAGAAGGCCTAAAAAATATTTGGGATAAAACATTTTAGTAGAACTATAAAGGGCCAGAAATGATAAGGCAATCTAGAAGAATAATTATCAAAATCTTATTCTTCATGTGAGCAAAACTGATTATAAGACTTTGGTAATGAAAACTGTTATTACTCCATGGATAGGCACACAGGCTAACAGAATAAAATGGAGAGACCAGAACAAATCCATAAATATACAAACATATACACAGATAGTTGATTTATGAATAAGGTTGTACACCCTGTATACAACTGTACAGTTGAAACAGATGGTATTTTCAATTACTGGTGCTGGGTCAAGTGTGCATTTGATTCGTATGCCTACACTGAGAGATAAAATGATAAAGCCTCCAGAACTTAACATAGGATAGTATGTTGCTGATCTCTTCTACATAGGACACAAAAAGCCCAACCTTTAAAGGAAACTTATGAGGGAAAAGAGAGATAAATTGGACTATGTTAAAAATAACAACTTCTTCGCATCTAAAGACACCATGAAGAGAAAAAATGCAACCTAGACAATAGAAGAATATATCTGAAATAGACATATCTAACAAATGAATTGAATTCAGAATATATGAGTAATTGGTATATTCAAAAGAAAGAAGGAAGGAAGGAGGGAGGGCGGGAAGGAAGGAAGGAAAGAAGGAAGGAAGGAGGGAGGGCAGGACGGAAGGAAGGAAAGAAGGAAGGAAGGAAGGAAGAAAGAGGGAGGGAAGAAGGAAGGAAGGAGAGGAGAGGAAGAAGAAAAAAGAAAGATAAAAAATGGGCAAGTAGCATGAACAGGTGCTTCTCAAATGAAAACATCAAATTGACCAGTAAACATATGAAAACTAATTCATTATGTATCTGAGAAAAGTAAATTAATGCCACAATGAGATACTACACACTCTTCAGAACGACTAAAATTAGGAAACACTGATAATTCAGTGATGGTGGGTGCTGAAACAACTGGCACTCTCACACTCTGCTGATGGCACAGCCCATTGGCACAACTTTGGAAAACAGGTAGTACCTACTAGAGGTGGATAGGTGCACTAAATGATCTAAAAGTTCCACTTCCAAGTATATCAGAAAGGTATATGTATGTGCACCAAGAGGCATGTATTAAAGTGTTCATTGCCTCACTGTTGGTTAAAAACTGGAAACAAACAAGTATCCCTTAAGGGTATACACACACACACACACACACACATATAGATACACACACACAAAAATAATAAACAGCTTTGATAATTAACAAAATTTTGCTATATACAACCATACTGATGAATTTCATGAACATAATATTGAGCAAAATTAGCTAGATGTAAAAGAATATGTAATAGATGAGTTATTTATATGAAATTCAATTTACATAATCTGAAGGGTTAAAATAATAATAATCTGTAGTAACAATCTATAATGTCAAAAGTTGGAGAGCAGTTACATTTGAGGGTGGAGTGTGATGACAAGATGAGGCATGTGGGAGGCTCCCAGGGCTGCTGATATCATTCCACTTCTTAACTTTGCAGTGGTCACTTGGGTGTTTCCTTTTGTAAGAATTCATTGAATTGTAAGACTACATTGAGCCATTAATGATTTGCATGCATATGTTCTACTGCAGAAACACATTTACCTTAAGTAAAAGAAAAAAAAATAATATTTCTTCATGATCTCTAATTTGGAAAATGAATTCTTATGATGAGCATTACTTTGAATTTACTATTTTATTTATTCATTCAATACATATTTATACAGCATCTGAAAAATCACATTGTTTGAATTTTCCCCTTGTTACTAAATATTCTTTGAAACTTATTTTTAATGACTGCATAATACATCAAAATAAGTATGATTTTATAGTATATTTACTCTTTTTTTTAAACTACTGAGCATTTGCATGGTTTACAATTTTACACTATTATAAATAGCACTGAAATGAATATCTTTGTACTTTAATTTCTGACGATCCATAAAAATATACGTTTGCTGGGCCTAAGAGGTATGAATATTTTTTTGCCATATTGTTGTACACAAAATGTGTACTGATTTGCAGTCCCATAGACTCTGTGTAGTTTTTCCACAGAGGCTGCAAAACAGTGATGTTCATGGTATAGAATGCATTTCCTAAATACCTTAATAGAAGGATTTCAGAAAAAGGGTAACCATTGTTCCTTATTGCGTGACATTAAAATTAGCCCAGATTCCCAACTCCTATCCTTGGGCTTCAAAAAATTTTAATTTATATAGTTTGCATCCAGGAACAGTTATGGTACAAGTAGTAAGTGATATCCATTCCATAGAAAGAACACGGATTGTAAGGAAATCCAGACCCATTTTAATCCCAGCCTTGCCACTTGCTACCCATTTGAGTTGGTAAGTAATTTCAGCTATCTTAGCCTTAGTGTCTGCCCATGTAAAAGAAGGTAATCATAGGATTGCTGTGAACACTAAGTGATAAAATATATATAAAGAACCTATTATAGTATCTGGCCCTGTTGTTATTCAATAAGCGATTTATTTCCCTTCTCAATCATGATATGTTTCAGTTATCCATAGCAATGGGTCAAATGGCATAGATAATTCTATAAACCTTATACGACAATGGACTTTTTACTACTGATGATAAAATATAAAGGAACTGATTTATTTCAGTTTCTCCACCTATTCCTGCCCTCCTAGCCAAAGTAAGAAAACTGGATAACACAGATTGCAGAATCAGTCCATAAATAATTAAGAGCTGGTCCTGGGTCTTATTTTATGCCTAAAAACCTTAATCATTATGAAATTAAAATCCCCTTTTCAAGTTGTGTTTTCATTTTGCCTTTAATAAGTAACTTTCAAATGTCTTGCTTTTTAAAAAAGGGCCTTTAAAAATCATATCAGAGGTTAGGAAAGGGTTCCACTTAATATTTTTTTTATATGAGTACTATCATTAAGACAATTACCACGGATCACCTTTTAATGATATTTCAAAACCACTTGAATATTTTTAAAAAGGTCACACAAAGCTACATAACTTATAAAACCGAACAGCACAAATGGGACTTTTGCATTTGTTCAGACATGTACCAGGTTTTAGTTCCTACAGGCTCACAGACGGTTTTTTCCTTAGCAGTTTGCCAAATGTATTTTAGAATGTCCAAAATTTAAAATGTTGATGTATGTGAACCAACTACATAATGAAAGAATCCATGTACCATTAAAATGATAATATAAATCACTCTTTATTTCCTCAAATATGCTAAGTGCAAATAACTAGATCACATGGAGAGGATCAGAAAGGTAAATAGGTAATATTTTGAGTGAAAAAGATAGACTTCCCCAGTCAACACTGACTTGTTCTATTGTTTTTTTTTTTAGAAGATTCTTCTTTTTCTTTTTGTTGCAAATATCAAATTATGACCATGGAATATGTATAACAAGCTACAATGCAATTCCTTGATTATTCAGAGCCTAATCATACAGTTTGTGTTTTACCCCAGCCATTTGCTTCTACTTTTCCTGCCGGCTGCCTGCCTTTTGCCATTTCACTGCTTGTTAGTCTTTGGCCAGAGTATTTCAGAAAAAGGCATTTAAAAAAAAAAAAAAAAGAGGTTGGGGGAGGCAGGCCAAACCATTTGAACTTCTTCCAGTTTTGTCTAAAGTTCCTAGAGAAAGAGTGGAGGGTACAGGTCCACAAAAGATTCTTAGATTATGTTTGACTCTCCGTCTAGTTTCCCAACCCTCTGCACCTACCCCTACTATGAATACTGTAGATACTCATTTTGTGGACTTCTTGCTCTTCGGAAGGGAAGATAGCTACCTGTTCAAAGAAGAAAAGGTCTAACATATTTTGATTTTGTGTATACAAACCAGAAAATTCTGTTTGTTGTTTGTGCCTAAATAGGGCGTTCTGATCACCAATTCCAATGTATACATGTGTTTATGCAGGGGTATCCCCACACCAATAAGCCATTCTCAGACACCAACAGGGTGTCTGAGATCTGAACTCATTTCTGACACCATGTACAGAAAGATGGTGTCAGATTTCAGCAGTTAGGGGCTCAGTCTTACAAGACTGTCCCTCCACACCTGAACCACCAGTTTCAAACCCAGGTTGTCACGTGCTTCTGACAGATCAGATTACATGGGAGGTTCCCACAACCCCTTCCTTGGGTTCAATTTTCTATAGCAGCTCACAGAACTCAGGAAATCCATCAACTAGATCACCAATTTATTATAAAACTCAAAAGTTATGCAACTCAAAAGTAGCCAGATGGAGGAGATGCAGAAGGCAAGATATGTGGGAAGGAATGCAGTTTCCATGCCCTCTCCAGATGTATCATTCCCCCCAAATCTCCAACTCTTCACCAACTCAGAAGTTCTCCAAACTGGGTCCTTTCAGTTTGTTATGGAGGCTTCATTACATAGGAATAATTGATTAATTCATTGGCTATTGGTGATTGATTCAACCTCCAGCCCTGCTATCCTCCTAGAGGTCAAGGAGTGTAAGAGGGGTAGACTTTAAGTCTTCTAATCACATCCTCTGATGACCAGCCCCCATTCTTAGGGTGATCTAGGGGATTTCCAAAAGTCACCTCATTCATATTTTTATTACTCTCATCACTTAAGAAATCCTAACGGTTTTAGGAGTTCTATGCCAGAAATGCGAATGAAGACCAAATATGTAAATTACAACACCACTGTACCCTAGAAGAAAAATGGCCACTATTAGTTCTGTCACTCATTAAAATACATTTCTTGACCATTTTAGGATTCACTTTCCTCAAATAGAGAAACAATTACTAATAACTATACCGTCTACTTCTCAGTCATTCACAATAATTGGCTATTAAAAGAAGGAAATAATCTTAGCAGAAGTAAAGACGTCATATATATGAGTAAATGTGAGCAAATAAGAATTGTTCCTATGAAAAAGTACAGAGAAAAAATAACCAAATTCAAAACCCACTGTCCTGGGCTCAAATGTTAGTCCTGGCACTGGTTGTGACTTCAGACAAGCTATTTAAATCTCTTAATCTTCATTTCCTTATCTATAAAGAAGACGATGATAATACTAAGTGTTAGTGAAGATGCAAAACAGCTAGAACTCTCATACATTGCCGGTGGGGATACAAAATGATTTAGCCCTTCTAGAGAACACCTCAGTTTCTTAGAAAGTTAAACATAAACTTACTGTATAACCGAGCATTGTCACTACTAGGTACTTATCCCCCCAAAATGAAAACTTATAATCACAAAACCCTATACAAATGTTTACAGCAACTCTTTCATAGTTGCCAAACCCCAGAAACAACTCAAATGTTCTTCAACTGGTAGATGTATAAGAAAACCATGGTACAGTCATACAATAGATTATTACTCAGTGGCAATATAAAGGAACTATTAATTCACAGAACATGATGGATTTTAAATATATGCTAAGAAGCAATAAAAATAATATAAATTTCATTTATAATATATGCTGAAGGGCAAAATTATAGGAATAAAAAGTCAGTTTCAAGGCTACAAGGAAGTGATAGGAATATTTTACAAAAAGGCAGCATTAGTGTATGCTCAGGATGATGAGACTATAAATGGCTCTATATATTTTTCAAAACCCATAGACTTGTGCATACCACAAAGAATGAGTATATAATCGTTAAAAAAATCAAATAATGTGGGGGAACCCAAACTTAAATTAAAAGCTATAACAAATGAGTGAACTATATTACAAATGAATAACATATCCACAAGGAATGTGGAGAAAAAGAAAAGAAACTAAACTACTTTGGCAAACAGAACTTTGGCTGATATTGTAAGATTAAAGTCAAAAGATACTCTACATAAACACTATACTCTAATTTAAAAATATGCAGGGAAGGATCAGCCAACCTAGAACCACCTGATTTGTATAATAAGGTTGATTAAGTAGGTAAATATATAGATAATAAGAGCCAGATTTGTCACTGTCAGAGAAAGAAGTTACAAATATGGAAAAAAAAGAAGGCCAGTCTGAACTTTGTCATGTTGGATTGGAATTGGAAGCATCAATATGAACTAATTTTTAATAATATGCATACATATAAATAGGGAAATAAAGATATCTGTATGTATATGCTGTGTTATTATACATACATCTAATTTCTAGCTGTCTGTGGAGAAGCACCAGAAGCAATGGCACCCAGTAGCAATGAGAATACCTAGTAATCAGACCTTAGTTTCTAAACACTATGTTTCAACAAAAGAAAAATATGACTTGGTGGTGAAGTGGTTTATTCTTGGTCTGGGTTAGAGAAAATTAAAGATGAGTTTAAAGCATCTTAAACCACAAAGTAAAGATTTCATCAAAAAAGATGGGAACATGTTGAAAGGGTACAAGCACCAGCATGAAAGACTACATAGCCAAGACCAGGACAGTTGGTGTGACAAAATAATGATAGTATTGGATTAACATCACTAGAATAAAATGAGTATCCATAAATCCATATTGATATAAATGAATAGGGTGGAAACAAAAATAAATGGGGAAGAAGGGACAGCTCTTCCTTATAATTGCAATTTATAAGCATAGAAGAAATGTAAGAAATAGAAAAATCACAGTAAGGAAATCACAATAATTGTTGCAAGCAAAATCTATCAATGGATGCTAAAATTAGTGAGTCAAATGGTAATTGAGGAGATATGGGATATTTGCATAGCCTCAAAGAATATCCCCCAAGATGTTTATTAGTTACAGAGGGAAAAGTACTAAATTTATACTGGAAAACCTAGGAGACACTATTTTTAAGGTCACTGTAATAAGAAAAATAACATCACCTATCCTTTGGTACATAATGAGGAGGGCATATCACTCCTACAGTATCACTGTCAAAAATATATAACCTTAATATAGTTGTGAGAAGATATCAATCACAAATTGAGGGGTCGTCTACAAAGTAACTAACCATTACTCTTCAAAAGTGTCAGTCACAAAGACAAGGAAAGGCTGAGGAACTGTCACATACTGGAAAAGACTAAGACATTACAACTACCTGCATTGTGGGATCCTAAATTGGATCCTGAAAAAAACAAAAAATATTGTAATAATAATAATAATAATAGTAATAAAACTAAATCTGAAGTCTGTACTTTAGTCAGTTGTATTACACCAACGTTAATTTCTTAGTCTGGATCATTGTACCTATGGCTATATGAAACAATATTAGGGAAAGTTGAGTGAAGCATATATAGGAATTATGTACTAGTTCTGCAGCTTTTCTGTAAGTCTAAAGTTATTTAAAAATAAAAACTTTAAAAGTTATTTTTAGTAATCAAAAAGTGAATTAACTCCATCTGCATCACCCCATCAATCAAGAATGGTTGATTGAAGAATTATTTTAGTATGTGACATTGACTAGGTAGAAATGAATTCTAAATGATAATGTTGTCTTGTTCTTGACATTAAGGGTCTTTGGCAGTCTTATTTGGGTATTTCTTATAATAATGCTAAGATTTCATTCTGATTTTTACAAATCAATGTCCTAATTCTGTTTGGACATAGGGACAATATTAATTTATTTTAGTTACCCTTTTAGATAGGAAGGACAGGAATGAGTTAAAGATCTGAATCAAACCCAGTAAGCATGTTCATCTACCTCGATTTACAATGAAGAAAATATCAACTATTCAAGGATAAAAATTCATTCATCCAAATGGGTAGATTCTCGGCAATAAGTTTTTAAAAATAAAAATTAGTGCTACCGACATCCCTGAATATGATAAAGCTGTCTGCATGTTTAAAAAAAAAGTCAATACATTCTCACACACAGTCAGAGCTTATCTCATTGCCAAGATACAGGGAACAATACAGTTGCTATATTTTGTCGACTCAGTTCTTTCCCATACTTGATCTTTTAAGTATGATTTTCTAAAGTTCAGTAAAGATAACAGTTGTGGGCTTTGTAAAATAGAACACTGGAGGAGACATACAAAAGACATGTGCCCTCAATAACTCTATCTATTATTTGGAAGTGTATATTTTTCACAAAAGTTTTAAGGGCAAGACGTTTTTCCTTATTTTTTAACCAAGTTTTATGCTTGCATTGTAAATGCATCTTCCCCCTTGACTCAAACTCCACAAGATATTTAACTTGATGCTCCCTGTATAACATACAGCTTTATGACAATTTTACCAATGTCAGTCTTACCATTAGGTAGAAACCAAGGAATAATAAATATCTCTACCATTTCCAACTAGAGGGGTTTTTTTTTGGGTGGACACAATTACAAGTTTAAGATCTCTATCATCTATTCTCATATAAATGCTTGAAGAAAAATATGAGATTCATTGAGTTTATCAGGATATCCAAAACAACTATGTCTTCTGAATTTTACAGGCATTTTAGAAGTTCTACTATTTTGAATCAACTGTTCCACATAAACACTTGCAAGTAGACAACCTCCTTTGCCTTTATTCGTTACAGAGATAAATAGAGCTGCCTATTGCTCTTTTGCTGGCATGATCTGAGTTAGACATAAATCAGAATTCATTAGTAGCAATGAATCTCTGATACTCTAATAGCTCTTACTGAGGCAATAGTCAAATTGCATTCAGATCCCTTATATGAAGAAGTTCTTATGAGACAGAAAAAGCACAGAAAGCAGGAATTATAAGAAATGTCTATAATTTTTCAGCAGGTATGTTTTACAGTCAGCACAACAGGTAGAACAACCTTTATCAAATATTTATTATGCCATATTAAGTTAGAAGTGCCACATATAAAGCACAAAGCTATATAAAATGTCAGTAATGAGCTATATACCACCCAAAAGAAAAGAACTTATTTAAATCCACATTTATTAAAAAGATAACATTTTCTACAGCTTAAGTCTCTCCTCTGGAATATAACTGTAGCATTCACTGGGTTGAACGACAAAGGAGATCATGAAAATAGAAGATTAAGCAATAATATGTTAATGGCAATAGCACAATTATCATTTGAGTGAATACTACATATCAGTAATGCATTCAGTGCTTATTCTGGTAGGTTCTTTAGATTCCCTAATCTTCACAATAACTTAGGCCAGTTAGGTATTATCTCCATTTCGCAAATGAAGAAAATAAAATTCAGAATTGTATTTGTCCAAAGCCATGCAACTGGTGGTTGGCTTCCCAGTCATTACACTTCTTCCTTCACAAGATCAGTATTCCAAAAGCTCCAGCTATTCTTGAGAACTCATCGAAAAGCATCTTAGGTCCCTACCAAGGCATTTCTAATACTGATGGAATGTAGTATTTCCAGTTGCAAAGCTTGACTTTAGCATTCACACTCTGTAAAGTAAAAGATTACTTCAGATGGAAATTACAAAAAGATGTTCCTTTCACTCTTCTCCATCTGCTAAGCACTTTCTCTGATCCCCTGAATTTCCCCAGCCTCCCTCCCCCCCAAGTTTGGAGTACAGATTATGCTGCATTTACAGAAATGCTTAAATATCAGTGGCTTATTGCACTTTCCAGTTCTCTCAAAGACTAACCTAAGCTTTCTTGGTGTTCTCAGGCTCACAAGTGCTCAGGAGATAAATTCAAACTCCCTCCCACCCATATTGTACTGCTCTGTCCTACATTAGAATGCTATTCTGCTAGGCATCATCATCCTCCATCCTTAGCTAGCCACTGGTCAGTGAAGGTTGCCATGAGGTCAGAAACGCATTTTAGTATGAAAAGGAATCAGAGGTTTGGAGGCTGGAGGAAAATTACTCTTCTACTCTGTATCACACATACCTTGTAATCTTGAGAATCTCTGAATTAGCAGGTTTATTCCTAGAATCTCAAAACTTCCCTCATGAACGCTGTGTCTTTAGTGTCTGGTTCTTAACTCGTCTTCTTTCAGACCTTAAATCAGTGCAAAGGCTTAAGATGAGCCATTCTTTCCTGCTCTCCCCCATCTGTATATTCACTACCTCCTCACAGTGCTAAAGATTCCCCCCTACCATTTTTTTAACTTCTTATTTTAATTCCAGCTAGTTATCATACAGTGTTATATTAGTTTCAGGTATACAACATAGCGATTCAATAATTTCATACAATACCCGGTGCTCATTACAAGTGCACTCCTTAATCCCCATCACCTATTTCACCCATTCCCACTTCCCACTTCCCGTCTGGCAACCATCAGTTTGTTCTCCATAGCTAAGAATTTGTTTTGATTTGTCTATCTCTATCTATCTCTATCTCTCATTTTTCCCTTTGCTCATTTGTTTTATTTCTTAAATTCCACATATGAATGAAATCATATGGTGTCTTTCTCTGACTGACTTATTTCACTTAGCATTATACTCTCTAGCTCCAACCCATGTCATTGCAAATGGCAAGATTTCATTCTTTTTATGAGTGAATAATATTCCTGTGTATGTATGTATATCACTCTTCTTTATTCATTCATCAATTGATATGCACTTTAGCTGCTTCCATATCTTGCCTATTGTAAATAATGCTTCTATAAACATCAGAATTCATGTATCCCTTCAAATTAGTGTTTTTGCCTTCTTTGGGTAAATACCACTAGTATGATTACTGGGTGGTTCTATTTTTAACTTTTTGAGGAATCTCCACACTATTTTCTACAGTGGCTGCACCAGTTTGCCTTCCCACCAATGATGCATGATTGTTCCTTTTTCTCTACAATCTTATCAACATCTGTTGTTTCTTGTGTTGTTCATTTTCACCATTCTGATAGGTGATAGTTCCCACTGATAGTAGCTTTAAGTTGCATTTCCCTGGTGATAAGTGATGATGAGCATCTTTTTGTGTGTCTGTTGGCCATCTGGATGTCTTCCTTAGAGAAATGACTGTTCATGTCTTCTGCCCCTTCTGAAACTGAATTGTTTCGTTTTTTGGTGTTGTATAAGTTCTTTAACGTATTTTGAATACTAACCCCTTTATCGGATATATTATTCCAAATATCTTCTCCCACTCTGTAAGCTGCTTTTTAGTTTTGTTGTTTCCTTCACTATGCAGAAGTTTTTTATTTTGATGAAGTCCCAATAGTTTATTTTTGCTTTTGTTTCCCTTCCCACAGGAGACATATCTAGAAAGTAGTTGCTACAGATGATGTCAAAGAAGTTACTGCCTGTGTTCTCTTCCAGGATTTTTATGGTTTCAGGTCTCACATTTAGGTCTTTAATCCATTTTGAATTTATTTTTGTGTATGGTGTAAGATAGTGGCCCAGTTTCATTCTTTTGCATGTTGCTATCCAGTTTTCCCAACACCAGTTATTGAAAAGACTGTCTTTTGCCCATGGATATTCTTTCCTGCTTTGTCGAAGATTAGTTGACTATATAATTGTGGGTTTATCTCTTGATTTTCTATTCTGTCCTATTGATCTATATGCCTATTTTTGTGCCAGTACCATACTGTTTTGATTACTATAGCTTCGGAATATAACATAAAATCCAGAATTGTGATGTCTACAGCTTTGTTTTTCTTTTTCAAGATTGCATTGGCTGTTGGCAATTTTGCAATTTTTGCAATTTTGAAGTTCCATATAAATTTTAGAATTGTTCTAGTTCTTTGAAAAATGCTGTTGGTATTTTGATAGGGATTGCACTAAACGTGTAGATTTCCTTGAGTAGTATAGGTATTTTAACAATATCTGTTCTTCCAATCCATGAGCATGAAATGTTTTTTCATTTCTTTGTGTCATCTTCAATTTCTTTCATTAGTGTTTTACAGTTTTCAAAGTAAAGGTCTTTCACCTCTTTGGTTAGGTTTATTCCTAGGTATTGTATTGTTTTTGGTGTAATTGGACGTGTGATCCATTCCTTGATTTCTTTTTCTGCTGCTTCATTATTGGTGAATAGAAATGCAACATATTTCTGTATGTTGATTTTGTATCCTGTGACTCTACTGAATTCGTTTATCAGTTCCAGTACTTTTTTGGTCTTTTGAATTTTCTATATGCAGTATCATTTCATCTACTAATAACAAAAGTTTGACGTCTTCCTCACTGATTTGGACGTCTTTTATTTCTTTTTGTTGTCTGACTGTTGTGGCTAGAACTTCCAGTACTATGTTAAATAACAGTGGTAAGAGTGGACATCCTTGGGTTTTTTATTTACTGCTTTTATTATGTTGAGGTATGTTCCCTCTAGCCCTACTTTGTTGAGGGTTTTTACCATGAATGGATATTGTATTTTGTCAAATGCTTTTTCCATTTCTATTGAAATAATCATATGATTCTTATCCTTTCTCTTACTGATGTGATGTATCATGTTGATTGATTTGCAAATATTGAACCACCCTTGTAACTCAAGAATAAATCCCACTTGATCATCATGAGTGATTTTTTTAATGTATTGTTGAATTTGGCTTGCTGGTATTTTGTTGAGAATTTTTGCACCTATGTTCATTAGGGATATTGGCCTGTAGCCTCTTTTTTTAGTAGTGTCTTTATTCAGTTTTGGTATCAGGTAATGCTGGCCTCATGGAATGAATTTGGAAGTTTTCCTTCTTTTATTTTTTGGAATAGTTTGAGAATAGGTATTAACTCTTCTTCAGTTGTATGGTAGAATTTGCTTATGAAACCATCTGGTTCTAGACTTTTGTTTGTTGGGAACTTTTTGATTACTAATTCAATTTCTTTGCTGGTTATTGGTTTATTCAAATTTTCTATTTCTTTCTGTTTCAGTTTTGGTAGTTTATATGTTTCTAGGAATTTATCCATTTCTTCTAGGTTGTCCAATTTGTGTGTTGTCCAATTTGATAGCATATAGTTTTTCATAGTATTCTCTTATAATTGTATTTCAATTATAATTGGCATTGGTAGCAATGGTTGTTATTTCTCCTCTCTCATTTGTGATTTTATTTATTCCAGTCCTTTCTCTTTTTCTCGAGAAATCTGGCTAGGGGTTTATCAATTTTATTGATTTTTAAAGAATCAGCTCCTGGTTCCATTGTTGTCTTCTATCTGTGTGTGTGTTTTGTGGGGGGGTATGTGTGTGTGTGTCTATATCATTTATTTCTGCTTTAATCTTTATTATTTCCTTCCTTCTGCTGGTTTTAGGTTCCATTTATTTAGGTTCCTGGCTCCTCTAGGTGTAAGATAAGGTTGTTTTTTTGAGATTAGTTTTTGCTTCTTAAAATAGGCCCGTATTGCTATAAACTTACCTTGTAAAACTGCATTTGCTGCATCCTATACGTTTTGGAGCATTGTATTTTCATTTCATTTGTTTCCATGTACTTTTTTTTTTTTAATTTTATTTATTTATTTGAGATAGAGACAGTGAGAGAGAGAATGAGAGGGGAGTACGTCAGAGGGAGAAGCAGACTCCTTGTGGAACTGGGAGCCCGATGTGGGACTCGATCCCAGGACTCTGGGATCATGACCTGAGCGGAAGGCAGTTGGTTAACCAACTGAGCCACCCAGGCACCCAGTTTCCATGTACTTTTTAATTTCTTCTTTTATTTCACGGTTGACCCATTCATTGTTTAGTAGCATATATTTAACCTCCATGTATTTGTGGTCTTTTCAGATTTTTTTCTTCTGGTTCTTCTGGTTGACTTCTAATTTTGTAGCATTGTGGTCAGAAAGATGCATGGATGATTCCAATCTTTATGAATTTGTTGAGGTTTGCTTTGTGGGATAATATGTGATCTATTCTGGAAAATTTTCCAAGTGTACTTGAAAAGAATGTGTATTCTGCTCTTTAAAGATAGAATGTTCTAAATATATCTGTTGAGTTCATCTGTCCCAATATATCATTCAAATCCATCATTTTCTTGTTGATTTTATGTTTAGAAGATCTGTACATTGATGTCAGTGAGGTATTAAAGTCCTCTACTATTACTGTATTATTATCAGTTGCTCCCTTTATGTTTGTTATTAACTGTTTTATGTATTTGAGTATGTTTGTGTTGGGTGCATAAATATTTATGATTGTTATAATCTCGTTGGATTGTTCCTTTATTATATAGTATCCTTCTCTGTCTCCTGTTACAGTCTTTGTTTCAAAATCTACTTTGTATAATATAATTATTACTACTCCACCTTTGTTTGACATTCATTTGTATGACAGATATTTCTCCATCCTTTCACTTTCAATCTGTAGGTGTTTAGGTCTAAAATAAGTCTCTTGTGGGCAGCATTTAGATAGGTCTGTTTTTTTATCCATTCTGTTACCCCATGTCTTTTGATTGCCGTGTTTAGTCCATTTACATTGTAAGTAATTATTGATAGATATGTATTTACTACTATTTTATTACTTGTTTTGTGGTTGTTTCCTGAAGATTTTCTTTGATCCTTTTTTGTCTTTCATATTTTGATGATTTTCTTTAGTGATATATTTGGATTTCTTTCTCTTTATTATTTGCATATTTATTAGTGGCTTTTGATACATGGTTACCATTAGGTTTGTATATAACCTCTATATTGAGTTGATGGTTGTATACATTTGAAATCATTTTTCCCTCCTCTCCTCCTCACATTTAAGATATGTTATTATATTTTATATCATTTTTTGCATGAGTTCCTTAACAGATATTTAACAGAAACATTCATTTTTACTGTTTTTGTGTTCCCTACCTCTATACTGTCACTTTGTTTTCCTTTCCACTCAAAGAGTTCCCTTTAATATTTCTTGGAGGGCTGGTGTAGCAGTCATGAACTCCTTTAGTTTTTGTTTGTCTGGGAAACTATCTCTCCTATTCTGAACAATACCCTTCTTGGATAGAGTATTCTTGGCTGTAGATTTTTCCCTTTCAGCATTATCAATATGTCATGCCATTCTCTTCTGGCTTGCAAAGCTTCTGTTGAAAAATCCCTTGTTAGCCTTATGGGTTTTCCCTTGTAAGTTACTGACTTCTTTAAAAATTTTTTCTTCATCGCTATATTTTGACAATTTAATTATAATTTGTCTTGGTATATGTATGCTTTTGTTGATTTTGATGGGACTTCTCTGTGCCTCCTGTTTTCTTTTCCAGATTAGTGAAGTTTTTAGCTATTATTTCTTCAAATAAATTTTCTGCCCCTTTTCCTCTCTTCTTCTAGGACTCCTAGAATATGACTGTTACTATGTTTGATGCAGTCACTGAGTTCCCTAAGTTTATTCTCATTTTGTGTAATTCTTTTTTCTCTCTTTCTCTTTAGCTTGATTACTTGATTACCATTACTCTGTTTTCTAGATCATTAACTGGTTCCTTTGTTTCTTCCATCCTGCTATTCATTCCATCAAGCATATTTCTCATTTCATATATAGAGCTGTGTTATTCCTTTATCTCTGATATGTTATCTCTGCTATGTTATTCCTTATCTCTATGTTAAGGGTCTTACTCATGTCTTCTACTCTTTTCTCAATTCAATGAGTATCCCTACGATCATTGCTTTAAATGCTCTATTAGGCAGTTACTTGTATCTCTTGCACTTAGATCTCTGGCCATGGCCTTGTTCTGTTCTTTCATTTGGGACAAATTTCTCTGTTACTCATTTTGTCTGCTACTCTGTGTTTGTTTCTCTGTGTTAAGAAAATCAGCTGTGTCTTCTGCTCTTGAAAGTAGTGACTTTATGAAGAAGAGGTCCTGGTCACTGGAGTGCCCTGCAGTGCAGTGTCCACTGTTCACTAGAATCTGGCACTTCAGAAGCATATCTTATATGTGTTGCTTATGCTCTGTTGTGGTGTCTGAGTAACTTTTTCTTTCCATGTAGTTGTTTGTACTCTTTGCCTATTGTGGGCTGTGTTTGCTCTCTGTGGTGTTAGTAGGACCCAGGAAGGCTAGCCTGGGGTTGGGGGGAAGGAGGAGAATGTGACTGCTGGGATAGTTGGAAGCAGGTTGGTGGTGTTAGCAAAATGTGCATTGGACCACTAGTCCTATGCCAGATTCCCCCAAGCAGTGAGGTGGTTAGGGGCTGCATACTGGGGCAGCTGGAGATGTGAGGCTGGGCATGGTCCATGATGCTGGCTGGGTGTGGCTGGGCATAGCCAGTGATGTTGCCTGGGGGTGCATGGCTGGGCAAGTCCTAGCAGATATGTGTAGCACGCAGTAGCAGCTGTGCACCTGGCTGATTCCACCTATCTTTTGAGCTTAACACATACACACACACTCACATACTCAATCTTACATATAAATGCATTCAAACAAATTCCTAAAATTATTACCGAGACACCAATTCCATAATTATACAAACTCTAAATTGAAATTTGAGAGCACCATGAATATCCTGTTATCTTTATCAAACTGGAGGACAGTGCCTACTTATATTTTTAAAACTTCTGTGAACTTTTTCCTGATGTCTCCTAAGCACAGTTGTTGGTCCTATGTTCTTCGAGTCTGTTCACATTCTCTATATAATCTTTTATTTTGATGAAGTTCTTAAGTGTCTTCTTCCTTTTATAGATGCTACACTCCCTGAGGGATCATTTCTTATCCAACTTGCACAGTGCTAACATCCCTAGCACAGTCCGTGGCTTAATAAAGTGAATAAATAACCCATTATATAAGCCACACAAGAAAAGTGTTCTTGAGATTCCATAGATTCCATTTTTAAATGTGGAGCTTTGGCCATATAGTAGTGATATAGTAATTGCAAAGATTGCAATTTTGGTGCTGACCCACTAATCAAGACATAGTGAGCTCTAGCTTAGCATAACTTAAATGAGTTCAGTTCTGTTTAGCAACATTACTGAATGTCTACATGACAGAGAATATTAGTATAAGATTCAGAAACAAAAACATTAACTTAAGGGCTAAGATGATTTATGGTATAACAAAGGTTAAAACTACTAGGGAAATAGAAAAGAGTGACAATTTTAGATTTAAGCAGATTCCTCAGAAGAGGTAAATGTTGAGCTATGTTTCTAAAGTGGGGAATAAGGACATTCGAAGGGAGGAAAAATCTGGAGCAAAAGCCCAAAGATTGATGAGTATGTGGAGTAGCCAAGAAACAACAAAAAAGCCAAAAAAGCTGCTATTTAGGGTATGTGGTTTTGGTGTGAAGGGAGAAGGTGGCCTAGAAAGTAACAATGGAAATATGGGAAAGAACAACTGTGGAAATCACTAATTAAATAATTTCCATCATTTATATACTGAGAAGGCAAAAGATTTTTGCCTTTTGAGGAGAATGACCCACTATTCCAGCAAGTTAACACAGCAGTGTACAGAATAAATTAGAAGTTATAAGTATTGGATGTACTTTTAAGAGACATCAACTACCATTACTCTGGTCTTTTACTCCAGCTCTCTGGGAACTCTTAGGCAACATTCTCATCCTCTGGATATGTAGACTGACAATAAATACAAAGTTAGTAACCCTTTCTTTGAGTCACATTTATCATCTTTTCATCTCTCCTAGTGTAGCTAATATCAGAAAGGAGTATCTGAGTGTCTCCTTTTCTTCAAGATCCATTTGGAAATGTTGGTTATTTATTCATTATTGGGTCAATTATTTTATCCAACTCTGGGAGACAATTTAACAAATCATATAGGTAGGTCTTATTTGATTCTAAATCATATCATTAAGATTTCATCTCTTCATCTCCTAAAAATGAGAAATAATCAACATTCTTCATAAAAAGTTCTGAGTCAGGGTTTGGTTCCTGATCTCCTTTCTTTATCTCCAAGAAGAGAGAGCCATAAAGAGAATTAGAAGAAAGATTTATATGGGGATTCGTCTAAGAATCTAGGTCAACATTAATAAGGTCTGGGCTAAGTCACTAAGAATGAAAAGAAAAGAAAATATAGGGAAACTCTAGATGTGTAGATTAGAACCAGAGAGATTGATCAAAAGTAATATTAATTATGAAAGTGAGTTAAATCTGAAATGTCCGGATGAAACTGCCTGAAGCAGAATGAGATAAGTGCTGAGAACTGAGCCTGAGTACATTTCTATACCAGTCAGTCCAACAGAGAATGAAGGGACTGCTAGATAAAAAGACACTCAAGAGAGGAGAGACAAGCCAGGAAAGGAGCAAGAGTTTTGCAAAGGAGGTACTAAAATCTTTTATTAGCCAGAACCAGGATTCTGTGTGACTCATGGTCAGCTAATGGTCATACCACAACAACCATAATTATGGCTTGTGGTCAACCATGACTAGTCCATTTTCTAAACTCATCCTTAATAATTGACTCTAAAATCATCAGCCATGTCCTTATTAGGCCATCTTTAGCATCATGATTATTATCGTGTAGAATAATCCTGTAAAAATTAAATACCAAGTTTGTACTATTATTCTCTTTCTCAATGAATTCCTTGGAAAAGAATAAGGAGGGAAAATAGGAAGTGCCCCTTATAAATGGTCCATCTCAAATGTGTAAGTGTTCTTAGTAGTATCTGGTGGAAAAGAGAGAGAAACTAGAGAAAAGATTCTCTAGCTGGGCACTGAATACTTTATCATTGCCTCTACTCACAAGTCACCCATTGCTTCCCCCCTCCTCCCAGTCCCTTGTGCCTCAAGTTTTCCCAGGTATTACTGGAAATCTTAAGTGAAACAAGAAAAAACTCTTATATTAGTAGGAAAATAGAGCAAACGTAGCTGCATGGTGTGATTGTTCAGTTTGGGCTAGCAAGGTCACTGAGAAAGACTAGGTCTTGCTTGGGTTGGCACCAGCTGAGCAGGCAAGCAACATAAACTATGGGTGAGAGTAGATCAGTGTTGAGCAGCGTCCCAGAGGACAGGAAGCCGGATGGCTCTGCCACGCCAGATGACCAGCCATGGACATAACTCTAAATAGGGAACTGTGTTTGTCAGCCTTCCCCAGAGATACTGAAATCAATGTTCCATGGACAAGCCCATTGAACTGTCATTAGAGCAGATGGAAACTAGAGTTCCCATACTCCCCAGACTTGAGCTAAAGTTATTCTTTGAGTTAGTTAGAACTGAAACTTTGAATTATCCACATCTCCTACCCAAGCCTATCTAACTTCCAGGGTGGAAAATATCTCAAAAGCAAACTAAATTGGAAAGATTTGATGAATTTAAATCAAATTTCTCTGGTATCCTGCTTTATATCCAAACATACCCCTCAAAAATCTACATCTCTTTCAGCACTCTGAATGCCTTTACATTATTTTTCTGGATGTGATTAGTTCATTTAACCCTAATAATTCACTTAGCCTAGGATATAGCCAAGTTGGAATATCCTTTTCTGAATTTTAATTCTAAATAGATAACATCTCTCCTTTGTCTGAAAGGAACTGTGCCTATGACCCATGTGATAAAACTCTGATAAGACCCTGGTAACTCTGAAATACAGACTCTTCTGCCTGTTACCAGACATAATCTTTCAGGACAAAGCTGGTTCCACAGCTAGAGAGCACAGGATCCACTAAGGCTGAGGACTCCACTGTTATGCTGATTATTTTAGATTCATGGTCTTTTCTAAGATATTGCTAAGAAATTATCTCATTATTTATTTTTGTTAATCTAGAGTAATCACTATCAATAAAATATTCTTTAAGCGTGTGTTGAAATTTTTGGTTTTATAAGTATACTTTTTCAGACCTTAGGAGAGCAAAATAAGGAATGAGTACACTTTTGGGCGACATGAGTAAATAAATAGCCTCTGATTGAGGAACGACTCTAGAAATTTCAAAAACAGAGCCTCTCATAGGAATGTTTTCTTAGAAAAATAATACCTGAAATTTTGCACACAGCTTTCTGATGGTCTGGCTTGACTCAAGAAAATAATTTGGAGTTCCCAGAGGAGGTCTGTCAGATTTTACATGGATACTTAAACCTCGCAAAAAATCCACTCTTCTAAACTGTTCTAAAGTCATTCCCAACATTTTCCCTTAATCCTTTCTCACTCATACTTTCAACCCTTTCCCAGTATTCTAAGTGGTTCAAACTGCTAGCATGCTAAAATAATTTATACATACTTTGATAGACTCATTTTAAGAAATGGCCAACTTATGGGTCAAAAGTTTGAATATTAGCAATTTCATATGATTCAATTGAAGATAGTAATTAATATATATCTGTCTCTATATATAGATAAATATAGATATATAATCAAAAGAGTTATCTAGTAGATACAAATTGGCAAATATCAAGTAATTTAAAGTTTCAGGTCTATGTATGTTTATGTGTATACTTTCAAACTTAAATGAGGTTTTTTTTAAGGCTAACAAAATTACTGCTTGAAATTAATTATTATCCTTATTAAAACATAAGTATTATGTTTTAATATGTTAATTAATAATAACATAACATAATAAATATGTTAATTATTTATCCTTTGACAAATATATGAGCATGCATTGTAACAAGGTCTATTACTTGGTGTGATATTGTATCACAGTTATAAAAAAAGGGAAGACTGGGCGACGGGTGCATTGGACCTCCCTGTAAATTGTTTTTTCAATTTTTTAGGAATCTATGATGATTTCAAAATTTTAAAAATGTAATGCATTATATTTTCTATATTTCATAGATATATTTTAAGTAATATTTAAAGCAAGTTTTCTTTAGAAGCATTCTTTAGAAAAATTCTTATTTTTGCTGTTCCAAAGCACAAAAATGCATTTCCATACAGATATTTTAGATTAAAATCTATGTAATTTTTGTGTCTACCCATGTACAAAGAATAATCTAGAAATGGGATCCTTATAATTGTAACTTATTACCTGGAACTTGATTAGTTGTATGCAATAAGACCTATACTTTGAAAGATAAGGTGACATTTGGGCTCCAAATAAATATGTGACTTTGTATCCCACAAAAAAAAAAAGAAAGAAAGAAAAAGAGAGAGAAAACTTCCTATATCTGGTCAAGGATTAGCCCATTTAAAAAATATCAAAAAATTTAAAACTCAATCTGGAATTCTAAATTCTCCAGTTACCAAAGTGCTCTCTGCTCTTTAGATGCTTAGAATAGAATTTTACATTTTCAAAAAAACAATATTTTTCTAGTATTCAGACTATCTCATGAAATATTGTGTAATAATCAGCCCAAAAGAAATGATTCTAGTGTCAAAACAAAGTGGAAAGGAAATCAAGTCTTGAAAAATATTTATTATGGGGAATTTATCATAAAGAATAAGCAAGAAAATAATACTGACGACTATCTTCATGATGTGCTCATTCATACAATGAATGATACATGCAACCTAATTGAAAGCAGGCATTTTCAAAGAAGTACAAATTTTGAATCAAATTATGACTTTAAAAAGCTCCTACAACTTAAGATTTAATTTTCAGCCACCATTACTCCCAATTACACATCTATCTTTCCTAGTTGGTATTAACAATAGTTTTCTTGTGTGGTCCAGTAGTTACTTGGATGTGTGAAGAGAGTAATTTAAAAATGTTGAAGATTTCATTTTATTGTCTGATTATTCACAGAGGTTGAAGAATGTCTGGAACAAAAAAGTCATCTGTGATTTCTTATGTGCAATAAATAAGCAGTAAAATTTACCAGTATATAACACTGAGTTTTTTCAGGGACCACATTGAAAATTTAGGGGTTGACTGCTATCATTCACTTGGCATAAACACTTTTTTTTTAACTTGGCATAAACACTTTAACAAATTAGAATAGAATATGCTTATATTGTTCTAATCTTGTACACTCAGTCAGCACTTGGAGGTCACTGGGAGCTCCAAATGTTGGAAAAGAAATAGAGGATCCCAGAGCAGAGTCCTCTAAGAGTATAACTACATACATTACTGTCTTCTAATGTAAATTCTCAATAGAGTTGTAGTTCCAGTAAAAAGGTTCCATTGGAGTCATTCACAGATTCAAGCTTCTAACAACTTAATGACAACCACTAGAATATGAAGTCATGGGAATTTCACCTTTAAGATGTATCCTTCCAAAATTATTAAAATGTTCACCAAATGCCCAAATGGAATTTGGTGTGTGTTTGTTTGTTTTTCTGATAAGACTTTCTCTAAGAAATTTCTTTTTTTTTTAAGATTTTATTTATTTATTTGACAGAGAGAGAGATCACAAGTAGGCAGAGAGGCAGGCAGAGAGGGGGGGGGGAAGCAGGCTCCCTGCTGAGCGGAGAGCCTAATGCAGGGCTCGATCCCAGGACCCCAGGATCATGACCTGAGCCGAAGACAGAGGCTTTAACCCACTGAGCCACCCAGGCGCCCCTCTAAGAAATTTCTTTCCCAGTAAATTATCAATTATCAGTATTTTGAACATAGAGACATTTGTATTTTTTCCATTGATTGTTAGTTTTGCCTATATACTGAAATTCATTGAAGACAATTCATTAAAAAATATAAACCAATATGTAAAACTGATTAATTTTATAACAATAGGGCTATTTATTTTCTTATTCTGAGATGAGTCCTAGAGACATTAAATCATTACTCCTAGTTAAACCATCAAAACAAAAAGTAGAATTTAAGTCTTTCAAATCTTGGTCTAATACTCTTCCAATGCCATCATTCATATCAATTCATCAAAGGAGTACCCAAGGCATATTGTCCAAACAAGTTAGTACGATTTTAATTTATTTTTTAAAGATTTATTTGTTTATTTTTGAGAGTGCGAGAGCAGGAGGAGGGACAGAGGGAGAGAATCTCAAGCAAACTCCCTGCTGGACAGGGAACCCACAAAGGACTGGATCTCACCACCCACGAAATCATGACTTGAGCTGAAATCACTAGTCAGACATTCAACTGACCCACCCAACTGCTCCAAGTTAGCACATTTTAAAGTCAAATCCAAGTTATGATATACATTTGAAATTTTTTAAAAAAGCAATTTTTAAATACTCTATAATTCAGATGTTTTACTTTTTAAAAATACTCATACATTACTGAATTTCACATATGTTACAAAATAGCGATAAAATAAAAATGGAAAAATCAAAATCAGGAAAAATAGAAGTATAAAACCAGGAAAAATAGCAACATGAAATTCAAACCATTGTCTCAAATATTCTATGGAACAAGAGCGGTAAAACTAAATAAAAACAAACAAATAAGGAGAATACAGCTGTAATAGCTGAGGCTCAAATTTGTCCCAGAGCTTACTGGAATTCAGGTTAAAAGAAAAACATTACCAATTATAATTCTCATTAGCAGAAAGGCAGAGTCTAGCCTCATGGAAATCAAAGCTTTCCCTAGCAGGATAGCCTAAAAGATATAACAACAACAACAATAATAAATAATTATCATTTAGTAGTTTATATATTGAGCCACTAGGTAGGAAATATATTCAACAGTATCTTTAATACAAATGGGCTAATGCCATATGAATCTTACACTGGACTTTGATTAAAAAGTTATGGCTCATCCTTAAATAAGAAATTAGCATGGGCTAGTCTATAAAGACTAAGAAAATTACTATATATGCTGCTCTCTAATGATCTCACTTGACCCAAGAAAATAATTTGAAGTTCTAAGAGAAAGAATGGTAATGAGGTTTCATATTTGTCATCTCTAAGTAGAGCAGTGGTCAGTCTGCATATCCCTCATATGGTCTTCTGAGATGTTATATTCTCATAGTGATCTGTTTACCAGTAATTTCATATATTATTCTTCAACGAAGACCTATTAATGTTGTGGTTCTCTACAACTTGTTGAAGGTGGATCAAAAAAATTTAGAGACCCAGATATGGATGTGGTAAATTTGAAATCTCAAAGTATAACTAACCTGGGGCATCTAACTCAATCACTTATACTTGTAACTATACTCTTCTCTCATTATATAAAAAATATATTCTTTGTTCAAAAAATTTTTTTTAAGATTTTGCTTATTTATTTGAGAGAGAGAGAGCATGAATGGGGGGAGGGAGGAGAGGGGAGGGGCAGAGGGAGAGGGAGAAGCAGACTTCCTACTGAGCAGAGAGCTTGAAGTGGGACTCTATCTCAGGACTAAGGATCACGACCTGAGCCAAAGACAGATGCTTAACCAAATGAGCCACTCAGGTGCTCCCTTTGTTCAAAAATTTAAACAATGCAGGGAAGAAGGAAGGGAGGGAGAGAGAGAGGGAGGGAGGGAGGGAGAAAGGAAGGAAAAAAGGAAGGGAGGGAGGAAGGAAAGGAGCAAGGAAGGAAAATAGGGAGAGGCGAAGGAGAGAAGGAGGGAGGAAGGAAAGAAGGGGAAGGAAGGAAAGAATGGAGGGAAGGAGGGAAGGAGAGGATCTATCTGCAATTTCAATGGCCAAAGATAGTCACTTCTTCTGGTGACTTTTCTTTCAGACATCTGCCTTTACATATATATATAATTTTCTTTCCTTACATTTTTTTTTAACACATAATGTATTATTTGCTTCAGGGGTATAGGTCTGTGAATCAATCATCAGTCTTACACAATTCACAGTACTCACCATAGCACATACCCTCCCCAATGTCCTTAACCCAGCCACTCTTATCCTTCCCCTGCTACCCTCCAGCAACCCTCAGTTTGTTTCCTGAGATTAGGAGTCTCTTATTGTTTGTCTCCCTCCCTGGTCCCATCTTCTTTCATTTTTTTCCCTCCCTAACCCCCATGACCCCCTACCCTGCCTCTCAAATTCCTCATATCAGAGATATCATATAATAATTGTCCTTCTCTGACTGACTTATTTTGCTTAGCATAATACCCTCTAGTTCCATCTATGTCATTGCAAATGGCAGGATTTCAGGGGTTTTTGATGGCTGCCTAGTGTTCCATTGTATATATACACCACATCTTCTTTATCCATTCATCTGTTGATGGACATCTAGGTTCTTTCCCTAGTTTGGCTAATTTGGACATTGCTGCTATAAACATTTGGGTGCACATGCCCCTTTGGATCACTACATTTGTATCTTTAGGGTAAATACCCTGTGGTGTGATTGCTGGGTCATAGGGTAGCTCTATTTTCAACTTTTTGAGGAATCTCCATACTGTTTTCCAGAGTGGCTGCACCAGCTTGCACTCCCACCAACAGTGTAAGTCCCCTTTCTCCGCATCCTCAAAAACATCTGTCATTTCCTGACTTGTTAATTTTAGCCATTCTTACTGGTGTGAGGTGATATCTCACTGTGGTTTTGATTTGTATTTCGCTGATGCTGAGTGATGTTGAGCACTTTTTCATGTGTCTGCTGGCCTTCTGGATGTCTTCTTTGTAGAAATGTCTGTTCATGTCTTCTGCCCATTTCTTAATTGGATTATATTTGTTCTTTGGGTGTTGAGTCTGATAAGTTCTTTATAGCTTTTGTATACTAACTCTTTATCCCACATGTCATTTGCAAATGTCTTCTCCCATTCTGTCGGTTGGTTTTGTTGATTGTTTCCTTTGCTGTGCAAGAGCTTTTGATCTTGATGAAGTCCCAATAGTTCATTTTTGCTCTTGCTTCCCTTGCCTTTGGCGATGTTTCTAGGAAGAAGTTGCTGTGGCTGAGGTTGAAGAGGTTGCTCCCTGTGTTCTCCTCAAGGATTTGATGGATTCCTGTCTCACATTGAGATCTTTCATCCATTTTGAGTCTATTTTTGTGTGTGGTGTAAGGAAATGGTCCAGTTTCATTCTTCTGCATATGGCTGTCCAATTTTCCCAACACCATTTGTTGAAGAGACTGTCTTTTTTTCCATTGGACATTCTTTCCTGTTTTGTCAAAGATTAGTTGGCCATAGAGTTGAGGTTCCATTTCTGGGCTTTCTAGTCTGTTCCATTGATCTAGTGTCTGTTTTTGTGCCTGTACCATATTGTCTTGATGATTACAGCTTTGTAATTGAGCTTGAAGTCTCCAATTGTGATGCCGCCAACTTTGGTTTTCTTTTTCAATATTCCTCTGGCTATTTGGGGACTTTTCTGGTTTCATGTAAATTTTAGGATTATTTATTCCATTTCTTTGAAAAAAATTGATGGTATTTTGATAGGGATTACATTAAATGTATAGATTGCTTTAGGTAGCATAGACATTTTCACAATATCTGTTCTTCCAGTCCATGAACATGGAACATTTTTCCATTTCTTCGTGTCTTCCTCAGTTTCTTCCATGAGTACTTTATAGTTTTCTGAGTACAGATTTATTTGCCTCTTTGGTTAGGTTTATTCCTAGGTATCTTATGGTTTTGCGTAAAATCCTACATTCTTTTTTAAACTGTTTATCTCCCTCTCTTCTTTGCAACATCCAAATAAATAATGTTCACAGACTATTGTGCATGTTTTCCATTCATTTAACATGTATTTTTTAACAGACTTTATTTTTAGAAAAGAATTTCAGATTTTAGAAATATTGAGAAGATAATACAGAATGCCCACATACCCTACACTGAGTTTCCCTATTAACATCTTATTTTTTAAAATTTTATTAACATATAATGTATTATTTGTTTCAGGGGTACAAATTAATATGATATACTGTTAATGAACTAATATTTATATAATAACTAAAGTCCTTAGGTTATTCAGACTTCCTTAACTTTTTTTTAAAGATTTTATTTATTTATTTATTTGTTTGTTTGTTTATTTGATAGAGAGAGATCAAAAGTAGGCAGAGAGGCAGGCAGAGAGAGAGGAGGAAGCAGGCTCCTTGCCGAGCTGAGACCCCGATGCAGGGCATTATCCCAGGACCCTGAGATCATGATCTGAGCCGAAGGCAGAGGCTTTAACCCATTGAGCTGCCTAGGCACCCCTCAGACTTCCTTAACTTTTATCTAATACCCTTTTTCCATTCCAGGATCCCATCCAGTATACTGCCTTACCTTCAGTTGTCTTGCCTCTTAGGCTCATCTTGGTTGATCCCTAACTTACAACATAAACAAAGACCAATTCCAATGGGAATTCGGAATTCCTAATAGAAAAGGTTAATAGAAGATATTCTTATTAATATTTTAACTTGATAGTAAAGTCTAAATAGAAAAAGATAAAATTAAAAAAAATTCTGTAATAAAACATAGAATAGCTTATGCTCTTAGCATGGACAAAATTTCTTAAATGGGATAATAAAGCACTAATCATGAATGAAAAGATCAATTTAATCAAACATCATTAAATTAAGAACTTTTTTTATCAAAAGACACCAAATATTTAAAGGCAAAACAAAATAGCAGAAAATATTTGCAATATATATGTTTGACAAAGTATTCCTATCCAGAATATATTAAAATCTTCTACAAATAAGAAAATTACAGAAGATCTAGAAATGGACAAAAGACCTGAGAGGTAACATTCAAAAGAATTTATCCAAATGGCTAACAAGAAAATGAAAGGGTATTCAAAATGAATACTTATCAGAGAAATTAAAGCTACAATGTTATACAATTACACACCCAAGAAAATGATTAAAATCAAAAGGAATCCCAATATAAAGTATTGGTAAGAATGCTATATGATGGGAACTCTCAAATACTGCTGATGGTTACATGAATATATTCAACTTATAAAAATCTTTCAAGTTGTGCACTTAAGATTTGTGCAATCTAGCATATATATATATTGTAAATTATACTAATTATAAAGGCTTAGAACAATTACTTATCAACTCAAGTGATTGTTTTTATATAAATATTTCCCATCCCAATGTACCATATATATTTCCATTTATTCCAAAGTTGTTTCATGATTAAGATTTTTTTTGTTTCCCACAAAAAGCCTATATATTAATTATGACATTAATTTAAGGTAGGATACTTACCTGAATGGAAAACTATTCACTTCACCACAAGATTGTTGTGGGATCTTTCATGCAACTTTAATTTATCAAATTGGCCTTCTCCTCACTTATTCAATTGTATGCAAACAGCATTATAAATAATATGTAAATTCCTCACTTGAGATAATAAACAAATTTTAAGATGGCCTAAAAACTGATAAAGTCCTTAATTCAGAAAACTTCAATACAACTCTGATGTAATTATATGAATTTCAAAATAGATTAGGTTGCTCATAAACATGGTAAACAGCATTATAAATTATCAGAAATGACTCTGAGGGAGCTAATTAATTTCGTACACTGTAGAATCTCAAAAATATAAAGAAAATCCACCTGAGTAAACTCTATCATGTTAAAACAGAAATACTTATATGACAGAGAGTGTTATTTGTGTCTAGCACTAATAAAAACCAAGAAGGGAAGGAAGAAAAGAGAACTGAGGAAGCTGAAGCTGACCCCTTGTTGTTCTGGGGATGGAATTGTGAAAGGAGAGAATATGTACACCTTAAATAAGTGATGTAGGGACACCTGGGTGGCTCAGTTGGTTGAGCACTCAACTCTTGGTTTCAGCTCAGGTCATATTTCATGGGTCCTGTGATGTAGCCCCTGGACTGCCTCCAAGCTCAGTGGGGAGTCTGCTTGCAGATTCTTTCCCTCTGTCCCTCCCCTCACTCTGGTGTGCACATACACGCTCACTCTTGCACACGCTCTCTCTCTCTCTCAAATAAATAAATCTTAAAGAAAAAATAAGCTGTGTATACACACACACACACACACATTTAAACAAGAACCTAAATTCCCCAAATATATTACATTAATATAAAAATTACTAGACTACTCTAGACAGACAAATACAGAAATCATCCATAGAATAATTTTTAAATTCAGGAATCTGCCTCTAATTTTATAAAACAAGATCAATGGAAAAAGTGTCCTGTATTTTAAAGCAAATATCTTCATACCAATATTTAAAAGAATCTATATATTCTATGAAGCATTATAACTGAGACTAATTCAAGAAATAGGTCACTGGGAGTTCCCCAAGTTCATGGGCCATGGGTCATTCATCCCCAGTGCACACAGTTGCATAAGGCATCAACTAGATAGCTGATTAGTGTTCCCTGAAGTAGTAGAGGTGAGATCATAAGAAAGCAACTGAAAAGCCACACAGAAAATGGGAAACTGTCTTCTGCTGGGTAAGTTTAACTACTTTGGTTGTTAAGCTGCAATACTTCCATGACCTAGGCTGCCTCTCTAAACCTGCTTTTAAAAACTGAAAATCAAGCCAAAACATCAGGTGCTGGCAAATTTATCACTCACTAGGTTCAGAGTAAATTTTTTAAAATTAATTTTAATTAATTTATTTATTTATTAACATATAATGTAATATTTGCCCCAGCGTACATGTCTGTGAATCATCAGGCTTACACATTTCACAGCATTTGCCATAGCACATTCCCTCCCCAATGTCCAGATCCCTACCCGCCCCCCACCTCCCAGCAACCCTTAGTTTGTTTCGTGAGTTTAGGAGTGGCTCAGAGTAAATTTTTAAACGTTTGTGAAATATCGATCTTTCCTTCAAATAACAGCATAGAGCAGAATGTATACCCTTCCTCACAGACAAATAGATGCCTGTTAAAGAGATTATGTGAAGTTTGACCAGGTTTTTTATTTTAAAAAATGTGTACTATCAGAGTTAGGGACTTAAAGTCCTCTTTAACATATAGGGCATCGAGCCCCCTTTCTTTGTAGCTTATAAGATGTTCAAGTAAGAACTTTAACTGTGTGGAATAAAATAGGAGAAAACATCCAGCAAAAGTTAATTCTCATGAAAATGCCTCAAATACCATTAAGTGATTTACTGCACTAATCCCATAAACTGATTTGGGATTAGCTTTTTTGAAGGTGAACAGGGCAGATTCATATCCCAGTTGAAAGCTTCAAGCTAAGAGTCAGTTTGGATATACTCTGTCCTTTCATTCCTTTTCATTGCAAGAGCAGCTTGAAGTTGGCTCAGTGAGAATCTAGAAGAGTTGCCTTGACTCCATGTCTCCTCCACTTGCTCTTGTCCTTAAGCAGATGCCACCCTCCAGGAGACCCAGAGAGCTCTGGAGATGAAGTTAGGCCATGACAGTGGCCTAAATATTGGAAATATAATCTTCCAGGATAATTAAAGTATGTGCTTCTTTTGAGGACACTTTTTTCTCCTTTGATATACACTTATTCTAGGAACTCCCACATTTGAAAAATATGAATCTTCCAAACTTTTTAGAGTACTATAAAATGATGAACATATAAATTTTATGTGAGGAAAATGCAGACCGACAAGAAAGCCTGTAGTACCGTGGTATTCAGATTGCATGTTTTTTTACATAGTTGTTCAAAAGCACCAACTTGTACCGTTTACCCTTAAATTTTCATTTTCTTGAGTCTGAGAGGTCCTTGGTTTTTAAGAACCCTCTATGGAAATGCAAAAATAGCACTTGAACATCAAAGTTAGCACACTTGTCAGCAAATTTCTAGGTGCCATACCAGAATGTCATAGAACTGGGAAATAGAAGAAGCACGGTGTGTTAGGTAAAAAACAAGGGAACCTAGATGCTGGGATAACTCATTGTCTACATAAATTGGAAAATAAGGTCTAATATTTCTCTCCTTTACATGAACCTAAGGTCATGTTAATGCCAATTCCAGTGAAAAGCTGGTCTCAAGTACACTGATCCAGAGACAAGGATATAACTTTCAAAATTCGACTCTTCTGCTCTCGTTCTGACTGCCCAACCCTAGTGACTATTCCATAAGAATAATTATAAATGGCTTTATTTTACTACTAAAGATTACATATTTGTCTATAAGAGATTCATTTTTTTATGCTCTATGGGAAAGAAACTGTAGCATAAAAACAATATTCTCAAAAATAAGCATCATAAATAGCAGGACCATGAATAGCAGGACTTCTCAATATAAAATACAATGAAATAAATTCAAGACTGGGGTAGTATTACCCATTCACATTTCAGAGCTTAGCTGAATGTGTGGGTCATTCCATTTATACTATAGCTTCACAATTAATAATTGAGGAAAGACGATCCTTTGGATGAATTTTGGGGTAACCACATTCAGATATAAGAAACCATTTCTCCATTTTATTTCAAAATGACCATTCCTATCACACTTAAAGCGTATTTCTAAATGTACGTTATCTGATAGGCTGGCAATGTCTTCTCTTATATAGTGTTGCAGTATGAATATTGACATAGGAAACTATTTTGGAGGTTGTAAATCCTGTAAGGGAAACTATCAAATCATATTTCCATACTCTCCCATTATTTTTATAATGCATTCAACCTTTTATTTTAGCCATTAGTCCTTCATTTCTCATTTTTCAACTTCTACTAAGAAGGCCAATGCATACTAACCACTTGAAGAAACATTAACCTCTTCTTTGCCCTCTAGCTTCAATATTTGGATATTCTGAATTAAATTATGAAAGAAAACAAATTAGTATATACTCACTTAAGCTATCATCTCAGGAACCTCGAGAATCAAATAAAACACCAACTCTACACTTAAACATTCATGCTTCATGCATTTGTGTCATGCAAAATACTTTTTTAACAAGAGAATTTTATGGTAAAGAAAGAGGAACTAGAAGTACAGATGTGTCAAAGATTTGAGGATAGAGGGGCGCCTGGGTGGCTCAGTGGGTTAAAGCCTCTGCCTTTGGCTCAGGTCATGATCTCAGGGTCCTGGGATCAAGCCCCGCGTCGGGCCCTCTGCTCAGCAGGGAGCCTGCTTCCCCCACTCTCTCTGCCTGCCTCTCTGCCTACTTGTGATCTCTCTCTCTATCAAATAATTAAATAAAATCTTAAAAAAAAAAAAAGATTTGAGGATAGAAACATGGTGAAGAAATCTATGACTTTTACCTGAAAAGCACATAAAAAAACCCAAAAAACAAAAACTAGGCAACCACAGGACAGGTTTTTTTATGACAGTGATGAATAAGTATACCAGATACTCAAGTATATCTCTACATCTTAAAGTAAACTTCATTTTGGAGCCCGTTCTACTAAAACCAGTGACTATTTGATATTTACAGTGTTTAATATTTGCTTGGGTTAAATATATTTAACCCAAGTTAAATTATTTTCTATAATTATATTTTAATATATGGTAATTGATTCTCATATTACTTATTATAAAGTATTTTTAGATTTTAAATAATTAAAAATAAAAATAAACGTTCATATTAGTTTAGTAGGAATATTTTATTGTATGTAAATTCTGTGACTATGATAAATCTATCCACAGTTAGTATGGAGATTATTCACTTACTGTAATATTTGTTACCTAGAACAGGAGTCCAGACACTATGGCTCATGGGCCAAATCCAGCCTCTGGCCTGTTCTCCATGGCCCATGGGCAAAAAATAGTTTTTAAATTCTTATAAGGAGGAAAGAAAAGGTGGAATAGGAGAAAGATGAGTAGAAGGAGGTAGAGAAGGAAGGAGAAAGGGACCGGAGACCGGAGACAAAGACTCCGTGTAGCCCACAAAACCTAAAAATGTACTGAATTTAATGTCCCTTACAGAAAATGTTTTGTGACTCAAACATAGATTATCACCTTCACCCAACAATCCAGGAGAAAAACAACAACTAATAACTAAATATATCTGTTTAATGTTATGTCTACATAATATACAGGTAATCTATGTTCTCAAGACTTGCCTACACTGTAGTCTCCACCCTTACTCTCTCGTATAAATTTGGCCACCTGTGAATCTGTCAGTGATCACTTCTGGAGCTCCTTACTAGGTCACCACTCCTTACCCAGTTGGGTCTAAGAGGGTTGCAGAGTGTGGCAATGGCAGGACATGCTTGGCCTCAGTCACTCTCCCCAATGGCCTCATGGGAATATCTGGCTTCAATGACTTAAGCATAAGATTTAAAACCATTTGCTACCAATAGCATCTGCAATTAGCCCGAGCCCTTCCAAACACTTTGTTAGTGGTATATTAGGTCTCTGAACTGTCACTGGAGTACTTTCATTCCTTGTAACACTATTAAAACCAGATAAATTTACTTTCAGCTGCAAGTTAATGACGTGGCAGTGTCATCTAATAGCTGGACAGGTTAATCCCAGAGATCTAATCGCTACGAGCAGTGAGAGAACATTCTACTGTTTAGTTGTTTTACTGAAAAGTGGCCCTTTGAAGTCTAGGGATCCTAAGACATTACTTACGCTTCTTAAATTGCGAGTTTACCTTTCTTTTTCTTTTGCAGAAGCTCATCTTAAAGTAATTTTATCTTTCACTCTCATGTCCAGGATTCAAATCCACTTCATTTCACTGTTGACTATGAATTACCCCCTGTCAGTTAACAGAGTCAGTCCAGATTTAAGAGAACACAGAGATAGTTGGGACTCAAAGTCCACTCATATTATCAGTGTTGATTTGCCTTTAAGCTTGTTTCAGAGGCATTAAACCAAATTTTTCCTAAAGCCTAAGATACTGGGATACTGACCCCAAGTGAAAGTTCAAACATACTAACCTGGAGAAATTTGCAGATCTGTAGTTGCTAGTGATTACTGGGACTTATAAGGCTCTATGAGTAATTCATTCTAACTCATTTGATACAACTAATTCATTTGTTGTATCAAAAACACCATGTTTTAAGACATTTTAGGTATCTACCCATACTTAATATAGTGAAGATGTCTTCTCCAAAACTTTTTAAGTTGATCTTCATTCATCCAAGAATTGAGCATAATGTTAAGAGTCATGAAGATACTTGGTTAGAAATATATATTTATCTCTGATCCTTTAAACATAATATTTCACACATCTACTAGTTTACCAAATTTTCTCACATTGAATTTTCTAATAAGTGATATAGCCAGCAAGTTGTTATGTATCTTCTACATATAAGGCACTTTTATAGATATGCAAGGATTCCAAATGTAAATAAGACACTGCACCATTGTTAGATTTACAATGTAATGGGCAAAATTATATATGTATACAATATATGCAATAGAAACAATAAAACTGGTATCTTAAATGTAATAGAAAGTGCTATAATGGGTCTGAAAATAAGTCAGATTCTGAATAGGTGAAGAATAGGAAATCCTTCAGGGAAATGTGTTATCCACACTAAGGCCTGAAAGGCTAGTAATATATAATAATAGAATTGAGCAGAAACAAATCTTAGACCAAGAGAATAGCAAAGAAAAAGGAGTAAAGTTGAATTAGCAAAGAGCATCTTTGGGAAAGTGTACTTGACTGCAACATAGGAAATGAAATATAATGTGAAAACCTAGATGATTTCCTAAGCAGTTTAGATATTACTCAGTGGCCAATAGGAAATCACTAAAGTTTTCTTAGAAGGTAAAGATATTATTTATTCAAGGTATTTACTAAGTTCTTCTTCTACATCAGGACAGACATGGCCTATGAACTTGAGGATCTTGTGGTCTAATGAAAGGACAGAAAAAAATACAATGGAAGGTGACATGATGTGTTATAAAGATTGGCAGAAATTTTCTTTAGTAAAATTAATTTGAGAACAACTAAAGAATTATTTATAGAGAGATAAAAGGCCAAGAGGCTATAGCATTGAGAAGCGGTGAAGAGCAGTAACTCTAGATTCAAAGTTTAGCATAACCACTTACTAGCTATGTAAACTTGAATAGCTTGCTTGACCTTTCTTGAGTTGAGCTGCCACAACTATAGGAGGAGTTAATATTGCCTATCTCCTAGAGACTTACAAACATTAAATAAGATAATGTGTGAAGAGCACTTGGCATCAAGTAGGTAATCAATAGTCGCAGCAACTATTACAGCATCCCAGGGAAAAAGGTAATTAAAACTGCAGTAGGGAGTTGGCAATGGGAATGTAGAGGAAAAAGTGGAAGGAAGGTGTACTGCAAACCACAATCTGTAGCAGTGGATTGCAAACTATATTGTGCCTGTTTTAAATAGTTTCTTTGTCTCATTCCATGATCCCGATTCAGTGGGGGCGGGGGAGTGTGTGTGAGACAATCCAATTGATTCTTGGCTTATAGTCAGATTTTGAGAAACACTATTCTACCAGATTTGGTCATTGGCTGGATGTAGGGAAAAATGAAAGAATTCCAAGATGCTCAAAGCAAATGTTATTAATCCAAGGATGGTGAATCCTCAACATGCTAATGGATAGAATTCAATGGGTTTAGAAACCGCCCTTGAATATAGATATGTATGAGTATTTGCTGAGAAGAAAATCCATAGCCTCCATCAGATATTCAAAAAGACTTCTAAAACATTTAGCTTTATGATTTAGAAATTGTGGGTGCAACAGGAATAAATGATCAACAATAGAAACGGAAAAGTCAACAAATCATGCAATCTGGGATACATGCTGTTAGCAATTGCTTATGTGACCAGTAATTATGTATAGAGTTTGTTCTAGAAGGTAAATTTAGGAGGCATCTGTGGAAGGAGGAAGAGGAACACCATAAGAATGGGAGGAATCTTCCAAGGGAAAAATGAAAGGAGAAAATAGAAGGTGACCAGACTTAAGTGTTTGGACGATGGCTACATAGAGTAGGTAAAAAGTGAGCAGGGGGCGCCTGGGTGGCTCAGTTGGTTGGGCAACTGCCTTCGGCTCAGGTCATGATCCCGGGGTCCCGGGATTGAGTCCCATATCGGACTCCCGGCTCTGCGGGAAGTCTGCTTCTCCCTCTGACCTTCTCCCCTCTCATTCTCAGTCTCTCTCTCTCTAATAAATAAATAAAAAATCTTAAAAAAAAAAAAGTGAGCGAACTCTGGAGGAGCCCTGGGCTCAGTCAGGAAAGCCAGGGAACTGAAAGTTGCCAAAAAGAGGAAAGGATCAACAGTGTTTGATAGCACAGAGATCAGACATGGAGAGCCACGAGAAACGCATTAGTTGCTGATTTAGCAACATCAGAAGCACAGTTTCCTGGGAAGAGATGGGGTGAGGCTGCAAAGGGTTAATGGAGGACTGAACGAGTATTAATTAAAATACTTGTTTTAAAGTCACAAATTACATTTTCTCTGAAGAAAACAGGACTTCAGTTAAAGGCCTCTTCGAATTTTCACCCCACTAAAATTCTATTTAAATTGCATAGTCTGGCAGCAAAAGAACGACAATTTGGGGTAAGGTAAGACCACTCAGGTGCAGCCTTAGGCTTAATACTTAGGGTTTCCATTTCCAAATGAGACCTATCCCCAGTAGCCCCAGAGACTGATTCAAAAGCCAATTACTCCCACGTGCCTCTGTCCCCTACTTGGTCTGATTTGTGGTGAAGGCTAAGCACAGAGCGAGAACGTCAAATAAAATATTCACTGTCCCCATAAAAGACGCTCACACTACAAGAGGATCATCCCACTTCTTTGAACTAGCTAAAAACTGACCTTCCCTCCCTCAAGCTGCCTGTAAGAGTCCCAGGACAGGTTGTTCTGACATTCTTTTAACATCATCTCATCATCACAGCCAAAACGAATCACAAGAATATTACCCGTTGACAGGTGCATTTATTCTGTCCATTAAATCAGATGGTTAAATCGAAATGTGCCCCAAATCTCTCTTGTTTGCATTATCCATATTGGCGTTTCTTGGCCGTGGTTCACTGCTGGCTGGAAGTCGTCCAGCCCCCACAGAGTCACTTTGCAATATCGTGCCAGCAAGTTTTCATGCTCTGCAGCAGCCACTCCGGCGAGGCTAGAGCAGCGCTACAGGACTGACCTGGAATGTTATATTGCTTCACTAAGATTTATTAAAAAATGGAAGGAGGGAGACTTAGATCAATGTTTTTGGAATGGAAAAGGATATATCACCTCATGGCTAAGCACAGGTGACACGTGGGCCATGAAGCAAAGATGCTAAAGACAGGCAGTGAAGAAGGTTCGAGGAGGGATAAAACCAGCCCTAGGCCCCCAGCTTTCTGCCCCTTTTCCAAAACTCCCCTTCACCACAAAGTGTCCAAAGAAAAGCAGAGCCTTAAACACTGACTCCTTCTGTTCTGAAGACCATTTCCCCAAGAGGATAGGCAAATCTACTTAGGACCCTCAACAGAGCCCAAGTTCAGCAACCGAGCCCATTCCCGTGTTCCTCAAACACAGAGTGAGTTTACACATTCTGGCCACAACAACTGATCACAACGAGGCACGTGAAGGACAGGTCGAGGATTCTAGTCTCTGATGTACTGTTCGAGTGCCAGAATAGTTTGGCTCCCATTTCAAAATCCCTTGCTTTTTTCAACCAGTGGCTCTACCTAAGCATAGCTATAAAGATGCCTCCTTTTCTGTACGATGCATTTGAAAAGCAAATAGTTCTGCTTTGGAGAGTATGAATAGAAAACACAAAAATGAAATGGAGAGGTAATGAGTGAAAAAAAAACCTAGAGTGTGAATAAAAGTTGACATGTTAGATTATAATGGTAGCGCCACTAGAGAATGTCATGTCCTCTAAAGGTATGTTTGGACAAAACTGCAAATTTCCTTCTGTGTATTACCTACCTAGAAAGTCCTAGTGGCCTCTTGGAAACATTTCAGATTGTCAAATAAGCACACATGTAGACTACTGTTTTTAAAGCTCAATATTGCATCATCTCACCTAAATATTGGACGGTTCTCAGTATCTTTGAACTGTAGTTAGCTTTTTTCTGTCAGCTTATATGATCTACCCAAAGAGCTTAAAACAGTCAATGATTTTTTTTTTTTTGGTCAAATTTTTGCCTTTAAAGCATGGCATGAGATCTTAGCTACTCAACTCTCATTGACTCTAATGGTTTAGTCCCCATACACCATTTAAAGAGTTTAGATCTATAATTTATCTTTCAGGACAGTTACAGTCAATCAGGTAAATACCTATTCTGGCCAATTTGTAAGGCAGGTATTCAATCCACTTGAGAGAAGCTGTTCTAGCCTATTTTGTAAATGTTTATTTGAGTACTTCTTTTTAAAAAAAATGCATGTTCTATACCCAAGAGAATTCTTTGATCTCCAGCTTAGCTAATTAGCTTTTAGGACGTGGATCGCACATAATAAAAACATATATTAAGATTGTCAGGGAGAAATATAGCTACCAAATGTGTGCACTAACCAGTCTGGAGGATTTATCAACTAGGAATTCTGGAATATCATGTCCAGTTCAACAAGACTGAGTTCTGAGTTGTTCCCTGCTGAAAAAGAGGAATGGAAGGATTTCAATAGGATCAGATAGATACACAGCAAGGCTTAGTCTACATTCTAAGTAATTATTTCTCAAGGACCCAGTCAATAATTAAATAGGATCTATTTCCTAAAGCCTAGTTTTTAATTTTTTATGTGAAAGTGATGGTAAAATTTCTCTCAGATGTTCTATAGTCAAGCTAATATAATAGATAAGACTGAAGAGTCAAGCCTAAAGTCAGATGTGAGTGCCATATCAAAAAGGTACAATGTATTATAGGCTTTCTGTGTTCCAGGTTTTGTTTGAAGTGCTTTGCATATGTTATTTAATTTTTTCCACAAGGCTATAAAGTGTGATTTATCATACCCATTTAGCAGTTAAGGAAACTGAGACTCAAAAGAGTCTCAGTAACTTTACCATAGCTTGCAAGTAAACTAGCCAAGGTTCAAGTTAAGTCCTTCTGGCCCCAAAGCCTGAACATCAAACTTTTCTTTATATTTTACTGTTGTCCTTGACTATGCTTGGTATATCTAGGTAGGAAGGAGATTAATGATTTTATTATAAATCACTCAAAATTTTATATCTTGTTAAGATGCATAAAGATAGAGTCCCCTCGCAGGAGGAAATAATTCCTTGGATTCAAGAATTCAAACTAATTTATTAGAGAGAGAGGAAGACTAAGAGGAGGGAGAGGGAGAGATGGAAGAAAAGAAACCAATGTTATAGTAAACTGACACTTTTAAAACTTAGCCACAGTTTTGATTTTGATCATTTTGTAGAAAACTGAGACCTACCTAATTCCTTTCTTTTTGTCATTAAAACTTTGATAATTTTCAAGATGTGTCACACATCTTGAAAATTGGAAAAAAAATAGTGGCTGGGCATGATTTCAAACCGATTAACAATTCAGATTCTAATAAATAAATAGTTTAATTTTCCACAAGGTTATTGGTTACTAATTTGGAGTATTAACACATATGCCCTACTTTCCCCTACCACACTTTACTCTTTCCATATGTACATTGTAATAGATCTAATAAACAGTATGTAAATAGCATATCCATTAGTTGATGAAAATAGGAAATCCGATGGTTCTCAATCTTTTGAAAGCCAACCAATGCTACCTATTAAGGGCATCTTCTTGTCCTAGGTTCCCAATTCTGAGTACCCTACTACGAATATGTTCTACTGATATGGATTCCAGCACCTCTGAATCTGGCTCTAAGATGTGTCAAGAGCACTTCACTCTTGCCCTTTCCAGGGCTCCCTCTTGGTGGAAACATTTTCAGTTCCTCAAGGCTGGCCGCATTACTTTGAAGCAGTCTTTAGTTTTAAAAGAGAAAATTTCAATTCCTTTCTCTCTGATATATATAGCTCCTTCTCCAGTGTGAGAAGCCACTAACCTATATTTTTTTAAGTACTCACAAATAAAACCTGCCTTATATTCACTCTAATGGTAGTGCTAGAAACCTATCAGTATGGTCTCATTGTCAACCAACACTATGAAATGCATCTCTAATCCTACACATCTAAATCTTCTTTATGGTTTCAAATGTATTTCAATCCCTACCTTTTCTATTAGTCTTCCTTATGGAGAGCTTCCATAATGCCTTCTTTAGGTTAATGATCTCCAGAACTTCTGCTTTTTCTAACAAGTCTTGGCCTTCTCTCTATAAATCATATTTTGACATACACTGGGCACAATTCAAGGTCTAGAACTGTTTTTTAATTGTTTGCAAGTCTCCTGAAAATACAAATCTCTCCATGATGATCATAAACTGAGAGAACAGACTTTGTTTTATATTTCTTTCTTTTGCTCTAATTCGGTATCCTAAGGGAAAAAAAAGTCTATTTTAGTCCTTAAAAATTTATCAAATATGTTCCTAGCATGTTGTAAATACAGTAATGAAACAAAATAGTTGTTGAATTCAAATAGAATCCTATCACTTTTGGTGACTTCAGTTTTTAAGATTCAACTTCTTGAAGAAATCTCTTCCATCTTCCGACTGCTATTGGCCAACAGGGAAGAAAATTTGTTGAAACCAACAACTTGACATTTGAGCAACTAATTTATGTAGGTGTTCACTCTACCACAACCCCAGAAGACCAGTGCATCCCTAGAGGTTAAGCTGTCCCTAAAAAAGCTGTAAACATGCAAGACTGGACCACTTGGGATGGGCTTCTCTGCCCTGGCCCTGGTTTACCCAATATTAGTTTTGAATGTGGTTGACAGTATAGACATTGGAAGCTGGGTTAAGTGAATATACATAAAACCCTTACCAGTGATTCTTACTTTTTTGAGAGAGTTATCAGTCCCATGAAGAATCTGATTAAGGTGTGGACTAAAAGATGCAATAGCAACCACTAACATTCTACAAATTTGGCCCATGCTTGAATCGGCTTAATATGAACCCACTCAACTCAGATTTGACTTTTATTCCTAAAGTCAACCAGGCATCACATCAATGTCAAAGAACATGAAATAGGAGAGAAGAGGCCCCTGGAAAATGGCCAAATTTTTAAGATTCTATGCCATATGAGTCTTTTTCTTTGGGTTGAGCCTTGTTACCATTAATTAGTGACTTCACTTGGGAGTAAATGGGTATCAACCATCTGACTTCCATTTGTCAGAAGATTTTTGATAAAAAATAAAAAATGAATGCATGGTAAATTCTGGACTACCTGTGCTCCCCAAGGGTTTGGCATATGACTAAGCAAATACACTAGCCCAGCGTATCCACCTTTCTAAATGAATGGGACTGGCTCCAGAAAATACAAATCGTATAAGGTTGCCTGGACTGCCAGCTGCCTCGATTTTAGCACAACGATTTAATGTATTTTAAATAAATGTAACATAAGGAAAAAATGCTTTGTACAAATTGGTCATCTGTTGTTTTTCTGGCTGGCACCATGATTTATGTAATATATCAGTAGAACGACATCTCTCTATCTGTCTCTTGGATAACAAAGTACATATGCAAGTTTCTTTATAGTGCTTTAACCCCCTGATGACTAGAAAGGTCCTACTGACAATTTATTTCTTATACAGCATCTACGTAAGTTAAAGATGCTGTCAAATAATTCAAGTATTTTATGTTTTGTCTGTTTCTACTCCCCTTATCCTGGATACCATCATATTCCTCACACTCAAGGCTGCAGCATTGTTTTTCTCATTGTGTACAAAAGTCAGCACTCAAGATTTGGGTGATATCCATCTCTACTCAAACTAGCATCAAGTAAATTGTCATAATATCCCAAATTAGTCTTTATTGATTTAGTGCTCATTATAAGGGCCACATGTGTATATTTACTTTCTATTCCTTCTTTTCTCCTCAAGGAAAAAATAGAAATAATATATTCCTCCAGTTTAGTGAAGCATAATGCAATTCTTGTTTTTGGTAGAGTACCAACACCAGGGATGACATCAGCACAAATCACTGGAGCATGAAATAGAACAATTTTTTTAACCTATTTTGGATCACATACATATATTGTGAAAATCTTATGAAAACTTGGAGCCCTCTCCCCAGAGCAATGTATATTTGCTCTTACATAAAATTTTGCATACAATTTCAAGAGGTTCACAAGCCAGAAGAACATAACAATATGATTTTGTATGTCTTTCAAAGATAAAGCATTGTTTTAGCTCTCTAATTAATCCCACAGGAATAACATGGTGGATTTGTGTTGTAGCTTGCTTGTAACAATTGTTTCTGGGCTAGTTAGCTTTTTTTGGAGCTAATGAGGAAGGGGGTCATAGGTTCAATTCATTTAGGGGTCAGTTGGTTGTCATACAAAGAAAAGGCCTTTGCCATATTGCTGGCCCACCATCTTGCAAATTTATGCATTTTTCTCACCAATGAGAGAATGGATGGCTAAGAACAAATGACCATTTCTTTTGGAAGGAAAACTCACAAGTGCTTTTCTTTGCTCTGAGGATATCAATAATTATATAATTATTAGAAGCGACAATGTGTTATAGAAAGAGAATGAGGGTCAAGAGACCAGAACCAAAGTCTGCCTAAACTAGCTAACTGTATGACTTTCAGCAAGTTATTTGGCTTTTCTGAGTCTGTTTCTTCATTAAGTAAGAGGATTGGACTACATAATTAGAAATATTTCAACTCAAAAACTCTAAGGATCATTGTTTATGAACAAATAAGAATTGCATATAGTAACAAAATGAAAGTACATACAAATGGGGAATCCCTGACAGTAGTCAAATGATTTCACAGTAATACAAAGTTCCCTGAATTGAAGCATTCTTACCACTGTTGTTGATTATGGGAAAACTTAATTCACAATAAATGTGACATACTAATTCACTTTTATAGTCAACCTACACAAATTTGTGTGTGTGTGTGTGTGTGTATATACACACAAATATATATATATATATATATTTGTATTGAAGTCCATGATCCTAGCTCCTAAGGAAGAAAATAAACATGTACCAGTAAATTTACAAAAGAGGAGAATATAATTTTTAAATATCTAAAACTTCATTGGCTGAGTGGAAAGAGGCAGGAGGAGATCCTAAAAGGAACCCATCTCGTCCATAAGTCGGAAAAACTAGACAGTTTCTTTGTATAGGTTGATGAAGCAAAGTACAAATTAAAGCATTTAATTACTAAACTTGCACTGCTCATGGTAAAATCACTACCTATCTTTAAAACCTCTCTGTATTTCTTTTTTTAGATGTAACACACACACACACACACACACACACACACACACACACACAATGAATAGACACTGTTAAGTCATGTTTCATGGTTTGGGGGTTCTTTTTTTGCCTTTTTGTAACACCAAGAGATGCCTCTATTTTCATTTGTTTTATAGTTTGCTAATTTGGCTACAGAGCTAATGCCCATTTAAGGGAATATGGTGTGGGACGACTGTGCAGCAATATTAAGTGAGAAAGCCATATGTTTCTTAGCCCCACCATACTGTCTGCGACTGCCCTCACCCCTTGTGGGTTAGCTTTTTCATCCAATAGGCCTACAGTGGGTGGGATGCCTTTTTTACAGGTGTTTGGTGGAGATCAGACACAAAATAAAGATTTCTAAGGGGAGGGAGGTATGTAAAATATCCAGAAATAGCAACTTGTTTTCACTTAAGATGCAATCAGACTCTTAAATTATGGTATTATCTGTATATATCATAAGTGACTGCCTCCCCTAGATAGCTGACACAGTGCCCAGAATATTCGGAGCTGTTTTCAATCATAGTATAGTCTAGGAAAGTATTAGTAGCAAACTTATTGCGCCACGAGGTTCAGTGACCAAAACTGAAAATGCATTTTATCAAAGAAAGTGTTTCATGTTAAATTCCAAGGGTACACTTGCCAGTGAAGGGATTAAAAAGTAGTAAGTCATTAAATACATCCACGATATAAAATGCCTTTTTATAAATTGTCAGTATAGTCTCCTGTAATTTGCTATTTTGGGGTACCACTGTAATAGAGTGGCAGGGGGCAGAAACGTACAGTAAAGTCAAGAGGGCCCTCAACTAAGCAGAAGGTTAAACACGGGCCCTGACAGCTCCCATCATCTGAAATTATATTATCGTGGTTTCCTTGGGCTCAAGAGAATTCTCTTCTACTGACTCATTTGCTGCCCAAATTAAAGTGTAGGTGCACACAGCCTCAAAGAGGAAATCAAACAAGAGAGAGGGTATAAAAACAATACAACTGGAGAAGCATGAGGTTTATATTTTTATGCTAATGTGCTGGTAAGAAAAGGGCTCCATTTGGGGAGCAATAAAGAAAGGGGTGGGGGGAAGGCTGTGAGCAGATCTCAGTAAAAAACACAGAGGCTTTCTATGCAGATGGGGGATTTAAAAGAAGTAAAATGATAACCACATAGTCAAGAGACTAGAAAAGAGACCTTGATGTTTGATAGTTGTAATAACCTGCAGAGTGCTCTAATGGCTCGGGGATCAGGTGCAGAGCTCCAGCAATAACGAGAGCTGAATAATTATCTCGGCCGTATCTGTATCACCAAAGTCCCAGCGTATGAGCTATATAAGGAGGCTTCTGCTGCCTCTCCAAGATTTCCTGAAATGTTAAATCACTGATTTGGGAGCACTTCCAGCATTAGTACTGCCCAGTTAGAAAGAAATAAAGCCCAGAATTCTCCTGTGGCAGTTCTAATGTCTTTGTTAATTATGAATTATGGGTAAACATGCAGACTCACAGAGGTCACGGCTGTCAGCAACAATAGTTTTCAAGAAGGATTTTTACGAGGGTCTTTTTCACTCCACCATAATGTCCATTTTATATACATAAACAGAGCCAGGCATACAAAAAATGGTGTTTGCTTTTTAGGGGAGCTGTATTTTTTTTTCCTCTTTTTTTCCCTCTCTTCCCCCCTCCCCTTGTGTGGAGGCATGTAGCCACAGCCAAAGCAAAGCGGTTCCTAACTAGAGTTCCCCTCCGTGACTGACAACAGCTGCACCATTCCAAGGACTAGACGGAAAGTGTCGCTGGGGCTGAGGCTGGGTTAATGATCAGACACTGAAAACCACCTCTTTCTTGTTAATCGAGGAAGCGGGCAGTTGGGTAACCCATCAGCAGTGGTCACCTTTCACATACAATGGAGAAACAAAAGCTGCATACGGTATGCTTGATTAACCTCACTTAAATGGCAATGCTAATCTCAAATCTATCCCAAGAGTGTATATAAACAGGATTAAAATTATATTATGTGTGGATCCAGCCCAACAGAAGCAACTGGCACAAAATCATTTTAATTAGGTGGTAGCGGCTGTAACTCATGCAACTTTGGCATTAATTCTTTTTGTCCCATCAAAGAACTTCTGGGCCTTACTGTAAGACAGTGTGAATATGGAATAAAGGAGATACTCGGTGGGGATTAGTCACTCTCGTGCCTCAGCTTCACACATAATGCGTCGACATATCCACGGTCGCTTAGACGGTACAACCAGATCAAAATTTGATTAGAATATTCCGAAAACCTGTGACAACCTTTGTCCCTACCTTCTTCTAGGTAGACAACATATCCAGAAAAATGCGTTGGCAAATTTTACCATGCTGACCTTCAAAGGTCAAAAATGGTAGTATTAGTGCTCACCTTGGAGACTATTTTCTTTGCACGGAGCAAACTGAGAAACTAGATGAACCTCTGGACGTAGGAGAACCAGATCTCAGGGCCAGGCCCCCCTTCACTTCTCTTTCTGCCACATAAATGACATTTTCTCATCATGGGGCCTACGAGACCTCTCCAGGTTCTACCTCAGAAGGATGTCACAGGACAACCTCCCACTGACCTTTCTTGAGGAAGGTCCTTTGTTTACTTGTAGTGACTTTTCAGATGAAGGCCAAGCAAGGTTAATCACACCCCAGATCATATAAGAGAAGATTCATTACAAAGACACTTTCTCTTCAGTTTTCCAGGGAACACAGAAATGACACGGTAGCAAAAGACCCAGAGAGCATGAGGTAACTCCAATTTCTAGAAGATGGTTCTGTCCAGTCTGAGTACTTCCCAACAATGCGGGCTTGCTGTACACAGCAGAGTTGTCTGCAAGCCCTTATACCTTAAAAAACATCATCCTATTTTCAAATCTGTTTCCTAGTAGAAACAGTAGCTAAGAGTAGGTTGGTCTTTCTCAACCACTTTAGAAGGAAACATCAAGAAGAGTCCTATAGATGTTTTCCCCATTTCCAAGCTCCCCCACCCCAACATTCCCAAGACCTAGGTGAGCCCCGTGTTTCTCTTGCCCTGTTAGAGAAAGCAGAGCCAGAGGTATGGTACATTTCTCTTATTAAGAACTCAGAAGAAATTTAGGAAACTAGTATGTATTAAAAATTTATTATCTACCTTGGAATAGGCATTGCTTTCCCATGTACCTTCTCCTCAACCCTGGGGAGCTTGGACATAGCACTTGTACCCAGGGCCTCCTCTCCTCCCACCAGGATACTGATGCCACTCATTATGCAGGCCACACATATTTATTATATTATTATGATTATGACTAACCTGATTATATAAAGTGAATTAACCAACCAGTGTGAAAAAGGGGAATCTCTCACCTGCTTTAACTGAAAATTCCTAAAATACAGAGAGAGATATATAGTTTTCCAACTTTGAGAACAATGACCTGTAGAAAACCTGACCATAAATATCTTCAAGTTCTGGGGGCGCTCAGTAAATAAACCGGATTATTCTGCAAGATAGGCCAAAATGGAGAAGTGGGAAGAAAGAGAAAATGAGTTCCATGTGCAAACCATGTGAGAGTTGAG
>CM052811.1:63401171-63451295 GCA_028533885.1 Nasua narica
AGTAAAGCAGCCGCTTTTGATATCCCTTGGTTACTTGGAGTAACATCTTCAGTCCTTAATTTCCATATTTGTATGTTTAAGGACTCCTCCCTTTCTTCATAAAGGGAATTGGTGAAAAGAATAATTAGACTAAAAATGCAAGCGTGTTGCAACCTAATCTTGCTTATGCTATGTAGTAGCCCATATGGCTCGTGTATATTGATCCACCGTTTAAATTCTGCGTTAACTGTCATGGAATCATTTAGAACGTTGTACAATGACCATTATGCCTAGAACCTCCTTCCAAACTGAGCTTGAAAATTTTTTGAAGGTATTTCTCACGTGGCTAGAGTAATTTCTCATGAATGAGTACCCTGTCTTCTTTTCAGAGTAAGAAAAGTTGGTAGTTTTCCAGGAGCCAAACAAGGGGGGCCCTTGACAAATTCAACATGAAAACAGGAACCAAGACAGTGGCTAGTTTATGCTTTTAGAAAATGCATGCTGGCAGATTGAGGGTGTTTCACCAATGTAGAACATACAGTGAAACATCTGCCTTTTGGTTCAATAGTATTTTCCTCAATAGCCCACCAATTTTCTTAATTTGGCAGCTGTGGCCTTGTGATTGAGGCGACCTTATTATATAGAAATGTTGAGAAGCAAGCTGTTCCTTGGGTCTGTAAAGTAGCAAACTCAAGGGATTACATATTTTTAAAATGTCAATGAGCATGTGAATGTGTGTGTGTGTGTGTGTGATTTCACCAAAGAAGGTCTCACTAAGTCAGACAACAGTGACACCAAAAGTTAATGGAGGAAATGTTTTTTAATATATTTATCTTGTTAAGCAGCAATGTTACTTAATTCAGCATTGCTCAAAACAAACCAATGATGAATAATATCTTGCTATATAATGGCTAGTTTTTCCTTTCCTTGCAATAAAGTAAAGCATTTAAGAAAAAAAAAACCCACAAGCATCTCAAATAGCCTCTGCTTTGCTGCAAAAAATAGACTGTGATGAGAGTAACTCTTCCAATCAATTATGCAGCATGGTTTTAAGTGAGGAAAAATTTCAACATACGTATCACTTCAAAATATATACAGCATGTATCTATATGTACAAACTGCGTAAATTTTGAAGGGCTATGAAGCATATATTTTGCTACACCAAAGCTCTGACTGTTAAATTGATTGCAAGAAAACTATAATTTCTTTTGCTGAAAAACTTGAGCAATATGAATCTTACTGGGATTATTTAAACTCAGTGGTGTGTGTATACATCTATATGTGTGTGGGTATAAACAACAGGATTTCTACAAATTTTCTTCAGTAGGCTCGAAGCAACTCCTCTAACTAAAATATTGCTCTGAAATTGTCTCCTTTAAAAATGACGATAGTAAATGAACATACTTCAAATTCCACAGTCCATACATACGGACTCTGAACCTGAGCCCCATAGGGGGGTCACTTAATGTCATTCACTCCCATTATATACATGCAGGGTTCATGAATGGTCTCCCTTTAAGACCACCCTCTTGAAAGAATGATCTGCCACATTAGCCCAAGCAATGTGACCTCGACTTTTACATATATACATATATATATATATATATATGTACATTTTTTTTTTCATTTTGGCTGAATTCACGAATGAGTGTGTAGGCTAAAAGAATTGATCTGTCACAAAGCAACAGATTGCAGTTAGAGACTGCCAACAAATCATAAGCAACAGTAGGTAATGACTAATTGTAACAGGAATGAGGGAACAGAGGGTGAGGATTGTTTCAGAAAAGGTAAAGGAAAAAAATGATCTTTCCCAAAAGAAATCAAACATTTTTGTTTTGATATTTGTTGTTGTTAAATCAAATAACAAGCCCAGACCTTTGGTCTTCTCAATAGTTCCTAGTGATGCCGATCAATTTGACAATTTCTAAGAGATTTGTGATTTTCCATCACATGTCGTTTTTTCTGTTCTTTTATTCCTGTTAATACTATTCTAAGACATGTTTGGTTTTTTTTTAAGACACGGTTTTGAGGTTCTCAATGAATTACTATTTTAACACACTCTTTGGAGCTACACAATCTAAGACTTACAGAAAACCTTAACCATGACTTTCATTCTGTGGTAATGAATATACAACATGATCTTAAAAAAAAAAGGGAAAGGGGAGGGATTTATGAAGATTTACAAGGTCCAAGAAACAGAATGGCAAGAACAATCATATCCATCTTTTTTATTGATTAGAATGTTGCAATTTTTAATTATCTATTCAATCTTACTTCCTTAGATTTTCACAAAACACTTCTTTCTAATTATCAACATACACAAACATAAATTTGTTTATAGCAGAAACTTAACCTTCTAAAACTTTAATTTATGAAATTACTTGGAGCTTGAGGTACTTAAAGAAATTAAACTTTGCACTAAGTTCAAATGCTTTGGGGACATTCTGTAAGTTTTCCTTCACAGTAACAACAATTAACAAGATTTTCTGTGTAGTTGAAACAAGAATTTTGTGGCTCCCTGTGACTGCAGAAATTACAAAGCATATGGGGTCAAGTATAATATATTTTTAGAGGTCATCTATTTTGTTTAACCTTAAATTTTTATTTTCAACCAATATAGTGCAGCAAGATTGCCCATATACATATTCTAAGTATAAAAATAATGATTTCCTTAATTGATATTGTAGGCTAGTTACCCCAATCGTTAGGTGATACAACTTATTTTGTATCACTGTTACTCTAATTCCTAAATCTTCTGCTTCCTACAGCATGTCTAGAATTTATGTCTATTTAATAACTAGATCCAATATTCTTTGCCTCCTCTTTACTCAAAGAAGAAATAAAGGAGGTTAAGGACTACCCTTCTTTCTTAAGTCAGCATTGATAGATGTCCCCAAGTTTGTTCCTCAACAAACTCAACTAATCCTCTGCTGGAAAAGACAAGAGCTGTTCCAGAATGTCAAATTCAAAAAATTTAGCCATGAAAGTAGAGATATAGAAAGAGAAAGTAATGTTTGCAGAAACAAATATCAGAACCAAATTAGATGGGAGGAGGATGAAAAATAATGATGAACTACGGATCACTGAAGCAGCACATTTGAGGGAAGGGAAGGAGCTAAGGACACATGAGATGCCATAAAGACAGCAGGAACCTTGTGAGAGGGACCAGAAACAAAAAAATATTAACAGGAAAAATTTAAAGCTTTGATAAAGAAAAGTAAACCCATATCAGAAGATGAAACACTAATAGAAAATCAGAATTATACTCTGCTAAATTTTAAATAGTTTCCCTCTATTGTGCCTCTTTCATGCTCTGATTCTTTAATACTAATAAATAGCTCAGCCTAAATCCAAGTTGGTAGGGGTCAATAGGCTTGGAATTTCCCATCTATGCATATAATTGGTATGCACCTAAACCATTCTTCTGTATCAGGATATTTGGGGGCAAAAATACATATAAAAGTCTGCTAAAGCTATTCATATTTATCATCCAACTGTTTGAATCTCCCAAGGGGTAAACTACCGATGACTTCATGCTCCAGAGTTCAACACAAGTGCATCAATCTCCCATTATCACCTAGATTCTTTACATCTAAACACAGAGCAAGGGCCTAGCCACTGGACGGTGGTAATCCACTCCGGCCAGCACTCACATTTCAGGTGGTGATTAGGGACTGCTAGTACACAGAACCAAATGCCAGGGTTACAGACAGTACTCAGTGCACCAGATATAACAGAAACACCACCAGTAATATTCAAGGACTGATGAAATACCCCCTGAGGTGGACTCCTTCAATCCGTTATCCATTCATTCAGTAACTGAATCATTTGTTTATTCGTTCGTTCAGTAAATATCTATCCAACACCTACCTACCCTGTTCCTGGTACCATACAATCCTATAGCCATGTGTCTTAGCATTGTAAATACCTTACATATACTAGTGAAACTAATTCAGTTCACAACAATACCAATCATAAATCTTGAATCACCACCTCTTTTCCCCACATACTGACTATGCCTAGCCTTTCACGTGGGTCATGTTTATAACTATTTGATACATTTGAGTCATTTTAGGTAGAACTCTGCTTATACAGAAATACTTCACTTAATAGTGAAGCTATAACATAAGCTTACATAAAACATTTTCTCTTAAAATAAAAATATTCCTGGAAATATTTCACCTTAATATGAGTGAAATCACCTCTCAACCCCTCCATCAAAGGAAAGAAAGGCTAGCATGAACACACTGGAATACAGGGTTAGAGTAAGGCACTGAAAAAGGGAGATGAGGTACACAAAACAAGGCATGGCACCCCCATTTCATGATGGTGTCCAGAGTTAGCTTCGCTTCCACTCCAGAGTGCATAACTTAAAATAGTTCAGAACTGAGTGAGTTGGTTATTCGTCTTATTTGTCTTTCTCAAGTTGTAAAGTGAGATTTCCCATAATTTCGTTCTGTAATTCGAAGTCCAATCCTTTCAATTGATGAATTTATTGATTTCAACCAAAATGAACAATCTCTGCTTTTGTTTTCTGTTTCCAGACACCTCTGTGTCACCAAAACGCAGGCCCAGATTATGCACTGCCCTACGTATGACCTTCTCTCCATTTTCTCTAAGTTTGCTATTATTTTTTTGAGGTGCCTTAATCAGAACTGCATATTCTAGTACATACAGATTCAAGTTCATATGTACAAATATATATCACATATTTCCAATATGTGTTAAAATCACTATTCATATATACACCTACAGCAGAATGTTTTCCTTGCAAAATTAACTTAGAGCAATTTTAAGAGTTTGGTCAACATCATTATTCCATGTGTTAAAATAAATAGGCAACTGATGTACTTTCTATCCATAATAACTCAACTACAAGCATAATTTGTGGCAGATTTTGGCTAATAAACTTGAAAATAACAAATACTTAGCAGAAACCTGACTACAGTAATTATTTGATGTAAATTAAGAATTAGCACTTTAGCCAGTTTTTTTTTTCCTAAAATGAGCTTGTTTGTAAATGTTGGTAGTCGATTAAATATGTTTTAAAAAATGACCATTTCTTTGGAAGGTCCACGTAAAAACGAAACAAATCTCAGATTTAATCAGGGTGGTGTAATCAGATTTAATCTAGACCAAAATTTGAACTTTCCTTTGGGTTGGGTAGATTCAGATAGGATCTATGGTGTAATTGAGCATTTACCGGGAAAAATTCTCCAACCAACCCCCTACTGTTCCCTTTTACCATCTCAAAATCAGAGCTGGTGATTTCTACGGATTGGGAAAAGTGGATGAGGGCCCCCAGAGTGAGTCTCACAGGATTCTTAGGTGCGCCATCAGTTTTTTCAGAGGGGACTGTGGCTCTTGAACCAAATTTTGTGTGCCTGTGGTTCTTCAAGTTTACACCACAGCACATTCGACTTCTCTAAGGAGCTGTCCTTAGCCACGGCGACCTCGGTTCCTGCAGGTGACAGTATGGCTTTCTGCTGATTTATTAAAAATCTCCCGTGTTATGGCTCCCGTGTACTCTCTGGAGTGTGATCATGTGACCAGTATAATCACAATCTGTCTCCCTGCTAACATTTCTCTACTTTGGTTATTTGTTTGATAAAGTGAGGAGCTTCCCTTTTGTTGCCCTTCATCAGAGCTTAATGTCTTTACTTTGGGATCAATATACTTTATGAATAATTTTATTTCCTTCTATTTTTATGGTCTTTTCTCCTCATTATCATACTGAGTTTATTAGCTGGTGCTGTCAGTATCTCTACCCTGTCATATGTTCCTGAGGTACAGTAAATATCACTTGTGTTGTAATTAATATGCACACCCTCTGCAGTAATTAAAGTACAGACCCCTTCAACCAGCTGAGCTTCCTACACTAATTCCACCTTATCTTCATAATGAACTTATTGTAATCTGAAACTACTACTGAATATTGTTCAGTAAGGCTGGAAGAATGAAATCTAACGAGATGCAATAATATTTGTGAACATGTTAATATAAAAAATGAATTTAATTAGTCTAAATCTAATTAAATTTCCCATACAATTAAAAGCCTCCCCTTCCTTCCATTTTTTAAAATCTAACAAATGCCACATTCTTGCCCTTTCAGTTATTTGTACCGAGTAGAAGACTGGACAAGTGCTTGTTTTTCCCCTAGGAGATACACACACAGCAAAGCCTATAGGAGTCAGCCACTGGACAGTGCCATAGTGGAGCTGACTCTCCCTGAGGAACTACTATCTAAAATAGAAGACTTAAAAGATTTGGACAAATCAAAAATCTGACCGTTCTTTAAAAGACAAACAACAAAGACACACGAGCAAAAGAGTTTCTCAAACTTATCCAAAAAAATCTGTGAATCAATAAACATATCTTAAAAATGCCTAATGCCACAGGTACATTGCAAGGGGCACGAAGGCACAGTCCCTGTCCCTGAGGAGCTTATATTTTAATGAAAGAAAGACATATTTCAATTCTGCAAATATTTACTGGGCATCTTCTAGAAATAATGGAGATAATGGATGTCACAGAATGTCTAAGCAGGATGGAAAAGGAAAAGTCTAGCACTAAACTTGCACCTTGATAGACAGGGGACAGAACATTCGGGGCAGGACACTAGCTGCTGCTGTACAGATTCAGTTTTGCTGGAGAAAAAAGTCTGTGTAAGTTAGGAAAAAATAGACACAAAAGACTAAATCAAGATACATAATTGGCACAAAGGAGGAACATGGTGAGGAAATGCATGCACATTTAATAATCCACTTACATTGTCAGGAAACATTTCAATGAGAAAAGTGAGTGCTGGAAGGACAGAGCTGCACTAGGCAGACAGCTGGCCAACAAGCCCTAAACTGGGGGGAGGGGTCAGGCATGACCACAGCAGTGCCAACCAGGGGGATTACTTCAAGGTGGAAAGATGTTACCAAGAGGGTAGAGTCCTGCTTTTATAATTATTCACAGTAATGACTTGGATCTTGGAAGAAAAGAAATCATTTCAAAGACTGTAGATGAAACTAAATTAGCAGGCAGGACAGCATTAAGTACCAGTAAAACACACACACACACACACACACACACACACACACACACACGGATAAATGTATCATCTTGAGAATTTAGAAGTGGTTTGGTGGCCAAACACTTGTCAGTGAGGACAACACATTTACTCCCATAGTTGTTTTCTTGTTTTTTTTTTAAACTACCCCAGCTGATGAGAGATTTCTAAGACATGTTACCTAATGGATCATTTGCAAGGAAGTTACCAAGTTATGTCATCCTTCCAGAAGTAGAATCTAAACTCCACCATTCCTTAGCACCTGTTCAGGCATGCTCAGGGCAAGGATGGATTGGCTCCCCAAGAAAAAGCAACATCTCCTCTTCTACTGGTCTTGACAGGAACTCAATTGAGAAAGAATAAGAAGCATTTAGAGCAGCATTGATACAACAGTCTCTGCAAAATTATCAGGGATCTTGCTTTTAGGCATGAAATGTCCCTTGGCCACAGTGCCTGTCCCCGTGCCTCACTACCACTGCTAACACCACACAGGATTCTTCCACTGCCCTGCCCCCTATTTGATCTTGAGCTCCTACTTTGAAATGGCACTTTTTTTTCCCCTTAATGCAGTAAGTACACAGAAGTTTGAAAACAGAGAATCTTCTCCAGCCATCCCCTAATATAATGCAAGGAAGACAATTTCAATTGTATGTAAATTACACCAGTCAGAAGGCAAAGAGTTCTAAGTAGAAACCTGATAATCTAGGAAGTTATCCCAAAAAGCAAACTTCTGAGAACTCTTTGCAACAAAGAGCTTCAGAGTGATGAAAACAAATAATATGTTGAGATGTATTGCTACAGCTATGCATTGCAAATCAAAGGAACTAAAATAAAGTTAGGCATTCTCTAGAAGAGTGCTCACTATATTTTAAGGAAGATTTAAATGTGCTTCAAAAGGGCAGCATGGAGAAAATGGAATGATACCGATACCAGAAATGAATTACAAAGAAAATCTGGGCTGTTTTGCTGTTAAAAAATAAAACTAAAACATGTTGACATCTACCTGATAGCAAATATGTTCACGTTGATCCTGACTATCAAAGCGAACCTATGTCTATGTAGAAGGAAATCTGATAGAAATGACTGGAGCTCCTATAAGATATACTTTTAAAATTCCTGATTGAGAAAGTTTTGGTTATGTCACTGAAAGTCAGTGAATCCAGAATGTCGACCCATTGTTAGAGGAGTCAAGAGAAGTCAAGAAGTGTGTGTACGTGTGTCTGTGTCTGTGTATGTATGCATTTGGATATACGAGAAAGCAAAAACTAGAGCTCAGAAAATTAAGTAACATGACATTTCCTTCGATATGCTCTCCCAAACTATTAACTGAAAATCTAATCATTGATCTTAATTTACGTTTATTCATCTTTAAGCTTTGTGTTCAGCTCACTGTAGGAGCTGAACCTGATGCTGAAGGATGGTCTGTCTCAAAGTGCAGGAAAAGTTCTAAGATTTTTAAGCAAGTGTTGCTCATAAGTCTGTCTGCATTCTGAAAATTGTTCGTGTGAAGAATGGGCTTGGCTTTGTAGCAAATATTTTGTGACTCATGATTTATTTTGCATGCTCAGCATAGTTTGGGAGCAATGCTAATGTTTATGGATTATTGCACTAACTTGGAAATTATAGTGTAGTATTTGTAATTCAATAGGAGCTTTCTTAGAAAGCAGATGTACTTATATTTGCTCATTGGTGAGGTTTGTGACAAAGTCTAAGAACCAAAGTGGTAGACAGATGTCAACTCTATGCAGGATTTTTGCACCTGTTATGTGTGTGTATGTAGGGGGGTCAATTTCAAACTTCCATTTGGTGATATACTTTTGATTCAGTAACAGCTTGTAGGCAGGTTGTGTTCATAAGGGAAATGTCATTAGAAAGATTTCATCAGGAGCCTTCTGGTGTCTTCTTTTGCTCCTCTCATCAGTTTGTTTAAGTACTGGACCATTAATCCCTTAACGTCACCCAGTTGAAACAAAGAATAAAACACGACAACTTAATGATAAACAAGATGGAAAACAGAACATGCTAGGATGCTTACCTGAAAAACTTCCTTAAAGGAAACCACTGATGATGAAAAGAAAGTTTAAAACCTGGGAAAGTTAAAGCTATTCTCATTCTGTGTGTGTATCATATGTATATATACACAGTATACATATTCACATTTAAAATATATTCTTTAATAATTTAATACTACTGACACTGGTATAAAACACAAATAGCAAATTTCTCCCTCCCTTCTTTCCAGAACTACTGAAGTGAGTTTGATAATGTACATAAAACCTTTTAATCTACTGAATGTTAGAATTGTCATCATTTTCTCCTACAGTTATCATTTTCCTTTGGTCAGAAAATCCCTAATTGTACTATAAGTCATCAAAGCAAAACCCAAAACTCCAATTTGCCTTCCTTTCTTTCCTAGGCTTAACTGAATGGGATTCTAAAATTAAGTTTCCCTGGTTTGCAAAACTCTCCTCTCAAATTAACACAGAAGTGATGGAAGGGATTTTTAGGTACACCTGCTCAACTAATATTTTAATATGGAAATGACTTAGAAATTGGTAGATACAACATTATTGTTGGTATGAACTAAGCCATGTCTCGCAGTATGGATAGCTCAGGAAGAACCCATCTTGAATACTCTTGATTCCTCCAACTCTTTGTACCTAGCTTCTGTTTCAAATAAAGACTTGGGCCCAAATGCTCACTGGACGCCCAGCGGGTTTGCTTGTGGCAGCTAAATAACATATGGAAAAATGGTATAGTTAAAATCTAGAAAAATTATCCTCTTGTATGTATTCAGCATGAAAACAGAGATACCCATTGGCTTACCTGCTCGGCCCCTTTCGCTAAGGTCCCGCCAAGCCATGGGCCCGTGTTGTAAACTCTGGAGGGCTGCAGCCCGGAGCCAGCCTCCAGTGCCTGGAGCTGGTCCGTCAGCGTCAGCGGGGCCAGAACCCGGCCGGGGAGCCATGGTGAGGAGCTGACCTGCAGTGAGGACCATACAGTATAGTTCTGGGACGTCGCCAGCCATGGCATTGTGTCCGCTCTACAAGCTTAGCATAGCTGTCCTCTTCCAGGCAAAATGCAAGCATGTAAATAGCCTGGCCACTCACAGGCTGCAGGAGATGACTGGTTGCCCTTCTGCAGTTCGGGTCCTGTCCGTGGAGAATGTGGCACTCTGCAAGTATGCAGCCCAGATGGGGGTGGTTGGCACTGCAGGCTAGGTGTCGATGCTGGAGCTAGGCAACGTGCCGTCAGAGCAGGTGGTCAGCACCGCCAGCGTGGTCCTCCTCCAGCACTGTGAGGGCTTCACATGGAAAGGCCACGAGTGGCTGAGCTCCCATCCTCTGGTTTCCAGCCCCATGTGCTGGTTCAGTGCCTGCCGCCAGCTGCCGTCACATCCGTCAAGCTCCATTTCGAGTGACGCCTCGGGAGCCTTGCAGCCTTTTGCACCGTCATGGCTATGGCCTCTTCAATTACCAGTGCAAGAGCCCTTTGCTGGCCAAGTACATCCTTGAGCCCCAACAACCCTCTGGCCACGGAGGGGCTTTGCTCCCAGGCGAAGTTGCTCAAGACGTCACTGTGCCAGTCTTTCCCGCGCAACCGTTCATCTGGAAGAGCCGTGTCTCAGCCAGGAAGCTGCAGCTAATGCTCACAGCAAGTTGCAGGAGGACCACGAGTGGAGCAGGCCTGCCCGGAGGATGAGGAGATGATGCTGCCCACGCAGCTTCGCATTGAGCCCTGCTGGCCGAACACTCCCTCTCTGGCACTATGTGCTGCCTCTTCTTCCTGACACGTTCCTTGGATATGCAGCCCACCCCAGACCTCTGTGAGGCGCGAACTTGGGCTCTACGTTCGCCTATGCGATGGCGGTGCAAATGGCGAGAACAAGGCGGGAACGGTGGGAGGAGCAGGCAAGGGGGTGCAACCGACGCACTGCGCACCCGCGGTGGCTTCACCGTGCAGTACGTGCGCGACCTCGCGCTGCCTGCACTCAGGGTGGCGACGCCGGACCTGGTACGGGTTCCTGACTTGCAGGGCGACCACGCCTTGCACACTGTCTCTGGGGAGCAGTTCAAGGTGTTCACGATGCCCAAGGTAAGTGCCCAGATCAAGGTCAAGACCGACCACAAGGGCTGTTACTTGCACAAAATGGCACTGGCTGCGTTTGCCAATGTGGCCTATAAGGACTATACCAAGACCTGCCAGGCTTGCTTCAACAACCTGAATGACATCCATATCTTCTCTGTGCCTGGCCTGTGATCCCAGAACCACTATTCCTGCATCTGGAAGGAGAACATCAGTGTCATTTCCTTCTGCATCTTCACATGCTGGAGTCGGGTCTTTTACCCGATTTTCCCAGTCGGAATCTGAACACTTCTCTTTAAGTGCCCAGAACATCACAGAGCTGCTCACCAATCTAGACATTAGCAGGCTGCGTGATCCCGCCCATGCCAGCTACAGATACCCAGACTCCCCCAAGCTGAGCCCGGCCAACGGGACCCTGGGCATCATGCTGACTCCATGAAGCTGCCAAGGGAGCCTTGGTTCTGCCTGCAGCAAGGGAACTGACACCCTAGAGCCACCAGAGGCCATCCTCTTGCACATGTCTGTGGACTTGGCCACCAATGCCTACACCACGCTGGACACAACAGGAGATGGCAGGATGAAGGTTGTGAAAGATTTCCTGGGCTCCTCAGAGGATTCTGAGAAGAATCTGGGGAACCTAATGTAAGAAGAGGCTCAAGCCTGCACCATGTTGGTCAAATGAGGAAGGCCAGAACTTCTCCCCCCAGAGGGGGGAGAAAAAAAAACTCTGGGAGCTGGGATCCAGCATCCCTGGCTCCTGCCTGGCCTTTCCCTTGAACCAATACCTGCTAATATGTGGGCTCCAGTTGAATCTGCGCACCCCGGCCTTGGAATGTGGGCCCAGTACTCAGCCCAGAGCCTCTGGGGTACATTCAGACTGGCCTCTTGAGATTGGGTCCCCTGGAGGCCCAGCGCCCCAGGGAGAAGAGAGCTGAGGCTAGCAGCCGTGCCGTCTATTCTACACACCATTCCTCCTACCTTCCTTTGCAAAGAGTATTTTTCTAATGCCTATGCTGAGCTGGACAGTCATTTCTAAAACTATTTTGATACTTGCTCCTCAGCCAGCTGCCTCCCACATCCAGCCTGTGCGTGAGGGCCCCCAGTATGTCCATATCCATATATGTGACTGGGGGTACTTGAGGGCACACAGGTCTAGGACCTGATCTGGCCTGGGGCTGGAGGGCAGGATAGGTTTCCTTTAGACTGTAACTTGGGTTTTTTCCCCCCCTTTTATTTTGTTAAGATTTGAGTTTTAATGTCAAAAATACTGATTTTTTTTGGGGGGGGGGAGAAAAAAATACTGATTTTTTAATATCGAAAATGAAAGCATGTAATGATTCTTAAAGGGGGAAAACATGAGAGTACCAATAAAATGAGCCAGAACAAATATTCTAATTATGATTTTTACATTCCATGATTCTCTATACCCAGCATTGCTACCCAGAATGTTGTTGAAGCCACGGGAAAGGAATCAGATACTTATTTTTAGCTGAAACATTATGGACTTTAGGCCTGAATTTCATAAGTGATAAGGTTACCCATGTGCCTTTGAGAAAATGCTGAGAAACTTTTCTGGGCCTCAGACAGAAAATATAAGTTTGTGAACTTCTTTAATGGCTATGCCTTCCAAAGTAGAACAAAGGGAAAGAGTTATTGAGGTAACTAAAACAAAGCAAGAAATACTGCAGAAAAAGAGAAAAATATTTTTCCCCAGGTCTGAATCTAGCAGCTCAGAACACATGAAGGAGATGAATGAACTGAAAAGGTATTTGCAGCTGAAGAGATAGATGCTGAGCTATTATTTCTTGTGATGCTACGAGATATTTATAACAACCAAAAAACCTCTTGAAAATAAAATCAGCACCCAGTTTCTCAGCAACAAACAACCTTCAGATTCCAGTAGCAATATTATACTTTAAACACTAGTTCATGTTTAAATATTTTATTAATGACTTAAAAATTTGTGTTTTCTGTATCAGCTGTGTCTACATTCAGATGCTATTTTCAGAATATTTCCTTCAATAAGCTTCTTTTCCCATACGTATAATAATAAAGATAAACGTGGAGCAAAATAGTTTCATTTCGGACTGCTTCCCTATAATACAACTCTAATCAAATCATATTTAAAAAGCTTTAAGTTTTACATGTGCTACCTAATTTTTTAAAGGAAAATATTAAAAGTATGTTTTTTAGAAGCCAAAATTTTCATCATCCAAAAAGCATTATGGAGTCCACTTTGAAAACGTGCTCTGCTACCTCTCCAGTTTAAAAAATAATAATACACATCCAGTGCTTGAGATCTCCCTTTGTGAGGTGTAAGTTCCAGAAATCAGGCAACATTACTGAAACATCTGTTATTTCACATTTTCCACTAAATGGCTTTCGTGGTCACGTGATCACAAGAAATTACCACCATGCTTCTAGTCATTAGAGGTATTGTAGTTTATACAAATGGCTTTCAGTGCTCCTACTCTGTTGGTACAGGTACATACAAAGTGGAAGAGGGAAAGGGTGCTGTTCAAGGCCACCAAGTGACATCCTACTGGCCTGAGATGTACCATGTGTCTCCCGAAGCTCTTGGACTCGAGAGATTCTTTGGGTGTGAACTAAAACAAAACCCATTTAGTTGTAACCCTCATGCAACACTTTGCTAAAATCAAACTGAGACGTATTCTTTTTCAAATAAGACTTTGTCTTCTATGCCATATCAAAGCAACTTGTTGACAAGTGAAAAGTAAATTATACATGTGGTAAGTTTTATCTTGGTTTGCTCTTGGGGATATGCTTTTGTGTGTGTGTGTTTGTTTTTCTTTGTTTCAGTTTGTTTTATTGTTGTTTTTGTTGTTGTTATATGATGCTAAACAGTTGATTTCATAGATTAATTTTTTGTTGGAGTAGTGACTTAATGAGACAGGTTCTTTAATTTGCTGGTGCTTAGCATACAATCTTATAGTCACAGCCTAAATGAAGGCTTTCACATTAAAGGATATACATTTAGGAGAAACACTATACAAAACTGAGTAGAAATTGAGTCTCAGAAATAATCTATACTGACTTCTGATTCCAAATCCACTTCTAAGTTTTTTCCGTATTTCATGAAATGTTCCTTAAAACAACAACAACAACAAAAAGGCAAAAAAGAATGTTCTATAAGAACATTACTTACATAGCTTAGAAACTAATATTGAATTCACTATGGTGATTTTTATTTTTCATAAGTAGCCACAATACCTCCCTCCTGCACACTTTTCTTAGATGTGACTTTGACACTACTTCCAACAAGAGATGAGGTCTGTATGCCCTCTCTTAAAAATGGGCTGGCTTTGTGGCTGTTTCGACTAACAGAGTGTGGCCAAGTTGCTAAAGACCATGAAACTTCTGCTTTATTAACCAAGATACTTGTCCTTAAAAGCTTGTACAAAGCCCAATTGCACAGAGGGCACCCTGCTGTGAAGGAGATTAAACCCACCCAAAAGGAGAAACCGTGCAGAGGTCATGAGATGACAGGGAGAGAGAGAGATGTCTCGGATCTCTGAGCTGCTGGGGCCTCTCACTTTTCTAACTCTGCTCCCCATTTGACTGCACCCCTAAGAGAGATCCTGGGTCTTTAGGATCCAGAGATCTGGATTTCTGAATCCTTGAGATCCCAACTATCCAGCAGAACCCCTTCTTAATTCCCACCCACAGAACCCACGAGGAACAAAACAATGGTTGTTTTAAACCACCAAGTTTAGAGAAATGAATATATTTACAGATCATGTATTCAGCAAATGTTTATTGAATGTCTACTCTGTGCCAGGCAATATCCTGAGTACTGAATCCTGCAAAGATTTTTATGCCCCCAAAAGTTTAATTAATCCCTTCATCCTCTGTGATTCCATGGCTCTTTAGATAAATAAAATAGCAATTAGTTCTTTTGTCCATATTGTGTAAGTTGTATACATGTTTGATTATAAAGCTCTCAATTCAGGATCTGGGTCTCAGTAAAGTTTGTTTCCCTCTGTAGTGTTCTATAGTGCACACAAATGTTCAGTGATTGATATACAGCACCTATGTGGATAAGAAAATTCAATGCAGGGAAATGACATCATTATCCCCCATGGTACAAATGAAAAGCTAATAAAGGTTTTAATGCATGACTTCTTTAAAATAGCTGAAGCTTTCAACTGGAGGAAAAAGAAGTACTTTTTAACACATTTGAGTATGTGATCTTTATTATTAAGCTACTTATTGAAGTAGTAAAAAAAAAAAAAAAGCCTTTTCAAATACTCCTAGTCATTAGTAAATAAGCCTTATGTTATTAAAATAACTAGCCCTTAAACTAGTTTTGTTTCATTTGTCAATGAGTCTGTTTCCACAGCTCCAGATTATTTTGTTCTAATTGTAGCTTAAAAGCGGGCCTTGGATATGATGAAAGATTATGTAGTGTCCTAGACGTCTTAGTTACGATCTTCTTTCCTACCACTAGTCTATGCTGTTGCACTAAGTACAGAATGCTCATTCAGTGTCCGTAGGCATGTTGAAAGAATCACTTTTGTCTACGATTCTTAGCTCAAATGGAAAAAAGTCAAATGCCTGATTGTTTCCTCAAATTAGAAGCAAACAATTTAAAAACAATTCTGTTCACAAAAATAATTTTTTTAATTTGTACATTTAAGTATTCAAAACTTTGTCAATACAGAACAGAAAATTCAGAAAAAAAATCTCTTTTGGGGGGAGGGGGACCTCCCTTTCTAATTTTGAATAGAGAAGCAATACATAGCTATACGTTTCTAAAATTTTCAGGTTTTGCTACCTTCTCCTGGTCCTCTATCCCAGTTTGATCTACATTTAATAATCAAATGAGTTTCCAAATCCCATGAATTCTACCTCAACACTGATTTCCCTACCTAACCCATTTTTCCCCCTTTCCTTTTTTTTAAGATTTTATTTATTTATTTGACAGAGAGGAGAGAGATCTTGAGTAGGCAGAGAAGCAAGCAGAGGGAGAGGGGGAAGCAGGCTCCCTGCTGATCAGAGACCCAGATGCGGGTCTTCATCCCAGGACCATGAGATCATGACCTGAGCCGAAGGCAGAGGCTTTAACCCACCGAGCCACCCAGGTGCCCCATTCCCTTTCTGTTCATATAATTCAGAAACTTAATGTCTGTGGAGCTCCTGGGTGGCACAGGGGGTTAAAGCCTCTGCCTTCGGCTCAGGTCATGATCTCAGGGTCCTGGGATAGAGGGAGCCCCGCATCGGGCTCTCTGCTCAGTGGGGAGCCTGCTTCCCCCTCTCCCTCTGCCTGCCTCTCTGCCTACTTGTGATCTCTCTCCTCTCTGTCAAATAAAGAAATAAAATCTTAAAAAAAAAAAAACTTAATGTCTGGAAACTGAATAATAGTGCAGGCAAACATATTTTTTTTTAATTTTTTAGGTTTTTGTTTTTGTTGTTGTTTAGATTTTATTTATTTATTTGACAGAGAGAGAGAGAGAAAGAGAGAGTGAGAGAGGGAATACAGGCAGTGGGAATGGGAGAGGGAGAAGCAGGCTTCCCGCTAAGCAGAGAGCCTGATGTGGGGCTTGATCCCAGGCAGATGCTTAATGACTGAGCCACCCAGGTGCCCCAACAGGCAAACACTTATTAAGGACTTTATTGTTTTTAGCCCAGTGCTAAGGGCTTCATAGATGCTACCCCATTTAAACCTCACATTAATATGATGAGATGGATTCTGAAATTATTCCTGTTTTACCCATGAGTAAACCATGGAAGACTTAAGAACTAAGTAATTCATCCAAGGTCATAGTCAGTAGTGGTGGAACCAACATGCATATTAGAGAATAGGACCCAAAGCTCAGGGTTCTCATCTATTTTCATCGAACTTGTAACTAGAAGGAACTTTAAAATCTAGTCCACTCACTGTTTGAACTTCATTTTCCTTTGACATTCCTGCAAAGTTGTCAGCAGCCTATGTTGGAACGTCGCCAGTAACTGTCATCATAGTCTCCTCTCTTTCAATTCCAATGCAACCTCTGCTCTGTACCATATTAATTGTTGTCAAAAGGGTTTTTGTCATAATCTCCCCTGTGTTTAGATAAACATCTCACATTTCTAAACAAAGCAACTATGATCACACCAAATATCCTAAACTCCCTCTACACCTATTCATACTCTTCAGTTCACAACTTGTGTCCGGAATCCTACTTCTATGGTTGTCCTCATAGGGATAATATGCTTCCTCCATTCTAGAATATGGTCCTCACTGGCTCTCTCTTAACATACCCATATTCTTCTTACTTTCTCTTGAAATTGACACAACTTTTGCCACACAGTGTTTTCTATGGTCTATTTTAACTCCATGTCTGACAAAATTCAGAAATCAGCAGCTCTGACTTTGCTTGTCCTCCTGACCTATCAGCTATTTGAAAATAGTCACAGTTCTGTCTTAAAGTCCCTCTAAGACACTTGTAGTGTTTTATTATAAGATATCAAGAAATACTTGATGGATGCATATATAATGGGTAGATGGATTGAACCATTAAAAACAAATAAGTTCCATTGTTTTTGCATGTATAAAGTAATGCTTCAAAAATGTTTGAGTTCAAATGACTGGATCTTAATAAACCCTCTAGAAGCCCTCACACTACCAGGGTGTTACTAATTCAACCAAGTGTTGTCACTGCACTTAACAGGTCTTTAATAAATTGAAGCAAATATTTGACCTGATTTAAAGACTGGTTCTTCAGAGTAGTTTTTGACAAAACCATACTTGATTAAGTTTATTAGTCAAATTCACTTGATTTGGTATAAAGCACATATTATGAATTTTAGCACTGTCATCTGTTCAACATTTTATTATTTACACATATAGAATGCATGCCTGCTGTTATAAATTGAAATACCAAGGATAAACCGAAGGTCATCAGGAGTTATACACAGTGACCAAGAGGAAGAAAAGCAAGCATTACTCTTTTACTATAATTTGTAGTGATTTGCATTTGTAAAGATAATAGTCAATAGAAATGGTCAATGTGTTATATGTGTGTCTTTCTTTCCTAAAGAGAGAAACACACGAGCCAAGTATTGGATTAAAAAAAAAAAAGACTACTAGTTAATTCATGGGGAAAAAAAGATTAAGATTCCAAACTGAAATATTTGAGAAATAATTAGCCTTTGGTAAAATTCATCGTCAAGTGGAAATTCATTTTTAATCATGAAATATATTTTTCCTGTGCTATTTTAGCTTTGTTTTAATTTGCTATTTAGCAGCACACTGAAATATTAATAATTTGTTTAATAAATTCCTTCTAACTCTTAATAGATTTTTAATGAAGAAATTTATCTTAGAGATCTGTGTGAGAATTGATATTACATACTTTCTGAAAGTGTTAAATTATTGACCTCCTGAATAGTTTCATTTGAACCTCTGTCTTTTGCTCACCATCATCTGTGTTCAGATCTTAGAAGCTTTGTGAAATGTAAAAAAAAATGAAAAATGATCGATCCTATTAAAAACCATAAAAGCAGATGGGAAATGGGAAGAAATGGGAAGAAAAACATTTTATCCAGAGTCTAGAAATGGGAAGAAATGGGAAGAAAAACGTTTTATCCAGAGTCTATCCACCAAAAAAATAAAAAGTTTTTTTTCCCACATAATAATGTCAAATCACTTATAATTAACCTGATGAGTGAAGTAAGCCCATAGTACTTAAACCCTTGGATTGGTGTAAAAGGAAACAGTCCCATAGGGATTCCATCATTGGTCTATTTCCTACAAAACACGTACCTAGCAGCAACTCTTACAGGGCTGCCTAAATGCCAGGGCTGTACCAGCTCCAAATAAATCCCTTTCTCCATGCTGACCTTCAACACACAGGAAGGTCAGCTCCAGAGTTTGACAGAGTCAAGGTGCATACTGTCAGAATTGTCGGGATGACGACTCCCCTGTTTTCTTCTCTCCTGGATTATGACAATAAAATACAATGCTCAGCTTTGAAAATAGGTGAATTTGTAGAGAAAGGAAATTTATGGCACTTTCACACCCCAAGCCATTCATGCCCCAGGGAGAAATTTATACAGGGATTATCTGTGTAGATTTTGGAGACAAAATGGTTAGTGAAAAGCTTGTGGGCTTTGCAGTCAATCAGATCTGGATTTGATCTCTGGCTCCTCTGTTTACTAATTATTTAATTTTTGATTATTGGTTTAACTTCTCTGAATCTGTTGCCTTATAACCTTACCAACTGTATAGGATTGAGAGGAAAAATTAAATGAGATAAAGCATTTATGATTTTAAATGTTTGTTATCAAACCCCACACATAATAAATACCAGTGGCTTTGGTGGGGGTGGTGGTGGCGGTGGTGGTTAAACCCACTGTCGCTTCCAAAGCCAATCCTCCCATTTGGGCAAGAAGGGAGGCTGTGAATTAAACTCTTGGGGGAAGTTCTCCAGTGGAGGGCATCCTGTGACACCTACAGGGCTAACTCTGCATTGACATTAAAAACTTGAATTTGCTGAATGTAAATCTGCTATGGCCCGGGAGCCGGAGGGGTATAGACTAACAGTATTATCCATCCTGAATCCCCAGGGAGAGTCAGTGATAAAGGGACAGTAGGGGGGAATGGCTGTCACATCCAGTCAGACCTAGGTTCTTTTTGTTTGTTTTGTGACATTTGTTTATTTTGTAACATTTCCCAACAAAGAAACCATGGGAAATCTAATTAAATTGTCTACATTTCAGTTTCCTCATCAGCAAAATATGAAAATAATGGCATATCCTTAACTCAAAATAATTACTTCATGCTAAATATTACACTGTGCAATATTAGCAACATAGCTTGGATTCAGATCCTCAGAGAACCTTTTGATATATGATATGTATTTTGTGGCCCGTGTTTCAGATTTCCTCAAGCAGAATTTCCAAGTTTCTTTGAATACTTGTACTGAATACTTGTACAAGTACAAAGTGCTTGTACTTTGAATACTCTGAGCAAAAGAATAATAAAGAGTTCCGTGGTCAAAATACATTTGGGTAACACTAAATCTTAAACCCCTTTCTTGGAGAATCACAGTTAATACTGGCATGTTAAAAGCCCTAAGAAATTATTCAGCAAAGAAACCTAGACAGCCCAAATGTCCCCTGTGAGTGTTTTCCAAAATATTAAGTATACAATAAAAATTATTAATTGTATAATCTTCTCCCCTTTCTTTTTCATAATACTTTTTGGGATGGGTGTTCTGCACCCTGGGAAACATCACACACACTGGGAAACATCAGTTGCCTTGTTGTCCTCAGATTAGCTACAATTTTGTACTAGATGCAAAGGATTTGAATTACCAGATGATACAGACATCACAGATGGAGGGAGCTGATACTTTCTGATGGCTGCAGAAACCAGCTCTGGCCAACCCATGTACAATGTCAGAGGTCCCTTGGCCCCACAAAGTGAATTCACTCTGTAACTACTAAGTGGACTTGCACTTTTGTTCTCATCTTTTAAAGTTGCCCTGTCACATTGAAAGAGGAAAATCCCGGGAAGACAGAAAGTGACACATGCAAGACCCAGAGAAACTTGATGGAGGCATTAGCATAACTAATATGCATCACTGAGCATAGATATCTTGCACTGATAATCACATACACGTATGGATATGATTCAGGATTCTATGAACATTTAATTACAGGCAAACTTGACCAAAATCTGAAAAACAAATCAGATCAAAATCTGATTACTACAGGGAGGGTCAGAGGATGTTACTGTTAAATTTCTTAGCACCTAGCCAAGCAGCAAGCCTTGTTGACTGACCTAGTACATATAAGATACAGTCCTACTCACTGGGTGTACTGTGATTCATAAGACACGTATGTGCTCTCCTAGAAGAGTGTCTGGCATGTAATAGGTCCTTGCTAAATAATTGCTAAATGTATGAACAAATTAATACAGGGAGTTTCACTAGGTCTTATCAAAAGGCATGGATTTATATTACAAAATGAAGATAAGACTATGCTGGTATTATTTATGAATATCTGGTATTAACGGACTTAAGTTCACATCAAACAGTCAGATTCTAATTTGCTAGTTGTACAAAGAATTAAGAATGAGACTAGCAAAAGAACTAGTTGAAGTTTTACATGGGAAAAACACTGAAATTTGATGTAGGACTATAGGGGAAGCAAGCACGTAACTTACCTAAAGAAGTCAGAAATCTGGGGTCATACTTTGAGTGAAAGGACATGGTCGACATGGAACCTGAAATGTCTCAGGGAAATATATCTGCAAAAGAAGTATCAATCAATGCCTGAAGTTTGGGTTAGAATTCATCAGAGGATAGCATGGACAGTCTCCACAAGGAAGAATTTTTCCAATAGGAAAGACCTCAGTTTGAGGAGAGAGTGAGGTAATGAATCTGATTGGGAAGGGAGTACAGATGCAGGAGAGAAGAGCATATCTTAAGTTTAGGGGCAAAGCCCTTTCTAGAACCACAGAAGAACTCAGGGAAGAAGTGAGAAGTGTGCATTTGATGTACACCAAGTAATTTTGTATAAAGGATTCCTTATGGTTCAGGTGGATATTAGTCATTTGACTAAAGAACAGTGGCTTTTGTTACCACAATATTTTGTGGCACCCAACTAGCTTCTGACATACTGAAAAATCCATGGCAAATAATTCAGGCACACAAATTGCTTTGAATGAGGGATGAAGGGAATGCATTTACTCATAGAACATTCTAGTATCATCACAAAATGGGCCAAAACACACAGGATTTGGGTAGAGAGACCCGGGACTCAGTCTTGACCCTACCATTTATTTCTAGTTACATGACCTTAAGTAAGTCATTGAGCCTAATGACTTTTAAAAACTCAACTGGTTGAAAATAGATATTTTGAAGAAAAAGAAAAGAAAAGAAAAGAAAATAGACCTATAGTAGAGCTTGTGTAAAGGTCAATTATTTTGTAAATAAAAGTGCTTAGCTCATTGTTTCCCATGTATTGCATTGTCCAAAGACTATCAGCAAATTATTGTATTTGATAAAACTAAGCCAACATATCTATATCTTTGTTTTCCACTTTCAGGGAAAATTTGTCCCACTCGACTGCAAGGAAATAAAGTCAAACAAGGAGAGCAGTTTGGTGCACTAACTAGGTATCTCCCTGACTTTAAATTTTTCTGTCTCCTTTGATCATATTACATTGCACCCAAATATTTCTAAAAGTTTAGATGCACTCTAACTTCACTGCACCACCCAGCATTTTTGTCTATTCCATATATGTTTATACTGATGTGAGAACATTAAGATAAGGTATTTTCACTAGTTGTGCTTACTTTTTAAATTTTGTGATAGTTCAGAGAGACATATAGAATGTTAACACCAAGATGAATTTTTTTCATGCCCAACTATTAAAGTATAAAGCACATTTTTATGTGATCTTACTGTTAATAAGACCGAGGAATGCAAATCTTTATTTTCTCTCCTTATGCATATTTCTTAAAATATTGTTTTTACATCATATTTCAGTTTAAAGATGAAAGTACTTTTTAATGGTGCCCAATAATATTTATATGTGAGTATGTAATAAAGCATTAGTTGAATGAGTCAAGTTAAAATAAAACCACAAAAATAGCTATTAGCTTTCCTATATAAATGCCAGCAAAAGGAGTTAATGTCAATTTACTTTCTCATTCTGAAGTCAGACATGAAATTCCTTAATTAAATATTTGGGTCAATTTAATACATTAAGAGAAAAAAATTTCAACTTTTGCAAATTAAAAAATCCATTTCGTTGACTATTAGTGTTTTAAAAGTTCAAGAATACTTCAGAAAATGAATATCCTCTGTCCATTAATTGCATTAAATAAAGATGTACAATTAAATACATGTGTACCAGTTAAATACATTTACTAAACATGAGGCTCTAAAGTCAGATAGGCCAGATCCCAACATTTACTATTTGGGGCAATAACCTCTGTTTGGCTTAGATTCCTCATCTGAAAAAAATGAAAATAACCTTAATAAATTGTGGCATAAATTGTACAAAGTACTTTAGCCCAGGACATTGTGCATAGCAAGGCTTCAGGTAATGTCAGTTCTATGTTTAGTGGTAATAATAATGGAACTCTAACTGGTTCTTTTTCCTAACCTACACAATTCAAAAATAATTTAAACAACATCCGGACCTAGACCTGGCCTAAAATATCACATTATACCTAATTATAGGTCACCTCTGCTTTGAGTCTTCTATAAATGTATTGCGCACACTTAGTTTCAGGCCTCATGTATACCTTATAGCCTTAGGTAAAACGGCTTCTTCATTCATCCCCGTATCTGAAGAGATGCTAAATGATTCAGCTAAAACTTCTCCTTTAAGGTCATTTTAATTACAGCAGCAACAACAGATGCATAGATGTTCATTAATAAAAGTGTAATTTGTAGATGTGTCCCTCTGAAAATTAAGCCAGAAAATTATAGATTATATTGAGACACGAGAAGAAACACTGCTCTCTAAGTCAGATGCTCTATTATTAAAAAATGTCATCCCTTATGAATTTCATAAATAGTAAACCCAGGAACAGAGTAACCATTTTAAAAAGTCTGGAGGGGATTCCATAACAACATTTAAATGCATTACTACTCAAACAATTTGATTGGATTATAAAATATTTAAAACTGCAGCTGTAGTTGTGGTGTTTACAGTTGATTATTTTGATTTCAAGATCTTCACACAAAAAAGGTACAAGTTTACAGAAGTATTTATGTTGCGCTGACAAATAACAGCACTATAAAATGAGCTGTACATAATATATATTTAGATAAAAGGGTCAAAATTGGAAATAGCAAAATAAAATGGTGGTCCCATAGAAATTTTCTGTCTCCGAATAGAAACAGTCAGTTCAAAACCAAGAAGAACAAATGTACGTTCCAGGTGACGATGAGATTAAAAACCAAGCAAAATACATTAATGTGAGTTCCGGTGATCATAAAGCTTTACAGTAACTCACTACACATGATTCTACATAAATCTAAGAACACTTTGTAAACAGGAATGCATTTATAGCTTAACAACTACAAAGTAATCATTCTATTACTTTGTTTCTGAAGATCAGGCCTGGGATTACCCGAAGAGGTTGACTTCACGGTGGTAAGTTTCATCAGCATTATTATCATTATATATTTCAAGAAACCTAGTGAAGGGACTAAAAAAAATAAAAGAGACAAGAAACAGATTCATGTATATATATGTGTGTGTAGCTATACATATGTGTACATATACATTCATTAGGGTGATAAAATAATATAGAAACAAGAATGCACCTGAAAAGATTTTCTACTGTGTCAAACTCTACTTCCTCTCCAAGACAGAAATGGCACAATGAGGGTGATCAAAACTCCTGATGAACCACAGTGAATTCCACTTTCTGACTGAAGCTTTACCATGCAGTAATCTGTGATAAGCTCTATTTGTCGCAGGAAGTTAAAGCTGCAGGGATGACTCCTAACACCAATAAGACCTCCTGTTAAATGGGAAAACACCTCCGCTGCAAAGTCTCAATTGTAGGACCACCCCCAAAGAATCATAGTCTTGTAAGCGCCTGATTTTAACTCCAGGTTAGTCCATAATTTTGAATATTCTCTGTATCAATTCACCCTCCTTAAACCCAAGGCTAATAATAACAGTACTTTATCAAAAACTTGTTTATATGATATTATTGAATGGCCAAAATTAAAAAAAAAAAAAACAAACTCTTGGTGGTCACTATTCCTATTTGACAAATAAGGAGGAAATTGATACACTCAGCCAGTTAAGTACCCTGCTCAAGGTGGCACAGCCCATCAGGGTAGGGCAGGGCCATTTGTCAAGGTGGGGAGAAACTCTGGCTCTGCAATCGAACAGAGGTCAGTTCAGATCCTAGCTCTGTCACTTGGGGGAAGTCACTTGAGTTCTCTGAGCCTCTATTTCCTCATTTGTAAAATAAAGATCAGAGTAGCACCTGCTACATAAAGGTTGTCATAAGGCCAAATGAACTAATGTGTGTATTATTGTGGAAGGCTAAATAAATGAGAAGGTGAAACGAACACAGGCAATCATGTAGAATAGAGAATCTCCAGTGCACATTTGACAGATCTATAGGTACTAATTAGGTATATAACTATTATCTACTAAAATTAAGTTGGGGATCATTGATGCCTTAATGTTGATTAATAATCCATCTACCTAGATAGATTAGAGAAAGAAAATGCCGATAGCGTGGGACAGAATTGGTTAAAATACAAGAAACTATGTGTAGAAAAGAGAAAGGCTGAGAAGTTAGTCCTGGTGCTGGTCCTGTTCCCTCTTTCTTTTGATCAGCCTCTACCCTCTTGCTTCCATTGCTTCCTATCCTACTTTTAAAATAGATACCTGTGGTAGAAATGAAAGAAACTCAGGCTGTGATTTCAGATAACCAAAGTTGAAGACCAGTTATTCATAGAGTAATCTTAGTTAATATCACTGAGCCTTCATATATTCATTTGCAAAACAAGGATAATTGTACCTGTCTATTTGCCTCATCAGACATGTGAGAGACGGTCATTATACAGGAGGGTGCATATGTGCGTTTTATTGTCTAACATTGGGCATTGTAGCTGCAAATTGTGGACTTTGGGCTGGTTTCCACCTTTGGATCAATTAATTACTGAAGTTTTCAAAATCCTTGCACTTGTAATTTTGGATAATGGTATCTGGATATCTCCAAGTTATTCCAAGCTAGTGTAGTAAGTTTCTTATCTTCATTATTTTGACATTATCTTTTTCACAAAAGGAATTTTGATATAGCTTTGTTTTAATGGCTGGAAAAAGGGATGGTTTTGAATGTGTGATGGGTACACATGTATCCTTTAGGTTTTCCATGTAACCCTGAAATACAGAGTTCTTGTATACGATAAACAGTTTCACTATAAATAGAGAGATGGACTCATAAGTCACACAGGAAAAGTCACTTGCAGCTGCCCTCTGTATTCATGATCTAGAAGATGTAAGTAGACAAATATAATTTGGTAATGTTGGTAATTTCAGAGGTGAATGTAAACTTTGAGCTCTATTAACTGAAGTTGAAAATTAGACCACCAGATTTCAACTACCCAGCAGTAATTAATTCCAGCATGTGAAGCGTAATTAAGGAAAAACAAAATATATTGCAAATTGTCGAAAAGGAAAGCCACCAACTGATGACACAGGACTATTTAAATATATTAAAGAAATGGTGCAGTATGTTAAGCATGTAATTCCGCCAAAATTCTCCCAGCTTTATTTTGTCTTCCTTTCCATATCCTTGGCTCTCAAAAATTCATTCTCAGTTCTTTGGCAAAAGAGACTGGAAGAGACCAGAAGGAGGAGAGGGGGAGTGGACAGCTCATGCTAATGCCACTCTTGATTTCATATTTTTGTTAAAAAATCCTACTTTGTGCATATAAAATATAGTTCATTTCTTATCCTGAGAGTTACCCTGGCATATGGCTCAATTGGAAACATCAAGGTTTTTAGTTCTTTTTTAAATGGCTTGCCTCTTTTCCAGACTTTTCTTCAGATGTATTGTCAATGCCACTTTTAGAGTCTATCACCCGTGTATTAGTAAAATCTTCTTCATTTGCTGGCCAAGAGGGTCCTGACCATGATGGTAGGGGACTAGTGAATGGACTGAGTCTGGGAGTGAGTGTGGGACAGCCATCTCTTTTCCATGTATGACTGATCTCATGTGCTTGGACTTTTTTGTAATATAAAAGATAGGTTCTCTAGACCCAGAGAAAAAACTCTTTCTTACCTTTGCCTCTTTTGTTGAGTTAAATAATCCAAAAGCATCTCTTGAACTCTATAATCATGCACGGAGGCCTTAGCGCCCAACAGAAGTTCTGTGAGTCCAATCTGAACCTGACACTTCCTGATAAAATACAAGGCCAAGTAACTTATCTGCAAGAGGGTTCCTATCTATCTGAAGCCTTTCAAAATCATTGTTGGGCTGCTGTGGTAATAACATGACTAAAATAGCCAATTCCCTAAGGTTGAATGTGGACTGTAAAAAGTAATACTTTGTTGTACTACCCATCCTGGACGAGGTTTTCAAAGTAGAAAATACTTATCCAATTTCATTCATCATGACTAGTCTGCATTAGTTTGCAATAGACACTGGCTAGACCCAATTGAATGCACTGGAATTATTGGATAAGGTAGATCCTGCCCAAAGAGGGAAAGAAAGACAGTCTGTAAGTGTGTCTGAAATAAGGAAGTTTTACCTGTGGAATAAAAGGTGTAGGTAAGAGAAAACTGGAAGGAGGTAAGTAGTTTGTTCTTTACACAATTTTTTTCTTAAACAGGTATAAAAAATATGAGAAATAATACTCTTTGTTTGCAATGCTAAAAAAGGTTTCCAGGATACTTTATAAAAGTGACTTTCTACTCCAGGCTGGCTATAATTTCTGAAGCCTGAGGCAATTGTCAGTCACTTTTTCAAAGTGGAGAATATAGTAATAGTTTTAAGAGTGTACCTCTACTTCAACTCCACATGTAAATTCTAAACCTAAATATCATTTGTAAACAACATCCATCGAGAACTTCATGTGACAGAAAAACATTACAACTTAAAAGAATTCATTCACAATCAGAACCCTACAAATGTCTGCATCCAGACATTTTGAAGGACTATGCAAGGTTATATTTTTCTTTAGCAAACTCTTCATCTATTTTCCATTTTTCTTACCTGGCAGGCAGCTAGGGGCTACAGAGTCAAATAATGAAGTTGTCTTTCATTTGGATATAGTTTATTAATGGCAAAACACTAATCCATTAATCAACTTAAAACAAGTCAGTAAACTAAAAAAAAAAAATCAGTATCTCCTTTAGTAACAGAGATCATATGCCTCTTAAAAAGGATCCATTATCTCCATGGGTTTCTCAGCTGAAGTTAAAAATCTAAAAATGAATTTCATTCATTTCTCATTAATATGCAAAATTATTCAAATTAGATAGTAATTAACCATCTACTCAGTAGAAAACCTTTTCATGTTAATTTATGATAAACTCAGTTGCTGCTTTGATTGAGATTGATTTTTGGTGTTGAGAATCTATCATGAATACAAAAAAGCACCTGAAAAAATATTTTTAAACACCTTACTTATGTTGCTCAGCTAATTACATGGTAGCTGTGTTCTCAGACTATTCCAAAGACAGGCTTATGGAACCAAGACTGACAAGAAGAAGCTGTGCATAAACTCTCCCGCGTGTCTATTGTGACTCTCAGCCTAGAGTACAGTGTCCTTGGAGGCCTCAGTTTATCTGTTTCATGCGGCTTCTGGGTTTATCATTGTTTAATTCGACCAACGGACACACACTGGAGGAGGGTACCTGGATAATACAGAAATTTCAATATGTAGAAAAGTAGAGACATTTTTACGTATTCGCAAGATCAGTTGATTTCACAGGACACTTTGCTCAGTGGACTCAGTCTGATTTGTAAACAGACCAGTTCGTTCTACTTTCTGTAGATGAGAAACTGACCTCCGTAGTAGACGATGAAAGGGTGATTATCATGTGCATGTCAGGCCAGCGGAAGTCATTTTCATTCTCAACAACAAAAGCTGGAGTTGAGTACCAGTGACCATAGGGTATGCAACTGAATCTAAACCCTGAAGACTGCTATTCAAAACGTTGCTCCCTGGGAGTAACAAAACCATGGGGACACAGTGACCTTCTGTTAGCACTTTTAAAGAGTACACAAAGGAAAACACCTACTACTTTCAGGACCTATCTGGTTGCAGAGATCAGCTATGGGTGAGAATTCCTGTGGCAACAGATAAAAAGAAAAATCTAACTCCGGCTGGGTATAGATGGCTGCCTCAATCATCCATTTAAAAGCATGTTATTGTGGGATCACAATAGTACACATTACATTTTGGCAAGCATTTTACCTTAGGTTTATATTTGTATGCAATAAGATTTCAGACATTTTTTCACTTGCTCCTCTGCCAGGTATGCGGGATGGACAATAGACTCATTTTCTAGGTAAAGAACACGAGGCTGAGCAGTTTGATTGTCAACAAGTTAATCGTTCAGTTAGATGAGGAAGGACCAGGATGGGAGTTCTTTCTACTGTTTAGCCCCAGCTACCTAGTGTTTTCCGAAATGTCTCCAAATCCAACAGGAGCTAAGGGGCTTCATCAACGTGCCAATTGCCAGGCCCCTTCTCAGCTATACTGTGTCAGCCTCTGCAAGAGGAATCTGGGTATTTCCATTTTTAAACTAGCTGCCCAGGTAATTCTTAGGCACACACAGAGAATTTCAAATTCGCTGCCTGTACCTCTGCCTCACTGAACAGTTGATCTCCCACCCCGGCAAAGTATACATTGTATCTTCAGGGAATGGGGCAAATGGGGAGTGTGATACCCGTATGTATGCGGATCCTCCTGGGGATTTTCTGACATGGTGAAATATAGGGTAATTAGTAAACTATCCTGAAAACATTGTTCTGAATCTTTCCAGCAATGTCTGAGAAGGATAATTATAGAATAATGAGCATAAGCCTAAACAAAAAGGAGAAAAATTTGCATTCAAAAAAGTAACACCTTAAGAATTTTTGAAAGGTGTCTCTACAAAACTGAGTGGTGAAATAATTGAAATTTGAAGCATACGGCTAGTTCCCATAGGGTACAGTAAGCTCCCACTCTAGACAATATGCATGCACATTCTGATAGGATTCTAAAGCAACAGAATTAGCCATAAGCTAAGAGTTGCCATGATTTATGTTTTTTAATAGCCCCTCCTTTCCATTTCCTGGTCAGCGTTCTGGATGATTGTTCCATTTAGCGCACATTCTCTAGTTTGTTTCTTTTGCTTCAAGTCTATTTTACATTTTCCTGTACTGAACTGCGTTTGCCATCTGCTGATCCAATTACTTATACAATCCAAATCCTTTTGAGTCTGATTGTTTTGTTCCTCATTATTTGCTCAGCCTCCAGTTTTAGTATCCTCTGTAAACTCTAAAATCTTGTTTTCAATACCTCATCTGAATTACTTATATACAATACAACCCAATTAGCTCAAACTTTAGGTTTTCCTAAGGCTACTTGTGTCTGAGGGGATTTAGATTAGTCGAGTGGATTTGGATCCTAAGAAAGTCCTGACAATTCACTCATCTAAGGACAGCCGATCCATCAGGAATTGAGCCATCCTCTTTAAATGGGAAGGGATGGAAAAGCAGGAAAGATACAGATTGTAAAATGACACTAGGTGTAATAACAATATTACCACCATTGGTCATCATCTTTATTATTGTTACCAATCACTATTATCTCCTCAAATGTTTATTAAGTTCCCATTGTGAGACCATCGCTGGGTAAAAGGGTAAATCTACCCAAGGACCAGATTGAGACTGTGCCAAGGAGACAAAGTAATAGCCTTCACTGCCTAATTTATTCCTTGTTTACATCTGTTTGAGTATATTATATTTTTTCAATCTGTCATTTATATTTGACATCTCAACATAGTTTCTCTTGAACCTTATAGGCTGATTTTTCCGGCATGTTACAGGGCAAATAATGGTCAGTTTAGGAATATTAAGTGGCTAAAACGTTGTTCACATGTTACATTTTCCTTACAAAAATCCTAGGAAGCCGCACAATTAATAAGCAGTCGAGAACTCCACGTTTCAGTTGTGTGTGCAAAACTAAATAATTTAACTTTCATTCATTGCTCTCTGAAATGCCCTTTCTCCTCCTCCTCCTCCTCCTCCTGTGAAAGCCCATAGTCTTTTAATATCTAGTTCAACGGTCACTTCTTTTATAGAACATTCCCCAGCCCCCTCCCTGAGGCAAGATTATGCACTCCTTTATTTCTATTCCCATTGTACTTATTAATTTCTATTGTAGCACAAGATACATTTTATATTGTTCCTTCCTTAGATCCCCAGAGGGATCATTAAATATAGATTGGATGAATGAATGATTGAATGAATGAATATTAAGCACTCAATTAAAAGTTTATAAAAATTGAGATGTTAGTTATCCAGCTCTGCCTTCAATGAGGGAGACTTAGTTTTTATTGCAATTAGCATTAACGGGGTTACTCCTTTCTGCTGCTGGGTTCTCTAGATGCCACACCCTACATTTCTGCCCCCACACCCCCTCTCTTCACAGCTGTAGCTGAAGCATCTGCCCCACTCCAGTAGGACTCCTGGCTTCTCATTCCTTCTCCTTCCAGCAGCCCATCCTGCTGTGATAAAACCCCTCCTTCCTCTTTAGGCACACCATGCTTGCGTTTCCACACAGCATAGGGAAACGCGGCTTCTGAGTTAGCATTGAGAGAAGGAGCCTAGATAAACTGAGAAGAGACAAAATTGAACACACTCTGCTGAATCTTTTAATCAGAAAAACAAAGTCTCAAATACTTCATCGCTTTCAGAACTCCACATGCTCCATTTTTGGAGTGTTATTGGTATATGGGAAGCCTGCAGAAGCAATAGAGACATATAAGGGATATATAAGAGATCCATACTTTCTTTACCATTCCCAGCCCTGAGGGCTGACTAACTTTGGTAGCTTCTTTACCTCCTACTAATCCCACTTGGCATTTATCAGTGCTATCTTTAGAGTACATTTGCCAACTCAACAAGACTAAACCCTTAAATTCTATTCTTTTTCTTTTCCTAGGCACGAGCACACAGGGCCTTCTCCATAATAGATGTGCAATAAATGCTTATTGAAAAAGTATATTCATGCCAAACTATGTACTTTGGGGAGGAGCCTCAGCAGGATATGGTCTTTGAACTCTTCAGGTGATTTTAACTCAGCTAAAAAATGAAATCATAGAAACAATGACAGAAGGTGATAAGAGATTTAAAAGGAGGAAATCCAGGGTAATTTTGTAGTTGAACCCGCTCTTTCCAGACTACAGATTACACGTAATGCATCAGGTTGATGATTGCGGTACCATCTTATGCTTACTTCCTCTGAAGACAAGCTTCTACTATGAACTTTGGTAGTTTCTACTGTTTTTCTTTTAGATTACCCCCACCTCGTAGCTGGAAAAGGCCTCTAGGAGAATCCTTAGCTCTAATAGAAAGAAATTATCACATGCCCACATCCCCCCAAAATATATCTACTTAAAAGAGACAAGGTGAGAGATGCATGCATAGAAAACCAAAAATCATGTACTTCTGAGTTTGTTTTTGTTTTTTGTTTTTGTCTTTGTTTTTAAGACCAGTCTTTCTTCCTCCTTTCAAATTCCCTTATGACTTTGTAAAAAGAACTGCCTTTCCTCTTCTTTTGGAGATGGCTCTCTGCTTAGGCTGACTTCCCTTACTAATAACAATTCTTTATTCCAAGATACGGTGAAGCGGGGCATTGTATTTGAGAACCTTCAGAGCATGTACAGCACCAGCAGTTCAAGCCCAGAGAACATAGAAGAGAGAGGGACGAAAGTGCATTTTAGGTGGAATCTAGAAGAGGAGACAAGTATAGAGAGGGGAAGAGCAGAAGAGAAAACAAACTAGGTCCTAACAGAGAGTATGTGTATTTGGAGCCAATTCTCTTCGTTTTATCGGCTCATAATCAATATTTTCAGGAAAAACTTTGCACAACCTTACCCAAGTCTCCATTTTGTGACTTTTATTCTCGAGGGTTCGTTTTCCGTGAATGATTTCCAGATTTCAGCACTTTCATTATATTTTCCAATGTAGGTGTAATTTTTATATGCAAACACGTATTGATCCCTCTCAGAATCAATTCTTATTTTGTATAAGGCTTCACTTCCACTTTTCCTTCGGTGCTATTATTATTCCTCTATCATTTCCAGTTACCTTTTTATATAGTGAAACAGACTCATTACTTTCTATACTGGATATATATTTTGTAATATATATATGTACACACACACACACACACACACAGGTTGTTCATGTGTTCCAAATAAGAAAGTAGGCACGCAGCTCCAAAAGAACATTTTCTTTGGTTTGTAAAAATTTTTTTATGAGATGTCCTATAATGCTATAAAAATTAGATAACATTTCTTTATAAATGCAAGGAGTTGCCTTCATTAAAAAAGGATAAAATTGTATGAAAGTAAGTACCTATTTCAGTAAGTACATACTTCAAAAAATTCATGTGTATCAGTTACAATAACATTGCACTTTATGTTGTCCTTCATCAACTGTTGAAGTTGATAGCATATTTTTCTGTTCACGTTTGCTTTAAGTTGGATAAGTTAGTAATTCTTAATTCTTCTTAAATGTCCATGAACATCTCTTGGAAAAGGTCAGAATGCTTAATTTAGATGATCAAGAAAAAGCTTATTCTTGTATTGGCTACTGATAACCTCTTTGACATGTGATGTGGTAATCAGTGAGGATGCTCATTGCCTCCTTTGCATTTGATAGTGAGGTATTGAGATTATACCTTTTCTTTATATTTGAAATACTAATTGTTCTCAAAATAGAAATCTTACAATACATTTGACTATCTTATACTTTCATACAAATTAAATTCATATCCTGGACCTCATCTGTGACCTACTCTTAAAAATAAAAATTACCAGCAAGAAGGTCATTGATAATATTTCATAGAATTTATGGTATAGATCTTAGAAAGAAACATAACCATGCCATCTGGATCTAAATGCCTTCTGAGACAAAGTCCTGATTCTGATTCCCTCAATAATGACTCTTAAAGAGGAAATTCAGGTTTAATACAAAACTTCTCCCTCTAGTTACCTACAGGAACTTCAACTCACTTCATTATAAGAAATCTGGTCACTAATGTGCCACAAAACCATGGATAACCCTGTTGTTCACAGGAAATGTGTCCTCTAAATAGGAATCAGCTAATTGTATTAAATGGAACTGTCCATGGCTTCACATAGGGTCTGCTCCCCAGTCTTTTTCCACAAAATTTACTTTTATTGACAGGAAAACCGTTCAAATAAATTTTCTTAAATGTTTGTTCTCAGAATGCTTCCAAATTTTAATGCTGAAAACATATTAAGAGTGGCATACAAGTTATGTACTGATGTTGACACTTTTTTTTTTTAACTTATAATAGGATATTGGGAACAGGATGGCTGCACTGGCCATACACTGTTTTAATTTGACCCACCATGAGTGCTTGGAATAGAAATAATAAAAAACAGTCTTGCTTTAGAAACATATGTGTATCGTATTAAGAAAGCAAAGGGGATACTGAATCAGGTCTTTTTTATACATCATAAAGGTATTTCTCAGACCACCTTTCTGACACATTTGTGTATATTGATTAGATGCCTTTCTTTAGACTGACATTGCCTGACCTGTCTAAATCTATCAATTGCGAAGCTGCTGATGCCTGATTCCCAGGGTACTTTAGCACCTAGCCCTAAATATGAATATTATTCATAAGCTTTTTTTACTAAAGAGATCAATAATTATGTGCATATTAACTATGCATGATTGCTGTTGTTAACAGTGCCCTTTAGCTGGCCACAGATTACACTTTTCTGCTTAGGCTGCCATAGATGATAAACATTTCATTAGCAACACTTAGAACGCACACTGGGGATACCATATCCCCAAGAGAGTGTATGTGAATTATAAGGAACCCGTTTAGTGTTAGGGTAAGTACATATTCCCTCTAGTTTCCAATGTATTTTCATTCTGGGTGCCACAAACCCTACCATTAAATATGTTTTGCCCACTTAAAAACTGCTTTGTGGGGATGGCATGTCTTAATTGTTCCCAAGACAATGTGTAATGCACGGCTGTGATGGGCCTTCAGTTAAACTAATAGGCAGGCAAGTTGCTGCCTGGTTTCAGCGGATTTTAAAGCGCTAATGAAACACACTGTACTAAACAAAAAAATCTTGTTATCAGAGGAAGAGAAATAAGATTTCCGAGAGCCTTTCTGTGCTTTAGTCTCTACAAATAAAAGTAGGCAACAAATGCATTTTACTGACTGACTGTGAAGCTTCCATTGTCTTCTATGCCTAATATATTTTAGGCCTCTGAACAGAGAAATATTGGTGCCAAATTTTCCAAAGCAACTAATTTGTACATAAAAATTATGCAGAGGAAGACAAAAATCAGCTAGTTGCCCTTACAAATCAGGCGGCTGTGCCTGTAAAACAGGTAATGGCATATTTTGCACCAGCAATTACCTTTCTTGCACCTGTGAGTGCCTGTTTTGCATATGTAAGTAGGTCTCCGTTTATTGCATTTAAAGCTGCCACCTCAGCTTCTTTAGGTAAACTTTATGTTTTTACTAAATGTCACTCTGAAACAAAAAGGGGGGGGGTGCTTTGAAGGTGGGTTTATGTATATGTGTGCACGTGTGTGCCGGTGTGTATGCTTTCTAAATAACTGGAAAATTGATGCTAACTTCATTTGATTTTAACTACTGTACCTTGCAGGGCTGTGTTCGGTGATATAAAATATTTCATTTTGGTTTTATGACATCAATGTCTAAACGTCCTGTTGCTGAGATGTATCAATCAAATCAAAGGTTCAGATTTAATATTATCCAGGTGCCAGGATGAGAGGGAAAACGATACTTCAGTTCACCCTCAACCGATACAGAGTGTCTTCACAGTCAATAACAGGCTTCTGCATGCACCTCTTGTGAAGCTGTTACTTCAGGGTTCGTAAAGTGGGATGCAGCATTTCTGACAATCCCGCAGGGCTTTTCCCCTTACCTATGTATAAAAAAATTGTCACTTGCATGAAAAGGGGAAAATAGCAAATGCACCGTTCATAGGACCATTTTAGATAGGCATTATAAGCAATTAAAATCCACAGGGTTTCAAGGACGGTTCATAGCTTTTTGATAAACTGAAGCAAACTCCGAATCCATTTTTATAATCCCCCTGCACAGAGGAGCTAGTCATTCTGAAGCTATCAAACTGAATGCTCGAATACTTCTTACTGGCCTATGATTTATCATTAACTATCCAAAAGGGTGTACAAAACACGATCAGCCCAGCAGAGCACACCACTAGGCACAGGTCTAGGAAGCAAGAGTATTCAATTGGATTTCATTATTCACCAGCTTTATGACAAATGGAGTATTCTATTTGTCGATCTTTGTCTTAACTCTCATATGAGGGAAGTTTATGGTCATGAGGACAGATTTCAGACTTAAGAGTAAGGAGGTCTGTTTCAAAATCAGGGAAGGGAAACTCTGTCTTGCTTCTCTCTAGTGGCTCTCTAGACATTGTTACACGACTGCCTTAATGGTCACAAAACTTCCGGCCCTTCCATAAAGACCAGCTTTGCCACAGATAATACTGTAATTTGTTAGGTGTGGCGAGAGACGAGAATGTACTACTGTGATTTAGAAGCTGACTACTAGAAGGACAGATAACAAAAGGGAGGTAAGAAAAGGAGGGTTCAGGGGCACCTGGGTGGCTCAGTGGGTTAAAGCCTCTGCCTTCAGCTCAGGTCATGATCTCAGGGTTCTGGGATCGAGTCCCACGTCGGGCTCTCTGCTCAGTGGGGAGCCTGCTTCCCCCTCTCTCTCTGCCTGCCTCTCTCTCTGCCTACTCATGATCTCTCTCCTCTCTGTCAAATAAATAAATAAAATCTTTAAAAAATAAAAAGAAAAGAAAAAATAAAAGGAGGGTTCTTTTCTCTCTCCAAACTGTCTTTTGGCCAAGAGAAAAGGGTTAGAAAAAGTTTGCCTTAGAAATTAAAGAGACAATGTTTTTCTACATGTACAGTCATTCCTCTAAATGAGGGGTCATCAATTTCTGTTTGTAAAGAGGCAGATAGTAGGCTTTGCGGGCCATACAGTGTCATTGCAACAACTCAGCTCTACCATGGTGGCAAAAAGCAGCCACAGACAATCCAGATGAAATGGAGGGTTTGGCGGGGGGTGGTGACTATGTTCAATAAAATTTTATTTACAAAAACAGGCACTGGGCCAGATTTGGTTTGTAGGCTGTAGTTTGCCTACACCTGCTTGAAATGAGAAACAAAAACAAAAACAAAAAATGTTATGGGTTTGAACAAGACCAATGTCTGTAAAGGCAACAGGAAATGTTTGCCAATGTCAACATTCACATTTTCCTTCTTAATGGCAACTAGCTCGTGGAGGTGTTTATGGCTACAGTCAAGAGTAGGGTCCCCAACTCCAGGTGTCCTATTTATTTATTTATTTATTATTTATTTTTTGCTTTTCAACATTATATCCTTTATTCTAATTGTTAACACCAGATTAACAGTAGCTAATTTTGTGTGTCTGTGTTTGGAGGGAAGGGGTAGTCATATAATAGACCCAACACGTTAGCTATGTGTGCATAAAGAATACAAAACAAAACAAAAACCCCAAGAAAGTTCTTAGAAATATTTTTATAGGAAAGTATTTGAAAAGAAGAAAAATATTAGTTCATTAGTTCATGTGTTAGATAAACAGGTACTACATCAAAAAAAGTCACCTCGTCCTTATTCCTTTTGTTCAAATATGAAAAAGGAGGAGGAAGAAGAGGATGAGAGGGGGAGAGGTAACGATGCCTAACATGTACGAGGCACTGCGCTAAGTGATTTTCATGCACTTACTCTAGCAGATTTATTTCTAGCCACACTCCTGTGAATTTGGCTCTGTTATTAAAAGCCAGTTTACACACGAGGAAACTGAACTCAGCGAGGATTCAGTAACTTGGTCAGTGTTACCCAGCTGCTGAGTGATACAGCAGGAATGCCCTGAAAATATTTGATCAGGATTTATATGGAAAGTATTTCTGAATTCACCAATTCATGCATCAAATTTAAAAGCCAAGCAAGATCAAATAAAACAGTAAAACACCCATGCTTTCTAATTTGAAGAGGACCTTGTATTAAGTTGACTATAATTTCTTTTGGATACTCTTTGTATCCTAAATTATAATCAGACCCAGAAAATAAAAGTAAGCATGTGCCTCCTTGAATTTCCTGCTGCAAGATTTCCCACAGATAGATAGCTCCACTGGATGACCCTTTTCAGATTACCCTGATGGAGAACTTTTGCCTAGACTGGAGCCTATGAATTGTTTCCATACTTACCCGTACAAGGTCTGATACATAATTGCCACTCTTCTGGGTGAATGTGTGTGTCGTGTGTAAACTACCCTAATCCAACTCTATCCCCCCAATTAGTTGTGTTCACCATACCTGTGAAGTGTGCTCAGGCCTGACTTCAGCTTCTGCTTATGCTATTCACCCTACTCGAAACACCTTTCCTCCACCCTAGTCCTCTTCATGGATTCAAATCAATGAATAGAAAAGAAATAAAGAGCTCTTTAAGCTTCTGCTCAAAATTGGCACCATCATTTCTACTTATATTTCCTTCTTAATAGCCAGCCACATGGACAGGGATGCGTGCTGCTCTGGAGGGAAGCAATGTAAGCCCCATGGCAACAGGCAGGAATGTCTAATACTCTCATATGGAAAGAGAGGATGAATATTTGAGAATGATAAAATCAAGACTTATCAAGGCAAGGAAAGTTTGGCTAGGAAATGTAGAGGGGTTGGGACACCTGGGTGGCTCAGTCGATTTGAGCATCTGCCTTCGGTTCAGGTCATGATCCCAGTATTGGGATCCCAGTCATGATCCCCAAGTCCTGCACTGGGCTCCTTCCTCAGAGGGAAGCCTGCTTCTCTGTCTCCCTCTGCCTTCTCCTCCCCGTTTGTGTTCTCTCTCTCTCTCTCTCTCTGACAAAGAAGAAAGAAAGAGAAAGAAGAAAGAAAGAAAGAAAGAAAGAAAGAAAGAAAGAAAGAAAAGAAAAGAAAAGAAAAGAAAAGAAAAGAAAAGAAAAGAAAAGAAAAGAAAAGAAAAGAAAAGAGAGAAATGTAGAGTGGCAACATGGAAATTCTGGTGAGTGTTATTGTCACTGCCACAACCCGTACGTCTTTTCACTCAATATCCACTTTCTTCCTTCTTCCTACACATAGAATATACTCAGTGTCTCTCCAGGGGAAAAAATTCCGAAGTCCCCTGAAGTCATTGCATCCAACACGAAGGTCAGGAGTGCCAGGATTCTCCATCTGGTCTGAATTTGGTTTCTTGGTCTGGAGATCCACACTAAAAGCAAAAATAAAAGTAAAACCCTTCATCATCTAAGCCCGTTCCTCACCACCCTACTTCCACACGTGAAAACAGGAACAGGAACAGGAATAGGAGAGACAATTTTATTTTATTTATTATTTTTTTTCCTCAAGGAGAGACAATTTTAAAATAGAGGTGTATTACAAAGTAATACAATGTATTACTTTGCTAGGGCTGCCATCGCAAAATACCACAGACTAGGATGTTTAAAAAACAAATTAATTTTCCCACAGTTTGGAAACTGCAAGTCCAAAACCAAGGTGTTAGCAGTTTGGTTTCTGCTGAGTCTCCTGTTGTTGGCTTGCAGAGAGCCACCTTCTTGCTGTGTCCTCCTGTGACCTTTGGGCTGTGCGCGTATATCCATGGTATCTGCGCGTCCACATTTCCTCTTCTAAGACACCAGTCAGATTAGGTTAAAGCCCAGTTACCTGCCTCTTTTTAATTTTTTTTTTAAGATTTTATTTAATTATGAGAGACAGAGAAAACAGGAGCAGTGGGTGGGGCAGAGGGAGAGAAAGATGGAGAAGGAGACTCCCTACTCAGCAGGGAGCCTTATGCAGGGCTAGACCTCAGGAGCCTGACCTGATGACCCTATCGTGACCTGAGCAGAAGGCAGACGTTTAGCTTATTGGACTGAGTCATTCAGGCGCCCAACCAGCTTATTTTAAAGTAATCACCTCTTTAAAGCTCTATCTCTGAATATAGTCACATTTTAACATACTGGGAGTTAGCATTTCAAGTGTGAATTTGATGGGAGACACAATTCAGCCCATAACCAATAGGAAACACAGCAGTTCTGAACTATCGGCCTTTTACTCTGGGGTGGGAAGGTTCTCTGATAAGACTCTGATTCTACTGTGGAAGAAATTCTTTGTCCATTGTTCTCTGTGGCCCCTGAGGCCATCTGCAAAAGATTCTTCCTTTTTCATTGTCCTGTTTGATACATCTTTGATAGCCACAGGAGAAGAGGCGCAGTTGGTAGCCATACAGCTTTGCAGCCCACCTCTTGCTTTGGGAAGATACGGGACCAAAGGTGGTTTTAAATTTCAAACGGTCAAAGGCGGTCAAGATTTTATTGGCAATACAGTTTCCTTTTTTTTCTTAAGATTTATTTATTTATTTGACAGAGAGAGACACAGTGAGAGAGGAAACACAAGCAGAGGGAATGGGAGAGGGAGAAGCAGGCTTCCTGCTGAGTAGGAGGCCTGATTCAGGGTTTGATCCCAGGACCCTGGGATCATGACCCGAGTGGAAGGCAGTCGCTTAACTACTGAGCCACCCAGGTACCCTGGCAATACGTTTTCCCTAAAAACATATGAGGCTTCTAATCTTTTTGTTCCAGTAACATGCACCTGTAAGATCTCACATCCAAAGTTATTTTCAAGATATTGTTCTCAGACCTACTTCATTATTTCCTGACTTTATAATCCCTATAACTTCATTTTTCCCTTCTCCTTCCACCCCCATGTTTCCCTATCTCTCTCTGTAGTAGGTAGGATTCTAAAATGGCACATGTCCTAGGTATGTAATTCCCTTGAGTGTGAGTGAGACATCTGAATATGATGAATGTTACTTCTGAAATCAAGTTATGTTATACGCTAAAGGTGGAAAAATTTTTATACACACAGTTATGGTTCCTAAACTGTTGGCTTTGAGTTAATCCAAAGGGATCCTATCCTAGGTGGGCCAGGCCTAATCAGTGAACCTTTAAAAGAGGATGTAAAGCAGCAGAAGCTGTCTCTCTTCTACTGGCCCTGAACAAACAAACTGTGATGAGTTCTATAGATGCAAGGAAATGAATTCTATCAATCCTGTGAACTAGATGAGAACCCCAGCATCAGCTGATGCTGACACCTCGATTGCCTCTTTGTGAGACAAAAGATCCAAAGAACCCATGCTCAGACTCCTGACCCATGGAAAATATGAGACAAGTCAATATGTATTTCTGTTTTCTTAATAGCTTTATTGAAATATAATTTATATACCATAAAGCTATGAGTGCAGTTCTACCCCAATACATTTGTGTAATTTGTTACATGGCAATGGAAAATGCATACATTCTCTTTCAAGAAAGTGTTACCTATTTTAAGGCTTTTATAACTAAATGGAAAAGCTCAAAGTTATTTTGAGTTTTGGTCCTAGTTATTTTGAGTTTTGGTCATTTTGCCTAGCTGGTAGCTTTTATTAGCCATTTGATCCTCAAAACCTTTCTTTTTTTTTTTTTTTTTTAAGATTTTATTTATTTATTTGACAGAGAGAGAGAAATCACAAGTAGGCAGAGAGGCAGGTAGAGAGAGGAGGAAGCAGGCTCCCTGCTGAGCAGAGAGCCCGATGCGGGGCTCAATCCCAGGACCCTGAGATCATGACCCGAGCCAAACGCAGAGGCTTTAACCCACTGAGCCACCCAGGCGCCCTCAAAGTCTTTCTTAATACTATTTCTTACTACTTAAGTTCTAGAAGCAGTAGGCTTTTCCAACCCTGCAAAAGCCATATTTCTGAACCCTATATTTCCTCTTATTCCTGCTGCAAACCAGACAACTCTCTCCTGAGATAATCTCATTAATACAATCCCTCAGTACACACAGTCAATAGAAACTAAGGTACACCACTGATGTTTTCTTTTCCGATACCATGACGTGGAGTTCCCAGCTCAGCATACACTTGCATGGTCTGCTTCCCAAATTACTACTGATGACAGTTTCCTGGGATGTGTTGTCACTGTTGAATAAGGATTGCCTCTTTTTTCTACCCTCCAATATCTATTTCCTTATTGCCTTCTCTCAAGCACTACACTTGAGAAGTGATTAACAGAACACATTCTGGATTTTGTGATGGCAGTCACCCATTTCTGCTACCAATTTCTGAAAATTGGTCATGATAGGCTAGACTAAATCGAGAAATCTCTATCGAAGGCTTAATACAAAAAAATGCTTGGTGGCTTTTTTTGTCCATTTCACATCCAATATGGTTTGAGCAACCATCTTCCATCTTGTAGCTTCACCATGAGAATTTGAGGATGTTAGGATTACATAGCAGAGTCAGAGAGGCGGAGGAGGCCCAGTGGCTCTTAACTGCCTTGACCTGAAAGTGACACACTTTTCTTCTATTCACAATCCATTGGAGAGACCTAGTCACATGGCTCCAATCTCAAGTAAAGAAAAGAGGGAAGAAAGCAATAGGAATATTTGGTGATCCTACTCTCTGCCATAGCAGGGTTTAAACATACATGTTGTATATACTTTTCTCAATAATCGGTCTCGTTGATTCCATCTAGGGAGAGAAAGCAGGGGTTTTAGAAAAAAAGAATCAAGAAGCAAGCAGAGCAGAACCAGGGTATAAGCAGAAGAAAAGGAGGAAAGCCTAAGGGAAGAGGTGAAAAAAAGGGAAAATGTAGAGGAACAGCTTCTCCGTGTTTTGTGAAAACCCTTCTAAAGCAAATGTGTTTCTCTCAGGAATTGAACATCTTGTCTCCTGAGTCCCTGGTTACCTGCTTTCCTTCTACGTGCTGAAGAATTATTGAAAAATTCAAAGCATGCTTCACTTAAGCACAGTGGTGCAAGGTTAATTTGATGTACCAGTATAAAGTTTTATAGATTCACCTACGTGTACTGCTATTCCCGTGAAGGATGAGATTGCACACCACAGCTGTACAATAGCATTTATAAGATAGTATAAATAACTGCTACCAAGATTTTTTTTTAAATATAAGCATAGTTATGGTAAGTATCAGCACTGAACTTTCAGCAAATCGCAAAGCTCCATCTTGGATATTCCTCTTCAGATAAGACCCAACTGGAGCTCTCTTTCTGAGAGAGTGTCTTACTTTTAGTAAATTCCCAGGCTCAGTTTCCATCAAAACAATGGTAAAAACCCAGGAAAATTAATTAAATATCCTAATATTACTATCTTTAGATAATCAAACATAAACATTGAGTATTTATAAATTGTGGCTCTTTTGCTAACTTTTTGGATTCTCTGTCAGGCAAAGTGTAGATGCCCTAACTACACAGACTATAAGCATTTTATTAAATTGAATGATAGTATGCTTCAGTAGAAAAGATCATCGTGCTGGAATTCAGGATCACAGGGTTTTACCAGCAGACCTGTCAATCTGATTGTATAAACTCTAGCAGGTCACTTTACTTTCTCTGGTCCTGATTTTTCTCATCTTGAAGATTAAAATATCAGTCCTTTTCAAGGGTTCCCGGAAGGGCCTGAGGGTGCTTTTGTGCTAGGCTGAGTAATGGCCTCCCAAACCTATCCTTGTCCTAATTCCTGGAAACCATGAATATGTTACTATACATAACAAAAAGACTTTGCATATGTAATTAAGGTTAGGAACCTTAACATAAGGTGAATATCCAGCATTATCCAGGTGGGCAAAAGAGCCCTTAGAAGCTTTTTTAGCTAGAGCCACAGAGTCAAGTGAGATGTACCTGAAGAAGTCAGTAAGATTCCAACTGTGAGAGCAGCATGGCCTACCTTTGCTAAAGCGGGATCAGGGAATCATGGAAAAGCATGGAAAGGAATGCAGATAGCTTGCAGAAGCAAAGACAAGCCCTTGCCAGACTTGTGACATGGGAAGAAGGTCCTCAGTTCTACCAATGAAAGGAGGTGAATTCCTGCCACTGACTGGAATGAGCCCAAAAGTAGATTCTTCTCAGAATCTCCTGATGAAAGCCCAGCCACCCAACATCTTGATTTCAGTCTTTGAAGCTCAGAACTTCTGACCTACAGAATTGTGAGATCATCAGTAAGGGTTGTTTTAAGTCACCGTATTTCTGCTGATTTGTTATGATGGCAATAGAAAACTAACAGTATCCAAAAGCAATCACTGCACACAGAAATGTTTTTGAAACCTCATGTACTGTCTATCCAAAGCAAACCATGGAATTTTACATAAAATGCAATATAAAACAGTGCTGTTTAACCCCAAAATGATGTTTCAAATACCCAATGATTAAAAAAAAACATGGTTATTATACACCGTATTAGAGTTTCAAAAATTCTGTACCTCCCAGTAACCCAGGTACCCCATTGTACCAGACTGGATGACAAATTTCAGTTTGAGAAATAAACAATCAGATGGCCTTCGAGGTCTCTCACGGCGCTGTTATTTTAATGTGATTCTATGAAATTAATACTAAAATATGTATAAGTTGGACACATATAAACACAATATGGTTTATTTACAACACAGACCAGGACATGGCAGACTATAATTTCAGGATAAGTAGCCAAATAACAAAGGACTTTACATTATGGCCCACTCGCAAGCAATGTTTAGCTCTGCCAAGTGTCTCAGCTATTTGGAAACTGTATTTCTCCAGATGATCTGATCTGAAATACACCAGGACCCTAGCATGGTCCCATCCAAGTCAAACTAGGAATATTGTTTAATGCAAGATAGAATAGCAATAATGTAACCAAGGTACACATTATGCTCCTGGACTACAAGTTACAGCAAATAATAAATAAATACACTATTTGGAGCCATTCTTAATATGTTCAGATCAATTTAAGATGGATAAATATCCAGGTAAATAGAGTTTGATATTAAGCAGGAAGTATCACTTTCCAAGTGAGTGGGAGATTTTGTACGTATCTACATTAGCAAGAGGGGTATTTTCTAGTCATATCAGAACCCAGCACATACATGTCTTCTTTTAATTTGAAGCATGTTTGACACATAACGTTACATTAGGTTCAGGTGTGCAACATGATGAATCAACAAGTTTATACAGTGATCACCACAAGTGTAGCTACCATCTGTCACCATATGATGCTATTATAATGCCATTGCCTGTATTTCCTATTCTGTACCTTTCATTCCCATGACTTATTCATTTCCTAATGGAAGACTTTACCTCCCACTCCCCTTTGCCCATTTTGTCCATTCCCCCATCTTTTTCCCTCTGGCAACCATCAGTTTATTCTCTATATTTATGAGCCTGTTTCAGCTTTTCATTTTGTTTGTTTATTTCATTTTTAAGCTCCCACACATTAGTGAAATTGTAGTATTTGTCTTTCACTGTTTGACTTATTTCACTTAGCATAATACCCACGAGTTCCATCCATGTTGTAGCAAATGGCACAAGCTCATTGTTATTAAGACTGGGTAATACTCCATTATGTTTATTATATATATTCATTTATCCATTGACCGACACTTGGGTTGCTTCCATATCTTGACTGTTATGAATACTGCTGCATTAGGGGTTCATTTATCTTTTTGAATTGTTTTTATTTTCTTTGGGTAAATATTCAGTGATGGAATTACTGGATTGCATGGTATTTCTATTTTTAACTTTTTGAGGAAATTCCATAATGTTTTCCACAATGGCTACTCCAATTTACCTTCTCAATAACAGTGCACAAGGGTTCCTTTTCCTTCACATCCTCACCAATACTTGTTATTTCTTATCTTTCTGATTCTGGGCTTTCTGACAGTTATAAGATAATATCTCATTGTAGTTTTAATTTGCATTTCCCTGATGATTTGTGATGTTGAGCATCTTTTCATGGGTCTGTTGGCCACCTGTATGTCTTCTTTGAAAAAATGTCTATGTGGGCTGTCTGTCCATTTTTAATTCAGATTATTTGAGGTTTCTTGGTATTAAGTTGTATAAGTTCTTTATATATTTTGGATATTAACCCCTTATAGGATATATCATTTGCAAATATCTTCCCCCATACAGTAGGTTGCCTTCTTATTTTGTTGATGGTTTCTTTGGCCGTGCAAAAGATTTTATTTTGATGTAGTCCCAACAGTTTATTTTTGCTTTTTTTTCTTTTGCCTAGGGAAATATATCTAGAAAAATGTGCTAAGGCTTATGTCAAAGGGATTACTGCCTGTTTTCTTCTAGGAGTTTTATGGTTTCAGATCTCACATTTGGGTCTTTCATCCATTTTGAGTTTATTTTTGTGTATATGGTGTAAGAAAGTTATCCAGTTTCATTTTGTTTTGTATGTAACTGTTTTCCCAGTACCATTTATTGAAGAGGCTGTCTTTTCCCCATTGTATATTGTTGCCTCCTTTGTCATAGATTAATTACCATGTAATTAATGGGTTCATTTCTGGGCTTTCTTCTTTGTTCCATTAATCTATGTGTCTGTTTTAGTGCCAGTGCCACACTGTTTTATTATATCTTTATAGTATATCTTGAAATCTGAGATTGTGATACTTCCAGCTTTGTTCTTTCTCAAGATTGCTTTGGCTATTTGGGGTCTTTCATGGTACCATACAAATTTTAGGATTAACATTCTAATTCTGTGAAAAATGCTATTGCTATTTTGACAGACATTGCATTGATCTGTAGATTGCTTTAGTATGGACATTTTAACAACATTAATTATTATAATCCATGAGGATGGTATGTCTTTCCATTTGTATGCAACACATATATGTCTTAAAATCCAGATATAGATATAAAATATTATTGATTAAAATATGCATCATGGGGCCCCTGGATGGCTCAGTTGGTTAAGTATATGACTCTTGATTTCAGCTCAGGTCATAGTCTCAGGGTCACGAGATTGAGCACTAAGATGGGGGGGTCCATACACTGTGGGGGGTTTGCTTAAGATTCTTTCCCTCTTCTTTTCCCTCTGCCCCTCTCCCTGCTGTGTGCCCTCTCTCTCTCTCTCTAAAATAAATTAAATAAATCTTTTTAAAAAATAAAATATGCATCACTATACATGTTAGTGTTAACCAGACAATGCCCACTAAAACGCAGATTATAATAAAGCTATATTTTATAATTAAGTATGTTTTTTAAAAAAGAACAACTATTGGAAGCCATGAACAACTCAAGACAACTATTTCTTCTGCTATTTGCAAAAAATTCCAACTTTTTATGAACATGCACATACAATAATGTGCAATAATCTGCAACATTGCACAAATTATGCAGCAAAAAGATTTCTTAGTGTAATTCTGATTCAAGCCTTCAATAAGCACTATTAATGTACAAATTTTAGTAACTTTTTGGTTACTAAATAATAGGTAAAAGTTGGTATGTTTTTTAAGAAGTCTTTGAAATTGCATTGTATTGTCATTTACCCACGTGAACCAGAAAAAAGAATTGTATGCCTTGATTTGGTTTCTTCCTCATTAAGAGAATTCTAATTACCAGTCAGTTGGTATTTCTTGGTCCAAGTTTTGAGAATCAGAATATTTGAGAAAATGTTAAATAATTATGATTATAGTAAGTTTGATAAAAACCAAGGAATCCTAAATGACATTCTAAAACTTACCAAATTTATGCGACTTTTGGATTCTTTAGAAACTTCTGTAGAACCTTGCTATCATAACAATACCAGTGGCAAGATGCACATGTGTGTAATAGGACAACAAGATGCCTGAGAGATTCAGTCACTTCTAATTTACTATAGTCTCACTTTCCTGATCTACGAGTAGGAGAAAATTTGCAAATAATAGTGTTTGATATTCACGATGAAGACCTCACATATAGCAGTAAATGTGCCAAAAAAGCTTTTCTTGGTCCTATTTAATCATACTTCACTGATAAATACCAATATGCAATATATTAAAAGGAAAAGTTACCATAGTAAAGAATTTCAGATTTTTAAAGTAAATTTTTCAAAAATTTAGCACATATCAGTACTTTCTAAAGCTAGTTATTGCATCACTGCTCGAAAACTGGAATTATTAAATAAATAAAAGAGAGATGGCTATAATATGTAAATAACTATTGCCCAAATCAAAGAGATCAGATTTTCTGAGGAACCAAATAGGGTTAGAAATTTCAAAAATATAACTACATGGAATAATTCCCCTCTGAAACACATTAGTGGTTATGTAATAAGCTGTCATAGGGCACCAAAGAAAATTATATAGATATTTATATATTCCTAGAGACTCATCAAAAATTCATAATCCCAGTGTCCAAGGACCTACTCATAGGTTTTGGTTCTCAGAACTAGATTTAAAACAATATCATTTATGTAACAATGTTCTATTTTAAAGTCCAATACTCAAACTTTTTATTTAACTCACCAAGCTGGGTGAGTCCAATACTCAAACTTTTTATTTAACTCACCAAACTTTTTATTTTAACTCACCAAGCTGGGTTTATCTAACTTGATCCTGTTAGCACTCGGTCAAATATCTGATGCCAAACTATTACCTAAGTGAAGATCTGGTACTAGGAAAAACCTCCTTCTCACTTTATAGTACTTTTGATCAACATTTTCTTTCTGTCCTCATTAACTGGTGCCATACTTATTTAGTCAATCACATCAGTGTATATTGCACACAGAACCTTTTTTTATTTTTAAAGTTATGTTAAAGTTGTAATTACATACCATATGATACATATATCTTTATTATAAACTTTGATGACTTTTTATACTTGTATACATAGCATGTGCAACCATCACTTGATCAAGGTATACAGTAATTTTAGCATCTCAGAAGGCTTACTTGTATCTCTGCCCAGTCAATACTGCCTTGATTCTAGCCGGTATCACTACGATTTGTCTCACCTGTTGTTGAATTCCACATCGAAAGAATCATACATTCTTCTGTGCAGAATCTTTTTTTAAGATTTGTTTGTTTATTTGAGAGTGAGAGAGAGAGAGCATGTGCATGCACAAGTAGGGGTGAGGGGTACAGGGAGAAAATCTTCTAGCAGACTCCCTGTTGAATGTGGAGCCCAACTCAGGGGTCGATCCCATGACCCTGACTGAGATCATGACCTGAGCCAAAATCAAGACTTGGATGTTTAACCAACTAAACCACCCAGGTACCCCCTGTGCACAACCTTTTATAAGACATTCTGGTGGGGAAAAAAAGGAAGATCAGTGCATTTAGACTTCTCCTTCACTTTTCTCCCCAGAACTTCGCAGTGACCTCTAAAAAATCTTTCAGTTGTATCCAGCCCTGCAGACATGTACACCCAGTAGTTGATAATATGGCAGTTCATGCAAAGAAGCTTTTCTTGTTTCTCACCTTTGGGAAACCTCTAGTTATGCCTTTCCAGTTTATAAATTATTTCAACTTGTTGGGTTTTACACGATAGCACGATTTTTAAGAAGTGATACATTGATGAGAGTAAGAAACATTCTTAGAAGGAAGATTTGGATATCATCTTTCTGTGTACTGAAAATAGTGAAGTGCACATCAGTTTTCTTGGCAAGGTGAGGGTCAGAGAGAAACAGGAGAAAGTTGAGCCCAAATAAATCATCATTAATAGGAAAAGAGGGTAGGTAGATCCGAACAAGAGACATGAAATGGTAGGGGAAGAAAAAAAAAAAAGGTAGGAGAAGGCAAGAAATTACAATGTCATCAAAATTAAGTGAAAAAAGAGTAACGAGTCGAAAAGGAAGTTGATGAAATAAAATGCAGTAGAAAGAGCCAGTAGAATGGGGCTGCAAAGGAGACTGAATTTGTCTAAAAGGAATCACTCGCAGCCTTGTTGGAGACAGACAAGGTAGAGTGTAATAATGGCAGCAAAACCGCAAAGCATTAAAGAGTTAGTGAGTGGAGAGGAAATACAAATATTTGTTTTAGTACAACAGCAAATGATGCTTTATTAGGCAGGAAAAAGCATTAAATGATAGTTGGAAAAAAATGTGGAAACAGTTTCCTATGGAAACAGAAATGCTGTGCTGAGCTAGAGAGAAAGCACTTTAAAGAGAAGGAGAAACTGCCGGTGCAAGGAAGAGAAGGGAGGGAAAGCTTTGGTTCCTCTCTCAGAAGGGAAGAAAGGAGAACGGAAGTGAAGTTTTCAACACTGTCAGTCATGGTGGTACAGAGGATGAGGAAAGAGAAAGGAGATGGCCAAAATGAAAAAGGAAATCCCATTTTGATATATTTTGTTTGTACTGCTCCCAAACTATGGGTTTTTCAAAGCTGTTTGTTGCATTCAGGTTTAACGAACATTCCACAAACATTTCACTGATATTTCACAAATATCCTCTTTGTCCTTACCT
>CM052811.1:63451795-63488474 GCA_028533885.1 Nasua narica
GACATGTGATTCTCAATATATAAGGAAGGGTAAGTTTATTATCACTAGTGGAAAAGAAAAGGCAAGATACTGCCTACTCAAAGTGCCATTAATATTCTGCACAAAGGGCATCATATGTAAAGGTTAAATCTCATAGAAAAATTCTGTGTTGCCCATGTTTGGAACTTACATAGATTATTAGAAACATTAAATGAACCTTATCCTTCCTCCCAACTAAGTAAAAGCATAAAGGTAATAGACTATCAATAAAGTGTTTTAGAATATATTTATGAAGACTGGGTCATGACCTGAAAGATATAGTCTATAAGGATTTGTAAAGAACATCTCATGGCCTAGAATGGCATAAAAAATGTTTAGAGTACAAATGAAAAGCAATTGCCTCAACACTGCCCCCCACACAGAGTAAACTTCACTTTTATTATTCAAACAAGATTATACTTCATAACCATCTTATGGTCTAAAGTACTTTGTAATACAATCTTTAACACCATGTGTGATAATGAGGTATAAGAGGCCAAAATATCCAAGTTATTTCAGAATGTGAAGATATTACAAATGTGAAGTTTCTGGATTGGATCAAAATCCCTGCAAATATATGAATTTATCTCTACCAATTCCCAAGATCCATTGAAATGATATCAAAATATAAAAATAAAAGTGAATCAGTTATTATAGCAGGAAACCTGGAAAATACTATCATCATATTTGATGAGCTTCTGGAAATTACAACGCAGAAGGAATGTAAACGACAGCAAAACCAAAAATCCTGGAGAACCAGTGAGAAACACAGAATAAAAAGTTAATTTTTACCACAGAACCCAAGATTCCAATCCACAAAAGAAGATCTCCTCTATTAAAAAAATTACTATGAGAACGATGCAATCAGTATTATTCTTGGACATTAGAAATGTGTCTAATTTGTAAACAAAACAATAAAGGGGCCAATTTTTTCACTAATTATTTTAAGGAAAAAGTTAGCAATCTGGATTATCAACCTGGATATTACTAAAATACAGGACAAAAAGACCAAAATAAACATGAAAGAAAAGTAACAGAAAATACTAACCAAAAACAATTCTCAGAATCAGAAACATGAAAAGGTAGAGTAAAAAAAGTAGTCAAAGAAATGGTAGAAACACATTTCCCTGAACTTAAAAGAGATAATTTGTCAATTAGAAAAGAGCCTTTGAATGTTTTAGAAGAATAAAGACAGACCCATTTAAAAATCTATCGATATCAGGCGTAAAGAGAAAATATCACAAATTTCAGAGGGAAAAAAAGGAGATTACCTGCAAGGAATAAAAAAAAGACTTTTATATGTCTTCTCTCTTACATATGGAAAATAATAAAGCCTAAAAACTGCCTAAAAAATCCTGAGGGGAAAGTTGTCAAACTCAAATTTCTTTATTCAAAAAAACTATCATTCAAATATAAGGGCAAAGAAAGCATTTTAAGAAATAATAAGTCTCAGATGCCCTCTGTAATTCCCAAGAATGTCCTACAGCTAAGTGAAAATTAAATTCTAGAAGGTAGAAATCTAAGATATAAAACATATAATGAACATCAAAACTTGAAGTAAGCTAACTGTTGATAATATGTGGAGAATATGATTTATTAGATAAAGAAAGATGCATAGAACAGATGAGGTATAATAGTAAGAAAAGCCGTTGGAAAAAAATTCTATCTGATTTCAACAAAACTGTTAAAAGATGGAAAATATGAGAGGAAAACACTGAATTACAACGAAGATTCTATCTAGCTAAAAGGAAAGACTACTAATGCTGGTTATTTTCTGAACTTTTATGGAAAATCCAGTTTAAATGATAAAATATTTATTAGCTGATTATGTCATATAATTATAATCATATAATATTATGATTATTAACTGATTGTGTCAGTTGAGAGAGGCTAGGTTAAGGGGTGATAAGCAAGACCCAATCTCAGTGACTTAAACATGATAATAGTCACTCGAGAACCCAGGCTGACAAAGCAGCCCCCCGAAGCCACTGCCTTAAGATAAGATATTGGGGGGTACACTCTGCAGAAAGAGAGCAGGGAGGAAAAAGAGAGGGGGAGAGCATGGGAAATCACATCCCGGCTCCCAAATGCAGCATATAAATTACTCTCATGCTCACTTTCAAAAAGGCAAGGAAGTGTAATCCTCCCTACCACTACTAATGTCTACCACAATAGTAGACCAGAAATTGAAGATGGAACTTCCAAAACTCTATCCAAAATACAATGAAAAATGCCACTGATCTAGTAAAAAATCTAGAAAGAAACAGAGAAAGAACAACAGAGAAAAGATGTCTATTGTTAGAAATAGCCCCAATAGATCAATGATCATACATATGTGAATGGACCCCAATAAAAGAGAAAAATGCTCAGATTGGTTACTAAATAATTAAAGGAAAGCCAGTGGATTTTTCTTCCTGGGGGGGAGGGTCCAGATAAAATGACACCAAAAGTTAAGAAGTAACCGATGAGAAAAATAAGGGAAGTGTGCTCAAGTAGAAAGAAGGAGAGGAGGAGGAGGAAAAGGAGACCAGGTGTAGTACTATTTGACACCATACATTTGAAATGTATGGCAGAAGAGACTAAAGAGAAAAGAGGATTCACACTGATTAGAGGTAAAATCCACCAAGACTCTATAAGAAGTTATAATTTTTAATACACTGTACACCAAATAATCAAAACATAGGAAGCAAAACAAGTAAATTTTGGCATGATTAAAATCACCCAGAAGATGATAGTTCAAGGACACATAAATAGTAATAATATAGAGGATTTGGCTGATATAATCAGCCTGCCCGATGTATGTATATCTGAGTGGATGTGTGTGAATATATCCTATTTATACTCAGGAAAAGGTATAGACTTAACTATTCTCCTTCTAGGAAGGGCACAACAATTAAAAAGGAAAAAAAGACAACATTAGAGAAATTTCAGTAACTTCCCATGTCCAAAGAAATGGAAACTAGGAATAATGTTAAAAGTGGCATTTTGCTTTTTACGACGTGTCTTAACCTCCATTCTGTCAATCAAAAAGATTGACACAAGATTGACATACCAACTCCATGTATTTGCATATTCTCATTGTAATTTTTTAAATTTTGAATATTTGGGGATAGTTCTAGTTTAATCTATCTAAGGGCTTTAAAAACATTATGAATGTATTACTCTTATTTGGGGGACACCAATTAACAAGGCCATTAGCTTTTATATGTAGATATATTTTGATTATTTTACCAGTCAGTTAGTTTTACCATACCAGAAGACAGAATTCCAGATAATTATCACCATCACATTATTTTCTAAACTATAACTTTTGTTTTAAAAACGAAGTTCATTGCTCAAGCTGTGTCAAAAATGAACTGACAAGGCCGAAAATATACATGCCTACAGGACAAGACAGGTGAGTGACGCAGGTCAGCTGTAAGACAGTTCAGTGGTGAGGACTCTGGAAAACTGAGTGCCGGTGCCTCGTCTTTGAGGGAAAGGCAACCACTTCTTGGCTCCAGCTAACTGTTACCATGTAGAAATTATCACCATGTAAAACTCAGGCCCATGTGGCCCCGTTTCCTAATATACCAAGAGAAGCTAGAAGTCAGAATTTTATGTAAAATTAATGTGGCAAAAAAAAATCAATATGATTTTTTTAACACGACACAAGCAAAAAAGTGTGTAGGGTCTAGATTCAGCCTACAGGCTGCCAATTCGAAACCTGGCAGTTCTGGGTATAGAGATAGACGTGTTTATTTCCAGGCAATCACAGGCAGGAGTTGACAATATAGTACAGAGAATGCGGGATAGAAGGATCACTGCAATAACGTTTTAACTAGTTAACCTGCCTAACTCATTACGTCACTCCTACCTATAAGCTTGCAATGGTGTCCTACTACTGTAGAAGCAAAGACCAACACTGTTAATGTAACCCGAGGTCTTCGTGGTCTGTACTCTGCCTACTGCCCTGGCCTCATCTCTGACCTCTCTCCCTCTCTAGTTCCATGTGCTCAACTTTACTCTCTCCTTCCAGTTTACCAGTTATTTTCTCCTTTCTACATAGCATTATACCTAGAAGCTTCTTCTAATTGCCGTGTATCCTTCTAAAGACCCTCCAGTCAATACACATTTATCCTTTAGCTCATAGCTCAAACATCATTCCTTAGAAAATTCTTCCTTGATACTCTCATACTGGTACCCCATTGTTGGCTCTCACATAACTGTGTATTTTTTTCCTTCCTGAGCCCTTACTATACTTTGAATTTAAAAATCTCTCCCATTAGTCTGTAATCATCGGGAGACAAGGGATGTGTCTGTTTTGTTTGCCATTATCAACCCAGTACCTAGCACAGTGTCTAGTAAATAGAGGGCTTGTATAAAGTGATTAATAAATGAAAGGGCAATTGAGCTGTGATGGGGAAGCTACAGTTTTTATTAGCTTTTATAGATCAGCATGATTTTGGCCTCTATATCTGCAGTGAACTTAGAGACAGAAGAGAATATTTAGATGGGAAAAAGTAAAAATGTCATTCGGATACAAGGACAGATATCATTTTGGTGAGTTTCCTACCTTTGAGAAGATTTTATTAGATGTTGTAAATAAGGGATATAAACGAGAGAAATTTTTCTAGAGAGATGAATTTGAATTAATGTAGGAATAAACTTAAGATGAAAAGTGTCATGTTTTCACAGTTAATAAGAAATACATCATTTAACATATAACAATAGATTTTAAAAAGAAATGAACATCCTCCAGCATTAATGGCATTATTTGTTAAGAATCGTATTCATTTATTTTACACTAAGCCTCCTTCCAGGATGCCCTAATGGACCATGAAGCAGTAAACATTTAGACTTGAATAAGCACTCTCCCCTCTATCCGACTCTTTAATTCCTTTATCCTTTTCTGTGCTTGAGTCTGACACTTTATTCACTTTCTCATGTGAACACCTACATCCATCAAGTTTGGGGAACCCATTCTTCCTTTTCCTTGAGGACTTTCTATGAAGAATCACACTTAGTTCTACTTACAGGCTCAGAGGGTAAAAACATGGACCCTTTATGCTCTGGTTGGAGAAGAAAGCAGGCACTTGATGGATATCAGCAGCAATTTTCCAATGAGAATAATATTCTTGATACTTTAGAAATGAAGCTTTCAGAAACTGATCCTCCAGGCTTCACCAACTTGCTACTTCTTTATAAAAACAGAGTTTTAAAATCTTCACTATTGTGTTATATATTATGAACACCGATATTTCAAACATTAAAATGTCGCTTGCGATCTTGTTTGTACTTTGTATCTTCGGCAGGTAGCTCTGAGGCCTCTTATGATTTAGAAAAATCAGATTATTGTGTACTTTATTCTTTTTAATAGATTGAAAACTTTCAAGTTGAAACCTTAGGAAGGTATTCTCCTTCCTAATAGGAGACTTAACAGAAGGAGGTGAGAAAGGATAGGAAATCTGTCAGCTCTATTGATGGTCTTTAATTCATACCTATAGGTTCCAGGTTAACTCTCGATGAAAGACCCTGAGAACTGGAGTAAAAATAAAGTCATATTCTATTCAGGAGGCCTATATATACATTGAGAAAGAGTTTACTAAACTCTTCCTATCTCTTTTGAAGAACGATTGCAAAGAAAAATTGTCTTTAGAATTTTCACTGGTACTTTGAAAATTTTTTTCTCTTGAAAAAGGTATTTTGAAGAATAAATAAGTGTAAGTACCACATAGTAACAAATAAGTAGCCATCATATTCCAGGATTAAACTACTGACACCTACCTTAGATTACTTTTCCAGTGAAGGTGAAGGATATGCCTGACTCACCCATTGCTTTCTCAGGGCACAATGTATAACATGTGAACATTGCCTGGAGAGCATGAGGCTATGATTAGGGCTTATGCAACAAAAGAGGAGACTCTAGAGTAATTAAGCTTATAATTTTGATCTCATTTTCTCTTTTATTTTACAGAAAATTAAAAAAAATTCTTTTAATTTAATTTTATTTTTTCAGTGTTCCAAGATTCATTGTTTATGCACCACACTCAGTGCTCCATGCAATCCATGCCCTCCTTAATACCCACCACCACCTGATCTCATTTTCACAACACGTATTCTCGAACCAAAAGTTGACCACCAATGGAATGAACCATCTGCTTGCCTCTTACCAGTTAAAAATAGTGAATTTAGCTCTGAATCACGCAGGGTTGTTTTTTTTTTTCCAGTTACCGAATTATGTATGCTAAGACTCTCCAGTACTGAAAACTGTTATCAGCTCCCTTTCCAGCACCCAAATGGAGTGGCCTCAACACCACTTGACATTAATAAGGGAGAGAGGAAAGCATTTGAAGCAGCAGAATGCCATCAATGCCAAATTGTCCATGCATTTTACAAACAGACCAATAAAAGATGGAGCTTTTTTATCTCCTGCTTCATGCAATTATACCTACAGACGGAGAAGTCGAGGCAGCACGAATCCACTTTCATTGACATTGCCTGCACTGGGGGGACAAACCTCGGGGAGTTCTCTGGCACACAGACCCTGACATACACCCAAATTTCTGCCTTGTAACTCCATCTAAGCCAGCTTCTAGTTCCATGTACCTCAGGTACATATTAGGCCTTACTTTGTGCCATTACATCTTTACTGCAAATTACTAAAACTAGATCTTACTAAGAGGAGCTGAGGTAAAACCCAACTGACTGATTTTTTTAAATTTTTTTTTTTAATTTTGATTTTACTGTCTTTGCACTTTTTATGTCCAGAGACTGACTTTGCTTTAGATTAATTATTTCTAAAATATGATCAAAACTTTTTGTTAATTTCAGTTGACTACATTTCAGAAATAGGAATGAAATGCTTATTTTATCTTCTTCTCTACTGGGACTAATGTCTTCTGTGATGGATACCTGATAACCTCTTTTTACACGAAACTCCTGGTCCCAGTTCGTTTTATAGCTACCAAACAGTCCTAGATGCATATATGAGTTTATCTTATTTTATTTTACTGAAAGAAGATTTGAAACCAGATTTTTAAATTTTGTCTCCATTATTGCAAATAACAACTGATTGCCATTTCTCCTTATTTTGATACCTATCTGGTACTAGAGGGCAGTAAATTCTACTTGTGGTCAATTCTATTGGTACATTATGCTATGAGGGCTAATTATCAATCCCTGCAAGATTAAGATGATATTCAAAGACAAGAATACAAAAGAAATGTATTTAATAATGGACAGACCGCCTCCTGCAGGTGGCTCATAAATGAACATCACTGGTCACCACGGAAAATGGCCACGTAATACTAAAGCCTCAGTAATACAAATACCTGGGACCAGGAAGGCAGTCTTGGGCTCAGGGCACAGATGATAGATTGGTTGATCTACCTTTGTATTCAGAGTACACCATACTTCATTAGTTGACAATCTATAATGTTAGCTCAGTTTCAGAATCAATCATGCTAATGTTGGTATATAACTAGATATGTAGAGCAATTTTCTGCCGAGGAATCTCTTATTCTTTCATTCTATCTGCAAAGCCAAGTTTCAGAACTGGTTGCCATCCATCCTTTTTTTTTTTTTTTTTTTTAAGGAGCAATTCATTATGATAAAACCTATTGTACTATTTCGTGGGAAAGTTTCTGAAATGCAAAAAGTAGAACAAACTTGGGTTTCCTACCTTTGAGTTCATACAATTAGTCCAGAAGCTGGGTCTTAAATGGCAGGAGACAATTTTCCTAGTTTAAAGAGGGAAGATGGTAAATATGTTTTACCACATTCTTATAATTCTTTCAGAAACATGTGAGGCGATATGAGGACCACTGTGAATGGAACAATAATCGTAAAATTAGGAACAAAAGAATCAGACAGAACAAAGCCCTTTTCCCCCTTTTTTCTCCTTTCTTTTTTAGGATTCTAAATCACATACAAAACATTTGTTCTGCTCCAGCTCTTTGTGAACTAATTGGCTCTCCTGGAGGGATAGGTAATTGTACCTGACTACACAAGCTGTCCTGAAGCTCCCTTGGAAAGCTCCAGTAAGCTTCTAGTGTTAGCAGCCATCAAGGATTTCACAGGTCAGGCATCGGATCGATACAGCTAAAAGCAGCAGGGACTGTAATGTCGACAGCAGGTTTCAGAAAGCGCTGCAAGTGCCAGTTTGTTCCTCTTCATGCAGAAGCTCAAGACAGCTTAATTAACCCTTGGAAAATACAATTTATCCAGAGGCTCGGCAGGTCCCTACCAGGCCTTATTGGTGAGCTGATAGGAGATACTGCAGCTGGCAGCGCTGAATTCCCATTTCCCCCTTTAATGCTGTTTCAGTTAGGATGCAAAGAAAACATGATTTTTGGTGGATGTGTTCATCCTGTCCTGAAGAGCATGTGATAGGAGGCAGCCTTAGAGGGGGGTTTGTTAGAACCCACATGTGACTTCAGCAGGAGCAAGGCCGAGCCTGGGCATTGATCATCCGAGTCCTGGGGTGAGGAACTGGGGTATGTGTGTGTGTGCGCATGGGTGTGTGAATTAGATGTGTGTGTGTGTGTGTGTGAGAGAGAGAGAGAGAGAGTTAGGACTCTGTGTGTCTGTGTGCACACATGGGTGTGTGTGCCTGTGTGTGTGAATTGGATGGGGTGTGTGTGTTAGGACAGTGTGTTGTGTGCATGTGTGTGTGTGCACAGGCGTATGAATTGGATATGTATGTGTGAGTTAGGACAGTGTATGTGTGCGCATAGGTGTGTGTGTGTTAATGGTTGTATGTGTGAGGACAGTGTGTGTTTGTGTGTGTGTATAGTGGTGGGGGGGAGGAGAAAAAACAAAAGCATTTTTCACTTTTTTCACTGATGTAAATACTTCCTTTCCTCATTTAAAAATATCCATTCCCTTGTTAGTTGTCTATTTTTCATGTCTGTAAAATCACACAACCAAGAAAAGCGCAGATCTGAAATTTTTTACGTCCCCCAAATACTTCATTCGGGAAGATGAAACACCTGCCAGGGGTAACAATCAGGAAGAAGTTAATTTGTCATATGTTATACTCAAACCCTCATCTCTAGTGCTACCCATCATGCGATGGTCCTCTCCTACTACAGCTCCTCCATGCAAAGGCAAGCTGCTGAAGAGACATAAATGAAGCTAGGCAGATACAGACATATTTAAAGTTAGTGGGGCTTGAGGAATTGAGGCCACATGAATGGTCTGGTGCATTCGCTTAAATTGATTGTATCTACTTGTATTTGCATTCACATTCGCCACATTTTTAATTTGTATCATTTCAGTTAATTCATATAAGAGTATTTTCCTAGGTTCATATCTGTGGTCATTAGTGAGAGTTCATGGCGTTCAGGTTCCAGAACAGTGAACTCTCACACGGATGCCGAGTGGATAGATACTATCTCCTTTCTGCTGGCTCATTTCCATTTATGATTGGAAGCAACGCAGATTGAAGTGGAAGAAATAAAATCAAATGCAGATTAAAATGTGCATAGGATAATGGTATATTTTAGACCAGGCCACAATCTCCTTAAAATAATTTATAACAAATGTAATATACACAGAATAAAAATAATCATATCCAATGAGAAGTGAAGATTCCGTCCTCTTCACTCATCACCAGTCTTTCTCTAGCGAGGGGCGGCCTGTAGCCATTTCCGTTACTGACTCTACTATTGAGGATTGGCATGTATTTATTCAACAAATGCATACTGAGCAGTTACTATGTGCCAGATAGCTTTTTAGATCAAAAAGCCAAACAAAACAAAACAAAAAAAACCCGAGGACTACATCAAAGAATTTACTTACTGATAGAAGTAAATGAAAGACGACTAAACAGGAACACATATACAGTAACTTGAGAAGTGACTATAAAGAAGTATTGAGCAGGGTAAGAATATAGAGTTGAGTTTCTATCATTATTCCTCCTAGCATAGCCAGTGAAGGTCTCTCTAAAAGGGTGACATTTGAGGGAAACTGGAAAGAAGAGAATAGTGTTCCATGTAGATATCTGGAGGAAGAGCAAAGGCAGCATGTGCAAAGGCCCTGGAGCATGCTTGTCCCCACAACAGATGAGCAAGCAGCGCTTTTTGGTTGAAGGGAATTGTGCGGGGAGGAATAAGCCAGGACATTAAATCATGGATACAGTCGGGGCCAGACCACGTAAGGTCTTCTAGGTCTTTCCAAAGATAACATAGCTAGTAAATATAGAGTGAGGATTTGAACACAAGAATAACTGTTTGTTCCTAAGCACCATATTGTACTTGAGTTTTGTTTCACACCTGATTCATGGTCATCTGTGCTCTCTCCCTTCTGCATCACCCTCCGTCCCTACTTACTCTGATTAACCAAGAGTTGACTACAATTCCAAATTACCAGGCTTATTAACTGATCAGCAAGGACAGCCTTATCTCTACCTGAAAACAAATAGCAGTGCTCTCTGGTTGCATATAGAGAGGGGTGACAGAGGCTTTATCATGAATCGCATAGATGTCTTCCATAAGACTTCCAAAAGGCTGAATATATACGCAGTCTTTGACTAGTGACCCAGGAAAGGACCTCACACATTAACTAGTCACCTCTCTTCATTCTCTAGAGAACAAAAGGAAAGGTCAGGAGTTGTTAACATTTTCCTGTTCAAAATCAGAGAAGTCAATTACCAGGGAGATGGTGGCTGATGGAGGAGCTGCAGTCTTCTACCTCAGTGTCCAGCATGGCCCCCTCTTTTTGCTTTCTCTTCTCTTGATGATCAGCTCTGCGCCAAACCTCTCTGCCAACTTGCATTTACCTCATGAGTTTTTACAATTTCTTCTGGCTGGATTTGAGAAAAAGGAGCCATGAAACCCCTACTGTCATTCTTGTCCACTGCAACTATTTCACTGGAGCAGGTAGTGAACAAAAGGATAATTTACACATGTGAATTCTACTTTATTTGTGAGCCCTTGCATTGTGAAGCTCAACAAAATGGCTGAGAAGCAATGGGAGGGAAGGCGAGGCAGTGTGGGGTGGGAGGCATAGCCCAGACTCACTAATCAGGGGACCTGTTTGCCAAACGATTTTGAGCAAGTCACTTACCCATGCTAAGCCCTAGATTCCTCATGTGCAAATTGAGAGTTTGAATAGATAATTTTAAAGTCTCTGTCGGCATTAGAGGTTTTAGATTCATGTCATCAAAGGACCGGCACCTAGCTGTCACAACTTGTCCCCAAAAGCCACGTACCATTCCTCTACTGCCGAGATTTCTGTACATTTCATACAGCCACCATTCAAACTGTGGCATGCACTCCTAATTAGCACTTTATTAAAGCTCGGCTCATGTGTCTGTAGTCCATTTTTCAAGACGACTTAAAAGAAATCAGAATTTGTGTGCTATTCATTCCCTCTCAAAAGCGTATTTTCAAGATGTATTTAGGCAATAGTGCTTTCTCAAAGCATAATTGTATCCTAATGTAAAAACTGCAAATATATTTCTTTTTCCATGTTTGGCAAATCCTTAAATGACCTCACATTTTAGCATCATTATATAATACAGCAAAGAAGATGCATCTTATTTGAACTTACACACATAAATAGGATTTTAAAAAATTCTTGACACATTACCGTATGCTGCATGCTTTTTATGGATTATGAAAGAACAGAAGACTAATATACTAACTGAAGTTTGAGAATTTCTCAACATTATCTGAATTTCTATGGTATCTATTCCGTTTCATCACACATTCAAATGTCAGTCCCGTTAACAGCGTCCTCAAAGTATTTATATGTTGACTGCATTTGAACAAGATTTTTTTATATTTTCATTTTACAACCAATCAATGCTAATATGTCTGAATCACAAAGATGAGAGAATGTCAGATTTATTGACAGATGTTGCATATTCACATTATAGTTATTGCAATGTTTTTATGATCAAACTGGCAATAACAAAATTAGCAAATACATCTGTTTTGTTTAATGACATTCCTGACATAGCTTTTGTGTTTGAGAACTATTTAAACTATCATGATCCCGTCTAAAATAGCCACCCCTGTCTTTCTTCAGTTTTTATGTGGCTTCATTTTTCTTCGTAAGCCTATTACTATCTGAAATTAAGCCATAAATATATATCCATACTTGTTAACTGTCACTAGAATGAGATTTCCATGAATGTGGAAAGCTTAACTATCTGCTCACTATGTCTCCAGCACCTCTAGAAGTGTTGGGCACATAGTAGGTGCCAAATTCATATTTGTTCAATAAATAAATGAATTTTGGACCATTTTTATATGTTTGTAAATACATAAACTAAACACTAAGTTGACACATAATGCATATACCCAATTATTCATATGTAATATACTTTTAATATTAAGATATCTGAAAAACTGATAATTATACCAATATAACAAACACACAAAGATGAGATTGGATATTTGCAAAGTCATCTGAAAGAGACTGGAGGCTCCACAGCTAAGAGTGAGACCCGAAGATATTCATTTTCCCAGCCTTATTCCAAAAATACTTGAAGGGGGAAATAGCTAAATCTTTTATAATAACACAGCCAAGAAAAAATGGTGTATTAAGAGAACAGGGGTAGAAGGCAGTAGAAGTATAGAAAAATTAGAACAAGAAATTCCAAAACCGGCAATGTGTCAGTCAGCAATGCCTAGTAACCAGAGCAACTGGGGCACCAAGAAGTGAGATGAGGTATTTCTTCAAGCTTCACTCACTACCATCCTCCCTTGCTTTGCTTCTAACTGTTGAGAGCAGTCTTTTGATTTAGAATTGGCTTCTTGGTGAAGGGGGAGGAGCCTTTCATGCTTAGCAAATACCAGCATGACCCTCTCCAGAAAGGGTATCTCTGGTAATGAATGAATGAACTGTGTGTCTTGTTTAGACGTGACGTTTAATAGTGTAAGTTCACCCATGAGAGCCCCAGCCACTGTCAGTATATGACAACACTTATTTCATGAGATTCCAAGGCTGAGATCCAGACCCTGGATGGAGGTGATCCAACATGGAGACCCTGTCAAAACTGTGACCAGCTGGACGTGATCTGACCACGCCCCTCCTAGCAATTATGAATAGATTTGTTAATTTCATTAATGTAAAGTACGTTTCAATATATGCACTGGAGTTACACACTATCCCTACCACGCCTTTGATTTTTCACTCCTTTTACCTACCTCCAAGTTATTTTGAGTTAAGACAACAGATATACATTCAGCAGCTTTAAAAATTCTGTCAGAAGCCACCCCAGCCTCGCAGAGGATAGCAAGGAGTAAACCCGTTACCACTCCATAGTTGCTCAAAATATACAGCATCACAATAAGATGGCTTATCACTCAGTGTCATTGTGGTCCCATGGGTTCCACTGGTCCCTCAAATGCCATGGGCATCATGATGGACCAGATGAATGCTCTGACACAGGGGGTTGGGTTGCAGCTGAGGACAATAAGGCCAAGGGCTCAGCACACTTTGCAGCAAGAAGCAAACAACCTAGTTGCAACACAGTAGTCCCTTGGACCAACTTAATTTCCCCACATAACCATCTAAATAATTTATTTGTATCATGAGAAAGAGATAAAGGGGAAGTAAGTATATAGGTAATAAATTCAATGGGAGGGGGTTGCAATCCCTTATGGTTGCCTTCAGATTTAGTTCACTTGGCATAAGTCCAGTTCCAAAATCTAAATAATATTATTGTCTAATGGTTTTTTTGTGGTGACAAATTCCATAGAATTCTAGAAGTTGCTTTCTCCATTATCTAATCAAATAACTATAGAAAGTACTTGTACAAAAGATTTTCAGAGAAAATAAGGCACAGTAATTGAGGTTAAAGAATTCTTTTTCAAAAAATATTTATTTATTTGGGGAGGCTAAGCAGAGGGAGAGGGAGAGAGAATCTCAAGCAGACTCCCTGCTGAGAATAGAGCTCAAAGCAGGGCTCAACTTCATGACCATGATGTCATGACCTGAGCCAAAATCAGGAATCAGAAGCTTAATGGACTGAGACACCCAGGTGCCCCAATGTTGAATAATTCTTGATACAAGTAAGAACAGTTAATAACACAAGAACAATAGTTTTCAATCGGGTAGAATTGTTTTTATTGAAGTATAGGTAATACATAATGTTTCATTAGTTTCAGGTGTACAATACAGTGATTTGACAAGTCTATACATTATGCTATGCTCACCATGTGTAGTTACCATCTGTTACCATACAACTTTCAGAATTATATTTAATTATTTTAAGAAAAAATTCCTGATTTATGGGGATTTTATATTATAAGCTTTGTATTAAACAAATAGAAATACTTATTCTAGTTAGAAATAGTATTGAAGGATTAGGGTTTAGGATATTCAGAATGAATGTTCCCTAACTCGTTATTTATAATATATACAAAAAGAAAAACTCACTTGGGTAATAGTTGAACATTTGAAAGCTTCTAAATATAACTGAGGAATACCAGAATGACAAATGTGAAAAACAGAACACATTCCAATTTGGAAAAACTGTCTTTGGTTTTTCATTTATTAATAAATAAAAAATGTAAACCAATCTCAAATATTTACCAATTAAAAGTGCATATATTTGGGTATCACATACATACTCCCCTTATCAAAAGAAAATTATTAATTTTAAATTCAGGAAAATGATTAGGTGAAAATTCTAGGAAACCTATCTTCTGAATTTACTTTAAAATGGCAACATCAACATAGTTTTTAAGTAATAACTGAATATATTTTACAAGGAAAATCACATCTTTTGGCTATTAAGTTACTCCTTTGGTATACATAACAGCATTCTGAACGTTATCTTTCTGATAATTAATTATGTCTCTCATCTATTATGAGTATGGTATATCAAGAATCTGAGGGGTACCTGGCCGACTCAGTAGATTGTGTGACTCTTGATCTTGGGGTCCTGAGTTCAAACCTCACCTTGGACATAGAATTTACTTTTAGAAAGAGAGTGTGAGGGGTTACCCAATTTTAAGCAGCCCTTCCACAGACCTCCATGGTTCCCTTCCATTTTTTAACAGAGTAAGTAAGGGAAATCCCTCTTCCAAGCAGCAAATGGATCAATATAACTGCTAGGCATTCATTCTTTAGAAGGAGGTTCTTCTAGATGTTGCAGGTAAGCGAACATCAGTTCCAGAAAGAGGTTTCCATTTCTCTCAGAGAAAATATCCCCTATGACTAGAAAGACTTTAGGAATACTCATACTCAGTGGTGTGGTCTTTTATTATCATAAAAGACAAAAGATTACCTCATTTTCCCAAGAAATTGCTTCCTCTTCAAAAATAGTAAAGTGAGCTATGAGGACAGTAAAGAAATCCTATTTCACTTTAGGAAAACTGAAAGTCGAAATAGAAATTTAAGGGCAAAACTAAGATAAGGAATGAGATGCCCAGCAACCTTATCTCCCTCTCCTCTCCAAAAAATAAAAGCTGACTGAATACAAATTTTTTCTCTCCACAATAAAATTTTGTCCTGATGGCTTCATGACTTCAAGTTAGTTTTGTTTTGTTTTGTTTTGTTTTCCCGGCTACTACCTTAGAGGGCCTCTTAGAATTTCTTTAGCAATCAGCCTTCAGTAAGCATGTCAAAAAGAAAGAAGAAACTAAGGATTTGATCAGTAATGTAGTAAAAGGGAAATAGGAAAAATTCCCTCATTCTAAACACTCCTTAAGGAGATATTTCTTCATTCAAGAGCAAGTCCCAAAACAACAAATAAGGGGCTTAAAATGTAACACAAAAGAAGATAAGGAATATCCTAGCATGTAAGAGAATATTATCTCTTCACAAGTAGAGCCTACCATGATGGGATAAATTATAGATAAAAAGAAATTAAGTAATAAATGAATATTGAGATGAGAAGGAAAAAATTGTAGGAAGACATTGCCCCAAAATAAAACTGCAGTAGCCAAATCTCAGATATATCAAAAGAGACTACTTAAAGCTGCAGAAAATTTGAACCCTCAGTATACAGACATGAACAGTAGTATCCCTAGAATGTTGAGGGAAAGGATAAGCCAATGTAAATCATGTGAGAAAAAAATAATTAAGGAAAAGAACAAATATGCAAACTATAAATAAGAGGAATAAGAGGAAATCCAAACTGAGTTAAGTAGTTAAGGTGCAAGACAAGTTTTGAATCTAGAAACTGAGCAGGCTTACCATGACTCAGGAAAAATAAATGAAAGGGATACTTACCTAGACATATTCTGATGAAATGTTTGTTATTTTTTTTAAGATTTTATTTATCTGAGAGAGAGAGAGCACACGTGCAGATAAGCGGGGTGGGGGAGCAGAGGAGAGGTAGAAGCAGACTCCCCACTCAGCAGGGAGCCTCACCATGGGGCTTGCTCCCAGGACCCTGGGATGATGACCTGAGCTGAAGGCAGATGCTTAATAGACCAAGCCATGCAGGTGCCCCAAAATGTCTATTTCTTAAGTATAAAGTCAGAACCATTAAGGAGGAAGACCGCTGGGACACCTGGTTAGCTCAGTCCTTAAGCATCTGCCTTTGTCTGAGGTCATGATCCCAGGTTCCTGGGATGAACCCAGCATTGGGCTCCTTGCTCAGCAGGAAGCCTGCTTCTCCCTCTCACACTCCCCCTGCCTGTGTCCCCTCTCTCACTGTCTCTCTCTCTCTGTCAAATAAATAAATAAAAATCTTTAAAAAAAAAAAAAGGAGGAAGATAGCTAAAATGGTCTCCAAAGAAAATAAAATTTGTGGTGCTTTGAGAGGAAACAGTTATGATTCAAGAATTTTATACCTAATCAAGCTATTGTTGTTATGTGAACATTTTAAAATAAGCAGTTTCAGAAAATATGCCACTTTGTACTTTTCACACACACACAAAAATTAAAGATTTGCTCCAGGTTACCAGGAGATTAATCAAAATCAAAAATTGAATAATGAGCAAGAAATAGCAGATTTGACTGTGAGCGAGCATTGATATTGGTTAAAAATCTAGAGATAGCCCAAAGTATTGTCCTGTTGGAAAAACATTGACTTTTATGGAATTTTAAAAATGCTCCAGGCTTTAAGATGGGTTCCATAGTTGCACAATTTGGAAAAGTTCTGCATAATGCAACTTCCTATAGATAATTCACAATACTTATGATTATATTACTCTTCTTAAGATGTCTTTAAATAGTGTAATTATATTCACCTCTGCATTGCTAAGCTAGTCTTACTGAAAAAGAGTCCTTTTTTTAGGACGCTTGTTAACATATTATAGAACAAAGTGTTCTGAGGGTCACAAAATGGAAAATCCTAGCCTAAATAATTGCAATAAGTGTAACTAAAAATAGAACATAAGGGACAAAATTTACAGAGATGTCTATTATGAAGGAAAAAAGGGATCAAGATGATAAAAATCAAGATGATGAAGTCCTAACAAAGTAGACGCAGCAATGCAGTCTTCATCTTCTATTTGAAGTTAACATTATTTTGTTTTTGATTTACAAATAAATAAATACATGTTTAAGAATGGTTTTGAAAGTCAAACACTTGAAAATTTAAGTGCATTTGCCTAATTGCAGATCAAATAGGAAATAAGTTGTGAGCTATTATTTCATTCATTATTGATTGATGTAAGAAATAAGAAGTTATGAAATCACATAACTGAATGTTATTTATATATTCAAACTCTTGGGATGGAACTAGGGCTGTGTCAAAAGTAAATTCACATCTTATATGCAACCTTTATTAAAGAAAAAGAGCAAAAATTAAATTAATTAAAGTTATATTTCAGGAATTTAGAGAGAGCACTTTCAGAAATCCTAAGGAATTTAGGAGAAGGGAAATAGTATCAAATAACAGATACATGAAATGTGAAACAGGAAAACTGAGGAAGTTCTAAAAACAAAAGCCTTGAGCTGATTTCTTCCATTGAATCAGCTGGGGCTTTGTCATGTTTTCTTTCTATATCCTGGGGTCTTTCTCCTTCACTCTCAAGGAATCTCATTGACCCCTGAGTATGAACGTGTTCCAATTTCAGTTTTCCCCTCACCTAGTTTCTTTTTCACATAATCCGTTAGTCTATTCTCTGTAGCCAACATCCAGAATCTCAGGTTTATCTGAGTGGAGGAGGGAAGATGGAACAATTACAAATGATAAAGGAAATGTACAAAATATACATATGCATTTGAAATATATAAAATGTGTAATATATACATATATACAAAAGTGTATATATATGTATATATATATAAAATAAACTTGTATATATATTTTTCATACCAAAGTATGTTTCTTTGTGAAAATGTGGGTATTTCTTTAAAATCAGAAATATTTAAAATGAATTTTCTGTTAAAATATAAAATATTGCATTGTTGCAAAAGAAATAACAATATAAAGCAAAAATAAACAATGAAAACTATATGCACATATTAAAGAATTTCTGATGAAAAAGAACCTTGGCTCAAATGATCTTCAAGGAACAGATTCTTCTTTTAATATGTATTTTTCTTAAAGCATAGAGAAAAACATGAAGCAGATATAAACTTGGAAAATTGGAGAGAACCTCACATATAAACATATATGCAAAATATACTTAAAATATTAGCACATACAATTTTAAATCCTTGGTTTTTAAATTATTAATTTTAAGGGTAAGATTTTATTATATAGTAAATGTCTTTATAAATTTATAAATTTTATTATAAAATATAGTAAATCTGGGGCATCTGGGTGGCTCAGTCATTGGGAGTCTGCCTTTAGCTCAGGTCATGATCCCAGTCCTGGGATCAAGCCCCGCAGAGGGGTCCCTACTAGGCAAGAAGCCTGCTTCTTCCTCCCCTTCTCCCCCTGCTTGTGTTTCCTCTCTTGCTGTGTTTCTCTTTGTAAAATAAATAAGTAAAAAGTCTCAAAAATATATATAGTAAATCTACTTAAACCCATTACTAAATTTTAACAAATATCAATTTAGAAGCAATCTGGTTTCCTCTCTAATCCCACTGTGTTCTCTCTTTCACAACCTCTGTTGAATTACTTTAAAACCAGTAACAAACATTGGTTCATCTCTAAATGCTTCAAAGTCTCTTTAATTAGTAGAATTCTTCTTTCTCTTTTTTTGCTTTTCCAGCAATTTATTTGTTAAAGAAACTTTAGAGCTTTTCACATTTTGTACTCTGGTGATTGCATTCCTTGGTACCATTTACATGTTCCTCTATCCCATATATTTCCTGTAGACTGGTGATAAGGTATAGAGTCTTTGTGTTGGGGTCCCCAAGACCACCCTCAGATTTAGTGATTCACTAGACAAACTCACAGGACTCGGCATATAGTCATAGTCAAGGCTATGATTTCTTACAGCAAGAAAATACAAAGAAAATTTAGTAGAGGGAAAAAGCACATAGGATGAAGTCTAAAGGAAGCCAGACACAAACTTGAAAGAGCCCTCTCTGGATGGACTGACACATTACTCACTTAATAACAAGGGACAGCACACATAAAATGTCATATATTAGGGAAGCGGCCTAGAAACTCAGTATTCAAAGTTTTATTGGAAACTGGTCATGGTGGTATGCCCTGCCTGCCTGGTTATCTTGTGTATTTCTTGCCTCAGATGTGAATTCAACCAAAGCGGCCTAGAAACTCAGTATTCAAAGTTTTATTGGAAACTGGTCATGGTGGTATGCCCTGCCTGCCTGGTTATCTTGTGTATTTCTTGCCTCAGATGTGAATTCAACCATTGCTTAAAAGAGCCTTGATTTACTTATTGGAAATGGTACTTAGGGACCACACTTTGGACATTGTGGGTGCTCATTACCCTTGGGTTATTTATTGTTTCTAGGCTTTTCAGTAGACAAATCTAGTTTGCTTTTGGTTTAGTGTGTTTTAAGATAAAAAATACATATGACATCATATTGATATTTTTAATTCAAGTGTAACTTTCAAAATTTTTAACTTCCTTAATCTCATATCTACATCTCTTGTCCTTATACCAAAACTTCTAGTTCCTGATGCCATTAATATTTTTGCTTCATCCTACTAACACATTAGAGTTACAAGATAACAAGATAAGAGTAGATTTCCAAAAGCAGTTTAATTTTTCTGTTACTTTGGTCTTCAAGATATAAACCACTAAGAAAGTTCAGTTAGTTTACTGTATTTTAAAGTCTCTTGCATTAATTATTTTCTGGGTAGTTTTGACATAAATTCAATACAGTTAGATTTATTTGTTTCATTTTAATTTTGTTTTTAGCTTTGTATTGTTTTAATTTTTATTTGATTTTTATAATTTTATGTAAAATACATTCATGAATACAAAGTGAAATCTAGAAAACAAGGTATACAAATTTTTTATCTTCAACATCTATGTTCTTATTTCTTTGTCTGACCTATAGAGAATCATACAGTTTTCTCCAACTTATTTTTCTTTTTCATTTAAAAATACATACTGGGAATTATTCCATATGTGTATATAAAAGTATTCCTCATTTGTTTTTATAGCCACATATTTCCATTGTATGAATGTATAATAGTTCATATTCGATCAGACACCAATTGATGAGCCTTTGGGTACTTTTCCAGTTTTTGCTACTATAAATAATGCTCTAGTAAATAGCCTTATGCATATGTCTTTTCATCTTTTTCCAGAGTATCTTTGGGATAGATTCCTAGAAATGAGCTTTCTGGGTCAAAAGCTAAATACTCATATAATTTTGTTAGATACTGCCAAATTTTCTTCCATGGGGGTTGTACCATTTTGTATTACCACAAGCAATATATTAGAGTGCCTATTTCCTTACAGCCTTGCCAACAGTTGTCAAACTTCTGGGTTTTTGCCAACCTGATAGAGGAGAAATAATAATTCAGTGTAATTTTAATTGGCATTTTTCTTATTATGGACAAATTTGAACATCTTTTGATATCTTTAAGGGCCAAGCAAATTTAACTACAAAATATATTCAAAAGTATGATCTTTTATTAATAAGTAAATGTATTCCAAATAAACAAGAGTGTTGATTAATAAGAAACAAATTAACATAAAATACAAGTATATTATATTTAAATATATTTGCTCAAAATAGGCCAAAAAGCACTTGTCCATATGTTATTCAATACTCATTCCTTAACGGGTTTTATAGCTTTTAAAATTTGAATTTCTATATAATGAATTCTGTGTACATATTTACCTCCCTTACCTCCTCACCTCTCAATAAATTAAAAGGAAAAGAAATGCAAAATAATAATGGTCTAGCAGCACTGTAAAACTATGAAGTGGGCCATCAAAGAAGCAGTAAATGTTAGGATTTTCTGGAAGACATGATCCAGATATGATTAAAATTGCAAAGGAGCATATTGGTTCCAAGTGCTGAAATTTAAAGATAAAGAAAGAAAGGATAACTCCCTGAGAGGTTCTCATTTCTTGGCAGATATATATCCCCAAAAGTCACAGAGCAGTCTTTATGTTCAGAGTAGCTGAGGCCAATAGTTAGCAGGAAAAAAAAAAAAAAAAGGATTTCACTATGAAAACTGTTCTTCCACAAGGAAAAACCCATTTTAGTTCTGGGAGGGCTTATATGGAGAAGGAACATTTAAATACCTGAAAATGTATGATGAGAAGTAGATAGACAAGCAAAGATGCCAAAAACAATGTAAACAGTGGGAGGTGAGGAGGTGGAAATATTCCAGAAAATTAGAGTATCGTGCAAAGTCTGAGGAATGAACTAAGTGTATTCTATAGGCTAAAAGAATACTTGGTAAGGTAAGAGCAAAAGTTTATACTTTATTCTAAGTATGACCAAAAAAATATGAGGATTTTATACTTATTTAAAACTATTCTTTCTGCTGTGAAGAAAATAAGAGACTAACAGAGCTTTAATCATAAAGAAATATTTTATACCTTTCTCTCAGAAATTATCACATCAAGTAGATAGACAAAATACAATTAACCATAAAAGTCTGTCTTAATTTATTAATATATTATAATTCTATAACCAACTAACATAGAATACACAAGCTTATCAAATGTCCATGGGTTATTTTTTACAAATTGCTTGTATGCTAAGACCTATAGCAAAATTACATTAAACTGAAGAAAGTAGATGAGCCATATTTTCTTATTACATTTCAAAGAACAAGGAATTAAATATAAGATATAAATCTAGTCTCTTGGAAATAGAAAAGAATTTCTTCTAAAAAAAATCAGTTAAAAATACAGGCTCTTTACAACCCAATGAGAATCTGAGCATGTCACATTGAATTCTGTGGGTTAAAAGCAGAGGCATATTAGAGAAAATTCGTAGCTATCTATTCTTATCATGAAATTAGAAACATTGAAATTTTTTAAGGAACCAGCTACCTATGAAACAAAAAAACAAAGAGCAAAATGAGTTCAAAAGTAAGTAGAAGAGTTAATAAAGGCAGAAAATCATGAATTGCAAACTACATTGAAGATATAACAATAGTCAACCCTTATCCAATGAACAATGGCATCAAAATACATAAAGCAAAAGCTATTATACTTATGCCAAGAAACTAAAAATATATACATTTTTATATTTTATATTATTATATATTTATGTATATATTTACATACAGTGAAAGAATTGAACATGTATCAGATTGAAGAATCAAGCAGACCAAGAAACCAATACAGACAATTTAAATAATAACAATTGATAAGATTTATTTAACTGAGTTATATAAATGTCATAAATTATAGAGAATATATATAATTTGTATATCATGTTCCACAAATTATTTGTAAAAGTGTGCCATATTTGAGGCCTAAAAAAAACCCTAAAATTTTGAAAAGTAGAATTTGTGCAAACAATATTCTCTAATTGCAATAAGAAAAATACACTGCTACCCAGAAATTAATAACAAAATTATATGTTTTAAACCAAGGTATTCTAGATGAGATCAATAGCTGAGCTGAAACTTTGGCTCATTCTCCCCCAAATTAATCATGTTTCAAACACATAAAAGTGCTACACAAAATTAGACTAACAGTAAACTTTTTAGGAACAACAATAAGTACAGAAAGATAATGAAGTAATGATAAGATTCTTTTTAAAGTCAAGTTAGATTTTTTTTACTTCGTATGCTAGTTTTAGGTTGCTGCTATAACAAGTTGCACACACTCCGTGGCTTAAACCAATACAAATTTATTATCCTGTAGTTCTTGGCCCTTTCTCCAGCTCTAAAACTAGCAATACTGCATCCCTTATGTCCCTCTTTCACATTCACTTCTTCCTCTGACATCAGCCAGGAAAGGTTCTCCACTTATAAGGGCTAATTTGGTTAGATTGAGCTCACCTGGATAATCCAGGCTAATTTTCCCATCTCATGGTCTTTAGCCTGAATCACATCTGCTGAGTCCTCTTTTTCACGTAAGGTAATAAATTCATAAATTTCAGGGACTGGGATGCAGACATCTTTGGAAAGCCATTGTTCTGACTACCACACACCCTGCCAAAGCATCACATAAGTAGAACGGAAATGAAACACAAGGAATAGAAGGAAATGACTAATAATATAGGATTCTAGGTTGACAGTATTTGCCCCCTCCCCTTTAACACTGTGTTTTGGTATTCATTGCTGCTGCTGAAAAGTTCAGTCAATAAGAGGTAAGGAGAACCTGAAAAGGAGAGTATGTGCAATGCCATACAAAAACACATTGATCAAAATAAAAAGTCTTCGCTGAAATAATTATCACAGTAACAATCATAATGAAAATTTGGAAGGTTAAATATTGTGATACCAACTGTGACAATATTAAAGAAGAAAGAAACTAACTTTTTTCTAACTTTATAGAAAAAGTTAGTGTTCCAATGTTCCTCTCCGCAATATGCTAAATCCTATCTTCCAGAGTTACACAGTAGTTGAGATAATAATCATTAGCCCCTTACTTCGCTGATCATAACTTAATACAAAATCAGCCAATCAAAGATAAAGTCATCAATTCTGATATAATTGCATTGATAGAGTTGCATTCGTTGAGATGAGGTGGGTTAAAAGATTACTTGAGGCATATTAAATTTCCTTTTTTAAAAAAAGATTTTCATTTATTTATTCGAGAGAAAAAGAGAGCACCCATGGGGGGAGGGGCAAAAGCAGAGGGAGAGGAAGAAGCAGACCGCACTTACAGGGTGGAGTGCAGCGCCGGGCTCAATCCCAGCACCATGAGATAGGACCGATCCGAAGTCAGACACTTAACTGACTGAGCCACCCAGACGCCTGGAAGCATATTAAAATTTTTAAAAATTTATTTGAGCAATACTGTATTCAAACAGGGCAGTGCCAAACCGGAAATGGTTTTACGTGCCTTCCCCAGAAATGAGTCACAGGAAAGACCCGTAGAGAAGGTGCAGAAGCAAAGTAAGGAAATCACCGTATTGGCTGTACCTTATAGCCCAGTTGGCGGTTGTGATTGGTTGTCTGTAGAATTTAGATTTCCTAACCTTGAGACATTCACAGGCTGAGGGTTTGGTTTGCTTAGTATACCACTGGGGCTTTAGAGCCATCTCAGTCCAACGGCCTTCTTGTTTAATTAATTTAACAGGAAACATGAGAAAAGATCACTGGGGTTGCCACGGGATTCCTGCTTGGATGATAAGGTAAGGGCTGTCAAACTTTTCCTTTAAAGGGCCAGATAGTAAATATTATCCATACTGTCCATACTGTCTCTGTCACAACTACTCATTCTTGGATCAAAGCACCAAAGCAGCCGTACACAAAGTGTCAATGTATTGTCTAAATGTATTTCTTTAGAGCCTAATGTTAAATTACAAATGAATAATTGCTGCACTTGAATAAAGAGCAGGGTGGACTCTCTAGACTAAATAAATAAATCAATACATAAATATATAAAGAAAGGCAAGAACAACTTGATATTGCAACCTAACAAAAAATTAAACAAATTTGCAGTACAACCCCATTTGTCACTGGGAATGCAAAAAACAAAAACAAACAACAACAAAACCCTCCTAAATAAAATGCTAGCAAAGTGTTTTAAATATATTAAGAGAAAAATATTCAGTGACCAAGTAGGTCATTTCTCGAATGCAAGAGAGGGAAATATGTCTATATAATTTATCTCTGGTGAAAGAAAAAAAAACATGTAATGGTCTTAAGTGCTAAAAAGCATTATATTAACAGTTAACTCTGCCAAAGATTTTTTTAAAGTTTGATAAAATGAATCCCTCTTACCAAACTAGAGAAGGAAGGATCTTTGTTTAACATGATAAAGACCATCTCAACGCAATATACTTCCTGAGTGACACATTGAATTAAATCTCGTGAATGTCAGGGAAAAAACAGATGGCTCAGGACAGTGTTTAACATTGTCCTTGGAGCTACAGTCAATCCAATTAGATAAGGACAATAATGAGACATACATTTTGAAAAGATTTTTTTTTTTGGTTAACATACTATTTATCAAAAAACCCCAAGAAAAACAACAAAAAAGTATTAATATTATATAAAATTCAGGAGCAAATTTTTATTTTTTTAATAAAAATACACAGGGCTTATATAAAGAAAACGGAAACATTTTATTAAAATTTTTAACAAAATGGATGAAACGATTCATTTTAAAAATTCATCAATAAGTCATTACGCATGTCTGTTATCTTATGCTCCAATTTTCTGGATATTAAAAGCATATCATAAAAAAAGAACTCTTTTGCTGGAGTGTGATAGATATGTGATAGAGGAAATCACTTAAAAATATTCTACATCCATCCAATAAAATAGTATAAAGAAAACCAAACATTATGAAATAACATTTAATAATATAGAAATAATATGGAAAAATAATGTATTATCTTTTTACTTATATAATCAGAAAAAACAACTTTTCATTAGAAAATGTATTAATGGAAAAAGGAAGATTTAGTCAGCAAGTGCTACTGGAACAAGTGCTTGGCTATTTTTAAAAAGTTAATTTCAAAATTTCACCACTTTAAGATATGTCCAATAAATCATAAAATTTAGGAAGTGAAACTATCATAAATGTTTTGAAAATATGTAAATGCTTATTAGAAGGAAAAGGATTTTACATGCTTGAAGGTGAAAGAAAATAATCACAGATTAAAAATAAGAAAAGTTGACTATGTAAAATATTTAAACTATAGCATAAAAATGTAACCAAAATTAAAACCGTGCAGTAAACATAACAAAGGGTTAATAACTGCTATATAAGGAAATTATGCAATTATGAATGAAACACTCTGATTCTACTTAATCCTTTATTAAAAGCAACAAGTAGAAAACTCACAGAAATTGAGTCAACTATTTAACAAATAAATGAAAATGATAAACCTGCTATCAAATGAAAATTTGAGTAATAAAGATATACTTTATTAAATTATCAAATATTTTCTCAAATACTATATACCGTATCAGCAATTGTATAATGAAATTGATAATGTCAATCATTTGAGATAGTCACGTAAATAGAATTTTTCAGTTAAAAAGCTATTTGAAAAAAAAAAACAAACAAATAAAAAGCTATTTGGATATACACATAAAGAGTTCTAAGAATATTCAAACCTTTGTGCCAATAAATCTGCTTTTCGGATATAGCTAAGGCCATCTTCCTAAATGCAGAAAACACAAAAAGAACTTATATGTTTATTTCAAAGTTATTCACAAGATACTAGAAAACCCAAATATTAACTAAAATCACAATACCAGAAAAATTGGCATGACTTGAAACGTAAATCCAATTTTAAAAAGAGCATTTGAAAATACGGATCAGAGCAGTGTTGCCTCTTATGTAAATTCCATTTTTAATGAAAAAGCATTTATTGACAAGGAATTTGCTGAAATGATAGCAAATAGGCATAGCGAATAAGGAAGGAGAAACTAAATAGAAGTGGTAAAAATGGCCACATTAGTAAGAATTTAAGTTCAACAGCTATAACAGAGACTTAAAAGAAAGTCAGTGGTTAAAATAAAATGGAATAACTATGAGAACTCATATAATAACTCCATGCTGTCAAGACCAAGGTGTTTGTATCTGGTTGCTCTGCCATTCTTAGGATATTGCTGCCCTCTTCCACATGTCCTCAGATTCCCCTACAAGTTGGTGGAAAGACCAATTTAACTGTTGCATGATGGACCCCAAAAGGTCACATGTAAGACTTAAATTTTGATTTGTATTAAAATTTGGATTTCCACAATCGATTATGCTACCCTGAAATCTTAAAGTTAATAGAATTTTTAAGGTATTTGTACACTGCAGCCAGAATTTTTTTTATATGTTCCAAATATCTAGAAAAGGAGAGAGAATAATATTACAAATATGTATAAACTCAATACCTAGAATGGATAAACATGTTTGACACATTTTCTCCAGATATTTTTAAAAGAAAATGTTATAGACACAGTTGGAATCCCTTAATATTTTTCAATTCCATTCCTCCTCTTCAGAATCAACTATTATCCTTATGTTGTTGGGTTTTCTTTCCAAACATACGTCAATACCTTCCTACATATCTAGTGTATATCATAGAACCATGAACTTCCAAAAGGTTTTTAGATTGGGCAAATCAAACTCCACAAAATATGCTTTCAGAGCTATTGCTTAAATTATATTGAATTTTTGCTTGATTGAAGAAAAATTAATATTTTTCCTTTTTTAACCTTTTCATTCATGAATATAATCTATCAATTCATTTACTAGTCTCCTGCTATGTACTTTAAAATAATTTGGAATTCTTTTGTAATTTTCAATATAATAATCATTGATTGTTTTATTATATTTAGTGTTAGAGCACTTTTGGGGTTTCCTTTTATTATGAGTCAGCCTTTTCTTAATAACATTTTCCAGTTGGTTTGTTATGGGTTTATGGGTAATGTTTTCCTATTGGTCTTATAAAGAGTTACCTAGCTGATCCTTCTAGCTAGTGTAACTGGCTTGTCTGAAGTCTGTCTTAGATTTTGTGTAGAAATTGTTGTATAGAAATTATACCAGTTATTACTTTTTCTTCTATTTCACTCCAGTAAAAACCTGGAGTTTTTTCACTCCCAAAACCTCCAGTAAAAATAGTGAATGGAAGTAGTAAAAATGGGCACATTAAGAATTTAAGTTCCATAGCTATAACAGGGATCTAATGAAAATCAGTGGTTTAAATAAAATAGAATATCTACAGAATTGGAATAATGACTCCATGGTGTCAGAGACCAACATGGTTTTATTGGGTTCCTCTGCCATTTTTAGAAGGCTGCCTTTATCTACATGTTTCTGAATGATTCATAGCTACACATCTAGCTCAGTAGGCAGAAAACCCATGAATCAAAAAATGAGATGTGCTCCCTCCCTTTAAAGATGTACCTTGAAAGTTACACACATCATTTCTAAAACACTTCCAAAAATGGACGTATATTATTATACCCATTTGACAGAGAGGCTGGGCTGTATAGGCAGCCATGGGCCACTCTAAAAACCATAGTTATATTACTGTAGAGAGAACACATATTGAAGGCACCCTTGTGAGGAGTTTCAAACAGACTGCTTCTAACATTTTATCAGTTTGAAGAAATTACCTCTTACAACTTATTTTAGCCTTTTTTATCATGAATACATCTTTCTGCTGTTCCTATTGAGATGATCACATTTTTTGCTAATGCAGGATATTTCCTTGATAAATATAATGCTAAATATTTCTTACATATTCCTATAGTAAGCCATACTTAGTCAAAATAAATTATTTAAAAATATTCCTGGATTTTATTTGCAAGCATTTTGTTTATGATTTAGCTTCTATTTCTTAAGTGTACTAATCTTTAATTGCATTGTTGTGTATTGCCCTTACTAGTTTTGGTATCAGCTTATACTAATATCAAATTTAGGTTGGGTAGCTTTGGCTCTTTTAATTAGTTCTCTGAAACTCTAAGATTGGCATTATTGATTCCTTGAAATTTTAGTAAAATTCATAGAATAACTTCAGCTTGGTTTCTTTTGGGGCTGTGTGGCAGGAAGGGAAAACTTTTTTACCAATTCAATTTCCTGTTTTCTGTTATGTCTTAAAGAATATTGGAATTTATATTTTTTCCTAATACATTCTCCATTTATTTTAGGTTTTATTTGTTTGTTAGTTTGTTTGTTTTTGTTTTTTAAAGATTTTATTTATTTATTTGACAGAGAGAGAGAGAGATCACTAGTAGGCAGAGAGGCAGGCAGAGAGAGAGGGAGAAGCAGGCTCCAAGCAGAGAGCCTGATGCGGGGCTCCAGAGGCTTTAACCCACTGAGCCACCCAGGCACCCCTATTTTAGGTTTTAAATTCTAGGATTTCCCTATGCTTTTTTTTTTCATTTCTATAAAAACTGTGCTGATGTTGCTTTTTCATTCTATGCAATTTGTTTGTACCTTCTTTCTTTTTCACTTGATCAATTTTATCAATATTTATTTGTTGTTTGCAAAAGATCTATATTTTGCCCTTATTGGTAATTAATGCTGTTTCTTTGTTTCTGTGTAATTAATTCCTGGTTGTTTCTATTTTTTCAATTTTTTTACTCTTTATTTAGGAAAAGGAAAATTTAATTGTTTTTTAAAATAACAACTCAATCTTTCAATTTTTCTTATTTTCTAAAATATATATTTAACATATAAATTGCCCTCCAAGTATATCACACAAGTTTTATTATAAGGTATTTCTATTATTGTTTCTAAATATTTTATAAGGTATATTATAATATAATGTTAACCTCTGAGTTTTTTAGAAGTGCTTTTCTTGTTTGTTTTCAACATTTCCTTTTTTCTTTCTTTCTTTCTCTCTCTTTCTTTCTCTCTCTCTCTTTCTCTCTCTCTCTCTTTCTTTCTCTCTCTCTTTCTTTCTCTCTTTCTCTCTCTCTTTCTTTCTTTCCTTCCTTCCTTCCTTCCTTCCTTCCTTCCTTAGAAAGAGTTGGGTTGGGGGATGAGGGGCAGAGGTAGAGGAAGAGAGAGAATCCTAAGCAAGTTTCATACCCAGTGTATTGGGTTCGATTGGGCTTGATTTCACAACGTCAAGACCATGTCCTGAGCCAAAAACCAGGAATCAGATGCTCAACAGACTGAGCCACCCAGGTGCCCCAACATCTTTTTATTTTTAATTGAATTGCATTTAGGTCAGGTCATATGACTTATATGATACCATATTTTTAGAAGTTATAGAGACTTTTTAGTAGCTTAATACACTGCCAATTTTTGTACTTTTGAATGTGTATTTGAATAACATGTACATTATCTTAGGGGCAGGGCCTGTATTATGTCTACAAGATTGAATTTTAGTAATATTTTTAAATTCTTCTATACTCAAATTATTTTTTGTGTTGCTGTTTTCTAAGCATTTCATAGATAAGAATGTCAAAAACTTCCACTATAACAGTGGAGAAATCTGGTAGATACTACCTAATCCCTACCTTCACTTTTCAAAGGTGACATCATTGTGATGAAACATATCACATCGTGTTGCTCCTGAAATGATGCACTGAGAAGAACACAGTATCACTCCTGTGTTATTCTTGCCAAAAAATGTATAACCTCGATCAAATCATGAGAAAATATCAGACAAACCCAAAATGAGAATACAATTATATGTATTCTACATAGAATTGATCAGTATTCTTTAGTAGGCCTTTGCTATATGTATCATCAGATATTATTATCACCTAAGTAAAGGATATTGACCTATATCTTTCAGATTGATAATCACTACATGAGTCTCTATTTCTTTTCTATCCTGACCTATGTAGTCAGGATCCCATTAGGAAAGAAAACTACACTGTACAGAGAATCTGTGACATGAATGGTGGAGTGCTGAAAATTTTGAGGGAGCCCAGAGATGATAACTGTGAGGAACAGTTACTATCTCTAGAACTCAGGGAAGGAATAGACTTTATAGAACCTATAAGCTCAGAGCAGCTGCCCCACAAAAGTGGTGCATAGGCTGCTAATAAAACAGATGTGACCAGACTGGTTTCTGGATGCACTGAAAGAAGATGGAAGCAGAAGCTAAGGGACACTGCTGGAGCAACAATGACAGAAGAATTCAAAGTCCCTAATCCCTTTCACTCTCTCTGGTACCATCTATTGGCAAAGCCTAATGGAAACCAGCTGGAACAGCATCTGGGAAATGCAGTTTACAGAATCCCAGTACCAGTAACAAGTTAAGAGCAGATTTGGTGCTAAGAGACATTAGTCAAATAACTGATATACCATTACTGCTTTCCTTCAAATCTGGTTCACCCAACATTAAAATGATAACAGCAGCTTTCTTTTAAGACTTGCAGGTATACCTTCATCATTATTTAAATTTTTTTTACTTTATGACATCTGCTTTCAAAATATTTGAATTCAAACATTCAAAATATTTTTAAAGTTTATTTTATTAATGTTTAATGTTATTGCTGATATATGTCCAATAATTTTTTAATGTTTTCCTTTTTATTTACCATAACTTTTATTAAACTTAACTTTATTTTTTCTTTCTACCACCTACTAGTGTCATCAAATTCTATTTATTCCTTGAATTTTCCTCCACTAATCTGGAAAGTTTACCTTCTGTTTTTATTGTTTTAGTTGTCACCTTCCCCTCTTTTAAATTAAAAGATTTTAATTTAAATTTTTAAATTTATTTTGCCAACTTTTGCTCTTTTAAATTAAAATATTTACATTTTAATTTTTAAGTTTTAAAATGTATCCTTATTGCTAACTAAGCCTCTTCTACCTAAATAGTCTATAGCCCTATCCTCCTCTTAAATCATATAAGAAACTCAGAATATTTCAGCTCCATACATTTCCTCCTATTGTCTATGTGATTGCTACCTTCTCCTTTAAAAAAATTCTCTTCTCAGACAAATCTTTCATTTTTACAAATTCATATAGTTATAAATTTCTTTGCTTATTATTTTCTCATACATGACATGTTTTTATTCTAGATTCAATTTCCTTCTTATAATTTTTCTTTCTGCAAGAACATGTATGTATTACATGTATTAATAATACATGAAAATGTCTTTATTTCATACTTAATCCTGGATGACAGTTTATCAGAGTTATAGATTCTAAGATGAAAGTTGTTTTATTTCTCTCAGTACTTTGATGTACTGACATTTTATCTCAGTGTGTCTAGGTATATGTTTTGCTTTTATTTTTCCTGCTTAGGACTCAATGGGCTTCAAAAAAGTGGATTCATTTTTTAACCTCTAGACAATCATTGACTATTAACTATTTGAAAATTTCTGTTTCTCCGTCCTATCTATTATCCTTCTCTGGAATTCTTACTAAACATACATTCAAGCTTATCATTCTGTCCGCTCTGTTTCAACTTCTATTTCATATTTCTCATATTTGGTTTTTATTTGTTACTTTGTCCATGATTTTTCTCCTATCTTATATCTTCCAGTTCATTAAGTTTCGTGTGTATTTAATTTGCTATTTAACCTTTTAATTTCAATTAGTAGATTTTTGTTTTCTAGAATTTTCCGTTGGCTGATTAAGATCATCCATTTTGAATAAAGGGATACCACCACAAACATAAAAAGATAATAAGGGAATATTACGAACAACTCTTCCCCTTAAATTTGACAACATAGATCAAAAGAATAAATTATTTTATTTTATTTATTTATTTTAAAAAAGATTTTACTTATTTATTTGACAGAGGGATAGAGAGAGATAGCACAAGCAAGGAGAGCAGCAGGCAGAGGGAGAGGGAGAAGCAGGCTCTCTGTTGAGCAGGGAGCCCGATGTGGGGCTAGATCCCAGGACCTTGGGATCATGACTTGAGTCGAAGGCAGCTGCTTAACTGATTGAGCCACCCAGGTACCCCAGGGTTAAATTATTTTGAAGATACAAACTGTCAAACTCACTCAAGAAAAACTAGACAAACTAAAAGCTACATCTGTTAAGGATAAATTTGTAGTTACAAATCTAACCAAGAAAACTCCAGGCTCAGATGGCTCCACTGACAACTTCTACCAAATAACTAATGACTAAATAATATCAATTCTATATAAATCCTTCCATATTATAGAAGAGGAGAAAACATTTGCTAACTTATTTTTTGAGGCCAACAAATTCATGAAAATAGATGACAAGAAAATTGTCAATGTTCCTCATGAACAGATACAAATATCCTCAACAAAATACTACCAAATTAAATCTAGCAATAAACAGAAAGAACAATACATCATAACCAAATAAAACTTATCCCAAGGGTTTAAGGTTGGTTAAACATTTGTAGATGGATCAATGTAATTCACCATAGTAACAGACTAAAACATAAAAAAAAGATATTAACATTTCAGTAGATGAAGAAAATAAATGTATTAAAATTCAACATTCAAATGTGATTGATTCAACAAACAAGCAAACCAAAAGCTCTCACCAAACTCAGAGTTAAAGGAAATTTCCTTATTTCCTTAATTTGGTAGTGGATATTTACAAAAGATCAACTAACCATGGTATGTACTAGCGAATGATTGGCCCCAAGATCAGAAATAAAGTAAAGATGCTCCACTTTCAATCATCCTATTCAAAATCATGCTGAAAAGTCCTACTGTCATTACAAATTGCTGGTAAGATACAGAACAAATAGAATCCCCCAAACATTACTGGTGGAAATGCAAATTGTTAATAACCTCATTCAAAGGTATTTGGAAGTTTCTTTAAGTGCATTAAGTGTACTTCTAACTCCTAGGTATTTATCTGAGTGAAATGGCAATTTATGTTCACACCAAAATCTACATGCAAATGTTTATAGCATCTTTATTCATAATTGCTAAAAACTGTAGAACAGACAAAAATAATGTGGTAACCCCATACAATGGAATAATAACTCAGTAATAAAAAGGAATGAACTCCTTCTCCATGTAACAACATGGATGAAAATCAGAAGCATGATGCTAAGTGAAAGAAGCTACATTCAAAAAGCTATGTACACTATAGAACTTCATTTACATGACATTCTGGAAAAGCCGAAACTACTGGGCAGAAAACAGATCAATTGGTTTTAGGGCCTTTTGGAAGGATGTGTTGGCTACAAAAGGGGGTGTGGGAAACATTTGGGGCTTATTTTATAAATAACCCGCAGTGTGTGTGTGTGTGTGTGTGTGTGTGTGTGTGTGTATGTAGTCAAGATATAAAATATGTTATAGTATATCATAATACATTATGTATAATAAATATATGATTATATAGTACATATATAATTATAATACATTATAATATATTTTATATCTCAATTAGAGCGATGGTGGTTATGCAACTGGGTATATTTGCCAAAACTTGAGAACTGTGTACCAAAAAGGGTGAATTTTACTGTACATAAATTATAATTTCATTTTAAAAAATTTAAAAATACTCTTCTTTCATACGTTCTTATTCAAGCTTTATGTTTTCTTCTTTCTGTTATCTCTTTTACATTTTTGGCATACTTAAATCAAAGCCTCTTCATATTGTTTATGATTTCTACTTCTTGAGATATTTTATCTTCAGCAATGGTTCAGTGTTGTTTGTAATGATTTTCACCTATGGTTCTCCCACCTACGGTAGTCAGTATGGATTTGGACTCCATAGTTATTCAAAGTGTATGCCAGCTCTTGACTTTTCCCACCCAAGGCACTAGAAAATGCCAGTTTCTTATTGCTTTCAAGCTAGCAGACAGTTTTTTTGTGTTTTTTTTTTTTCATATTTCCAGTTTTCTGAGCACAGGAACCCCTTCATACTTCAGGTTATGTACTCCTGTTGCATGGATCCAATTCCTCACTCCCCATCCACATAGATATTAAACCCAAGCATCAGTGTCTGGAGATGCCCTGTGAGACGTTCAGCTTCAGTATCAGCTCACCATTCTGCCTGATTTCCATCTGTTTCTGGCAACAGAGCTTCCCATTTCCCAGATTCGCATTCAAATACATGTGTAAATTATTTAATTTTTTTCTAACATCCTCTGTGCTTGGCTCCAGAAAGTGACTGGTGGCATTTCCCATCAGCTGAGGCTGCCATCTTGACGGAAAATTTCATGGCAATATTTCCTAACATACAATTCTAACATTATTTGGTTTTGTTCACACATAGAAAGAGAGTTAGAACACAGGGTTCAATGTTTGGGCATTTTAAAAAAGAAAATTTATATTTTAATTACCTGTTATATGGCGTCAATTTTCTACTAATGCTTCATGTCTCACTAAAAGTTTTGTTGTTGTTGTTTCCATAGTGCCTGTATGTTATTTTTAATGCATTAGTAATCCGTTCAGGTAGATGCATGCTTAAGCTGATAAGTGCCACAGATTAATCAACAAACAACTAAGGCTTCTTTGTAATGTGGCCTTAGAGTTCAAGAAAACCTGAAAATTGAGATGTGTAAAGTATCCGCATAATAAATGCATTCTTATTTTTTTTTCACAGAATTCAGATTTGTAAATAAAATTTCCAATTTTAAGTAGAAAGTAGTTTAAAATGATGTTTACCTCCTGTTTGTGTTACTGCTTTAAAAAAATATATTTCCAAAATAATTTATAAAGCTGCCAAAGGATAGATAAGTTAATAACACTGTATAATAGATCACTAGATTTAGAACATCTAACTGGAAAAGCTGGAAATGAGAAGTTTAAAGTTCAAGGAGGTCTGAAATCTAACAAGCTTAATCAAAGGAAAAGATGTGAAATGTTCACAAAAAGGAGTCTGCAAAGCCACACACACAGAAAGACTCTGCCAGTGTGGGAAAAGAATGGCAACTTTTTCCTATTAAGAAAAAATAAAAATAGGTCACATTGTTGACCTTGGCCATCCTCTGGCATAGTCATGTCACAGTCATAACACAGAGCATAACATAAATGGCCAAGGGGCTCTCAACATGTGAGAACAATTTCTGAAAAGGGGGTAGGAAATCAATTCATACTAATTTTAACTCCCTCTTGTTTCTGCAAAGGCTCATCTTGATTTCTTGGTGAACTTTAACACTCTTAGTCTCCTTGACACAGTTCAGTTTTCATATAGTTCCCCTTAGACTACAAAAGAGATCACTGGACCATAGAGAGTGCAACAGATAAACATGACCTATCTTGTACTGAAAACGAGTATGTCATACTGAGCTGAAAGGAAAGAATTATACAGGGTAAATATGGTGCAGATGATAGGATCAGGTTATAAGAGAAATACATTAAAATTTGCCTCTCAAAATGGCATAGCAACTTTTTATATGTATCATCAAAAACATCCCAGGTCTGAAAGTAAACATCACTCCAATGTTACTGTCTAGTTTTGTGCAATAGTTCACAAATCACCCAACCGCTCAATCAAAGAAAAAGCATTTATCAAATATAAACGTTTACCTAAATTTTACTGAACACCAGTGTGAAGATGAGAAGTATATCTTGTATTTCAATACTGTTTTAATATTTTAAAAATACTGTGATTGCTGTTAGTATGGGAAAACACACAGTATCTAATAGATTGCTCTCATTTTCTCATTATAATACACACACACACCAGATTAAACAAAGGAGAGGTAAAGAACACAAGCCCTGTTTAGTCAGGAAGAGGGAAGAGTTGGGAAGAGGAATGATAAGAATTTCTCTATCCACAGGGACAGATGGAAAAAAATAACATCCTTGAATTTCTCAAAATCCACCTCCTAAAACAGAATGGCATGTATCATTAAAATAAAAGACTTTGACCTATCTCCTATTCTCTGACTCTAAGATAAAGATACAGAGTCTGTATTTACCAATAAATCAGGGAACATGTTT